>OX421497.1:11192131-11792131 GCA_949126835.1 Anisus vortex
TTAAAATAACAACAATTACATAATATAACGCTAGTAAATACGTCTCTTATATTTATTAAATTAATAAATTTGAATTTAATTACAATTATAATTTAAAATTACTTATATTTATGTTTAATTAAAGAAGATGGAATCTTTTTCATGTAATTAGTCTGTATCAATTAATGGGCCCCTTGTCCTTAACTGCTTTTCGCTAATTGTATAATTATGTCATATTTTGAGTGGTCAAGTGTAAGTGACCTTTTTGTATACTTAAAACAGATTTCAGGTGCGATAAAATCTGTTCATAAAAGTTAGTTGAATCAAAAGATGAAAGTAGAGTCAATGCCTAGCAGTGGATGATTGCAGTCGACGTTCTTCCAGATTTTCCCTCAAATTTACAAATTTTTATAATCATTATTTGGATGTTTTAAATTGAACTTGCTGCATTTTAAAATCTCCAATATCCCTCCACTAAAAACAAAAGATCACTTCTAAAAAGGTTGTAGTAAGATCAAACTAGTCAGGCTTTGTGTGGTAGGAAAACATGAGTCCATGAATTTGAAAATCTTGACTTCGTGTAGAAAACTCCACTTTGAGTGTTTCAATTTACTTCTGAAAAAAAAAGCCCAACCATCTACCTTAATAAGTGTCGGAAATCGGGGAAAATACATGTAATTAAATGTTTTGAAATTGATTTCACGAAAAGATATGTCCAGTTTCAATGCAAATTCATTCCAGTGGTCTCATAGTGCTGTTTGACCCCGTCCTTTAATTGCAAGTCCAACTCAATGAAATATGTCGTTATGTCATTCAGAATCATCGGCTTTAATAATCAGTTATTCAATACCAGTATGTGTTGTTGGTTGTTTTTTTTTTCAACAAGAAACACCTCTTGGATGTCTCTCGCGTGCCATTGAGAATCGCTGTGCGTGCCAAATCTGGCACGCGTTTCTTAAGTTGCCTACCCCTGCTTTACAGTATTACGCAATCTTCTATGTCTAGCAAGGAAAATAAAAATGAAATTATCAAATTATAGACAAGTTTTCAATCAAAATTTCAATGCACTATTTCTGTCCAATATTTATGAAACTAAAAAAATAGATATCAATTTTTCAATATATAGTTTGTTCCTTTATCGAGAACCATGACAAGCCCAATGGGAATGTTAAATCAAATTAATTGAACATTGCATCTCGTGTTAACAAGATCTAATTAATCACATCTTAAAGTTAGCCACTGGGGCAAAATCAATCTTAAAGGGTTTAAAGCTTTATATGCAGTGGGGGCCGTGGGAGCGGAGTGGGGGGGGGGGGCAGTATTTAGGAGAAGTGAAGGGGAAAGGAAGGCGGTGTTTATGTGAATCATTTTGATATATTTTTTTACATCTAAACTTTTTTTCAATCGTGGAAATCTTTTAAACAAATTTTTTTAATCCGTTGTTCCGTTAAACAGAGAATGCAAGATTATTTCTCTGAGCTACGCACTCAAGGTTGCACGGAGACAGGGATATAAATATTCTTCAATTTCAACCCTTCGTTTTGTTTTTTAACCTCCTTATTTCGATCTTATTAGATCTTTTCTTTTGGATTCTGTGAAATTTTAGAATATATCTCTGTATGCCAAATAACGCGTAGAACTTACTTTTAAGAAAAAAAACATTTTAAAATAACATATTATATTATGTAATTTAAAAAAAAATCAAATTTTTTTTAAACATACAAATGAAAAAATATATATTCTAAAATATATAAAGCATGAAAATAACATTCAAGTGTTTAAGAATAATTTAAAAAATTTCATTTAAAAAACATACAAAATTAACATTTTAAGTTTTCCAAATTGTGGGGCATTTTTTGTAAATAATTTTAATAATTGGATAAATGTCCCGACAATTGATGTATTTTTCAGAGAAGATGACGTCACTAAGGGGGTTATATTGTATGTCATGTCTCAGAAAAATATCATGTTCACGTGTGTCACGTCAATTTCATACTAAAGGTTTAGAAAAGATGACGTCAATAACCGGACGTATATTGACGTCAGTAAAATAGCGTCAGTTGCAGGTCTTCTCTTCAGAACCACTTGACGTTAAATGAGAAAGGCATCTATTTCACAAAATGTCTTTTTTCCAAACTTGACGTCAGTAAAATATATGTCAATCTCACGTATTTTGAAAACGCGGACGTCAATAGGAAGACGTGTCCAACATTGAATAAAATGTCTCCTGAAAAGAAGACACTGGTAAACGAAACAAAATTAAAAATATTTCTGAAAAATAAAAAAAGAAAGAGAACAAATATTAAAGGTTTTTATTCTACATCTTTTATGTAGGCCTACCTTTACGCGACACTAAATTTCGACGGCATCTCAGTAAGAATAATATAAAAAAAAAAGGCGTAACATTAATGGAACCTAACTATTTACACCCTTTCAGTAGTATTAGTTTATAGCATTATAGTGGAACGTCTCTGTAAAACCACTGTGTTCTATGCAACCTGAAAAAAAAATGGAGGAAATACAAGAAAATGGGTCTGACCAAAACTGACCAGAATTGCCCGTGGCTTTTTTGTGTGGCTAACCAAATTTGGACTTCTTTTATTAGTTTCCCGCCTTTTTTTTCTTTTTTTTTTGTTCTTGTAGTTCTGTGTTGTCTGCTTCAGCGCGTGGCCGGGTTACAATTCGCCTTTTCTTGACCAAGCAGTAGTGTAGACTAAGACTAGCGTGGACGGTCTGGGAATTCCCAGAGATTTAACTCGCCCTCTTTATCTCTCGGTGGGCCCTCGTCCGTGGATGATACTCGAAAGTCTGATGACGTTTCTCTTCCTGGCAGACAAATAGGGAGGTCTTCACGAGTCTGCTCTTTTCAGCGTTTAGTCTTGTTGGATTTATTGCCATTCTTTTGTGGTTTTTTTATTTTTACTTTTTTATTATAGAAAATATATTGTTGCAGTTTTTTTTCCCGCCATAATTCTAGAAAGAAAAAAAAAGCAACAAAAGATGAAAGAGAGACAGAGAGTACGAGAGACGGAGAACAAAAAAAGAGATCGACCTCCTTATCAATAGGTAATATGGTCAGGGAATCGATTACTACCTTCAGTGCCCATCGATTCCCATAGTCATTAGGTTGAATCATACGCAGCGCGAATCGATTCTGTCTTTTCTGACGTTGCGTTAAGTCGAATACGCCTACCTGTAGTGTCGGCAGATGTTGGAGGCGCAGCCTAATCCCTCATTTATTTTTAGCAAACACTTTGATTTCTATGGTCGAGATATTTATTCCCGAACAATGCAATAATAAATTAATTAAACTCCTTTTATTTAGCTTCTCTTTTCCTTGGGTTACAAATTCATAAACAAAATGTAGACTAATCGAATCTAATTGTGATCGATTGAAAAGGTTATCAAATGATGAGACAAATACTTTGGCGTATACTTTCTATCGCATTTCTCTTTTCGGCTGATTAATTAATTATTTGTTCTTCTTGAAAATGTTGTATAATTGAATTTCTTCCGTAAAATCTGGTCCATTTATATTCCATTCATTTAGATATTTAGACCAAAAGAAATATGAATTAATTTTCATCGATTTACAATCCAATGAGGTGGTCGAGCGGTAGGGCGCTCGACTGGAGCACCGAAAGTCCTGGGTTCGAATCAGCGTGAAAATAAGCAATTCAATTTTTGTCTAAAAGAAATTGAGTGCTAAAGCAGGGTACATTTTTTGTCTGTTAGCACGCCGAATGAATTAGAAATCCTAAATTGGCACACTATTATCAAAAAGTTGCCTACCCCTGAAGAGACAAAGAAAATTTAGACCTATATATAATAAAATGAAAAATATATAAGGGAAAGAGGTAAAGAAAATAGAAAGACAGCAAACAGAAAATAAAAGATAGCATAAGAAAATACTATAGACTGTCAGATGATGTAATAATTGAGGTCTAACTAATCGACGGACTTGTCTGACGTTTTCTCCAGCTAATTATCTCCCCTTGACTAGTGTACTTTCTCTGACCTAAATAAAACGACTTGTTGTGTGGTAAACCTACAAAAAAATCATTTTCTCATAATTTAGTCTTCGGTCAATATTACTGGCTTTTGTCAATACTGGCATTATTTTTCCATTGTCCACACAGTCCGAATCTCTATTTCTTTCCCCTCCCCCCTCACATGTCTCCGCTGCTCTTCCTATTATCTCTCTCTCTCTCTCTCTCTTTCTCTCTCTCTCTCTCTCTCTCCCTCTCTCTCTCTCTCTCTCTCTCTCTCTCTCTCTCTCTCTCTGTTTATAGCTAACCACTCTATCTTTATTTCGCTATCTCCAGCTCTCTTTATTACACATATCTGACTCAATCGGTCCTCGTTTGTTGTTTACACCTTTCTACTCTCTCGCCTTTCTACTCTCTCGCCTTTCTCTCTCCCACTTTTTCAGTCCTCCCCCACACCCCACCGAGTATGTTTCCTGACCTCCCCCCCCCCCTCCCTCCGTTCCCAGTCCATTTTATTTTTTTATAATCACCCGTTTTCCCCTGGCTGGACATTCAATACTCACCACAAAACCTCGCCGTACTATCGTGGTCAGTGTGCGTGTGTCTGTGTGTGTCTGTCTGTGTCTGTGTGTGTCTGTGTGTGCGTGTGTGAGTGTTATTTCGTGTTCGTTGTGAGACTTGTTAGAGTTTGTCCTATCACGTTTGTCACCAACATGGGAAAATAAAAAAAAAAATAATTAGAAATCGCTACTGGACAAAACAACAACATCAATAATAAGCCAAACAATCATGGTATCAACTCACTCACTAACAATGGGGATCAAACGCGTGAACTCTCGAACCCCAAACCATCCCTTGAAGCTAAACCACATATCGACGAGCTATTATTATTATTATTGTTTTTCACAATGTAATGCACTTTTTTTTAAAATTATGATTATCAGTGTAAATAAGTCTTGCAGCGGTCTATGTCAACTTTACACTATATGGAATGTCGCCATTTCCCCGCTGATTACTTAGATTAAGTCATTAACTGTAAAGTTCGATTTCTGAGAAAAGTCCAAACTCTGAGAAAGGTTTGGACATTCCGTATTGGCCTTGTTAACGACACGTGAGCTGTTCCACTAATGTCTTGTTTTGGATAAACATTGGTTCTAAACTTTAGCGTCAGATGTCCAAACTTCATTAGCGCTAATAGCCTCGGACCTCCGTCACACCACGGATACAACAACTGGGCTAATGATCAGTTTTATTTTTTTGTTTCTCATTGTTGATATTTGTTTATTTGTGTTATATTCGAAGCGGTTTAGAATTTTTTTAAATAAAGAAAAGTGGAATATAATAGGACAAAATATTCTCAAACAGATAAACAAAGAAATGACAATGTGATAGAAACATGGATTATTACGCTCAGTATCAACTACAAAGTCTGGAATCTGGAACCTCTGAATTTAAATATTTTGTTATCTATTGTTTACTGCAATTTATTCCCGTTTTTTATCTTTTAAACATGGCAATCAGATTGTGTAGCCTTACCAATGCTAGGTGTTTGTGACTACCTTCTACATCGTTATCAAAATGTCAATCAATACTTCACCCCCCCCCCGCCCCGAGTGCGTTATCTCTCTGTCCAGATGGACGGAATGACAGAAACTGCCCCCACCCCTTTTCCCGTTACTTCAAAGCCCCATGCCAGGCCAGATAATAAAAAAATGGGCTGCAGTGTCCAGCTGCCTGTCTTGATCTCCATTGGTCATCCTGGCATAACTCACTTGCCGGCTCGCAACATGCATGGTGCCGCTATTGGAAGCAGTTCCTTGTGTCTAGATGTGATAGTTGCTGATATTTCGAATATTTAAACCTAACACATCGTACGTGTGATAACCACAATACGGTAATCTCACTATGGTTACATAGTGTTCTTTTCATAATGTGAATAAAAAAGATTTCTCAACGTATTTGTATTTTAATAAGGTATTTAATGTGATAACAACAGACGAATCATACTTTTGACTCTTTCTTTCATATTATTTATATTATTATATTATTTCATACCTGGGATTAAATCAAATGTGCTTAAAGAAAATTCAGTTATAGATGTATTAAGTGAAATATTTCCGTAAGAAACGTTTGTCGAGAAAACAATTTAAAAGAGTATATTTATTTATGCTTTTAGTTTTAGTGCGAATCATTTGTTTCATGAGTAATGGCATTTGTGTTTGTCTTAGTTTTTCTTGTTCAAATTATTAACACAAAAATTGTCTTTTTTTAATCTAGGGGAGCTTATGATATTGTTTTCTGAATACATGTGCTTCTCTCCCTTATTTTCGTATTATTACAATGATATCATTTGTTTTCACCTGTTATTTTCATGTGTTTGGGACATAAGAGAATAAATATCAAATTATTCGAAACATGAAAAAGACAAATATTTCACTAGGTATTTTATCTCTCTATCTCTCTCTCTCTCTCTCTTTTTTTATACTCTCACAGATAATATCTAAATCAATACAACCCTACATGCTTTGCAAATACTTTCACCTCCCCTTATATCCAACATTCTTGCCTGGCCTAAGTCTTCAGTCATCACATAATCCTTCAGAGATAATCTTCTATGGATAAATGAGACGACAATCATTGTTCGTAGATCAGGGAGATTACCGTATTTATTCAGTTGAAATTGCGCCACAATAGACGGTCACAGCTGGTTTCCATAGCTGGTCACGGCTGGGGGATGTGTTTTCCTTCGTTTTGTATCACTTCATATGCTAAACATTTCTTTGCGTGTATTGCGTGAAATCATAGTATGGCTTGGCGCTTCATTCTTCTTTCTTTCAAAATTATCTTTTTACAAGTTCTTTGTGTACTAGTCTCTTTCCTGTCTCCAAATTGGAGGAAAAAACTGCACAGAATCTATCTTTCTGTTTTTCCTTTCTCTCTCTCTCTTTCCCTCTCTCTCTCCTATTTTTTTATCCCTCTTCTTTCTCAATCACTTCATTTCCGTGATGTTTCTCTATCTCTTTCCATCTCTCAATTTTTCTTATTTTTTCTGTGATTTTCTCTCTCTCTCTCTCTCTTTCTCTCTCTCTCTCTCTCTCTTTCTTTTACTACAAGAGAAGATTGTCGGGCCACTACAACGTCCAGCCAACACTACAATTCCAGGATTTGAACCCAACTCCTACACGTTTGGACTCAGCGTCTCTAAACTCTTTACGTGCAGTGGGATTCATAAATTAATTGACATTTTCTTTTTTGTAAACATGGCGACAAATAGATGTATATACATCCGCCGTGTGATACAATAGTGTAGTATAATCAATTGATGTTTTATGTCTACTTGCTGTACTTGTTATGGTTGTCGTTATTGTTAAATCTAGTACAGGTTAATCTGTTATGTTAAGCTTTTACTTTTGGTATTGTTCTTTAGCCTTTAGTTGAGCTTCTCCTGTCCAAGTTAACGTCTCCACGTGACTTATGGCGTTGGTCACTAGGTACTGGACCGAGAGACAGTTTACACGTGGTAGGGAGGGAGAGGGGGGAGGAACCAAGGGGTGGTGATCAGTTTGCTCGGATATTGATTCCCGTTTCTTGGCCAGTGGTCAGTTGCCCGGCTCAATGAGGCGACGGTCAGTTAGTCGTGTGATTGGGAAAACGACTTGGACGTTTGCTGAGCCAAGCCATTGCAACGTAAAGTGGACAGAGCCAGACGATCCGTTTTCACTACTTTTGTCTATTGACACGCACTAAAATAGCCAGGAATCACTACTTTCTAAATCTGTGTCTTTGTTTAACAAGTCGCCATTTTTCTTTGTCTACAATCTAATATTGATCTATATATTTTAAAATTGTTAAAACATATTATCCAGTGATGTAGAAAATATAGATCGCGCATGAAAGCCATTCAGCATTGGTTATTGTGGAGAATGACGTTTGACTTCCGGTCGTGGCTTATTCTGCATCCTAGAGCGTTTTGTGTTATATTGATCTTAAAATATATTTCGTTGTTTTAGAGAAGACTTCAGGTTACGATAACAAGGAACGTATTTAAAAGTAGTGCATTTTTTTAATAATGAAAGAAAAACTATTTTGTTGACCTTACGGAATAAAATCTCGTTTGTATGTATTTCTTACAACGAACATGCCTTGTGGTTATTAGGCTTTGGGGAAACTAGGTAAAACCAGTTACTTTTTCTGTCAACATGGTCGGATAAACCTTGTCTAAGCGAGAGAGAGAGAGAGAGAGAGAGAGAGAGAGAGAGAGAGAAAGAGAGAGATTAAAATAAAAATTTCTTGAATGTACTCTTTGTACTTTTCAACTTTAGTTAAACGTTTTCTCATATATACGTGTGTCGCCTATCTTGACTGGATCCGCCGCTAATTACTTTACATACAGCTAACTATATTATGCTAATTATCGAAATAGTTTGAATAGCCAATCACCGTAACGACATTAGAGTATGAATAGCTTATACAGGTATAACGTGTACATGAAAACATATCAATACATATTGTCAAACAACAACGAACACGTATTGTTTTAAAGTCTGATTGAAACCTCTAAGCGTATCTCTTTTACTCCTTATCGATCTCCATTAGTTGTTAATGAGGTGTTCTTAGTGTAGTGTCGGGGGTGGGGGGATGGTGGGTGGTGATGGCGGCCGGGGGAAGGGCATAGGTTGACACTTCAACAACCTTGACCTTTCATACAGCGTATCGGTAAAAAAAAAAATAATTTGTCGATCAAGCTTTACACGCAATGTGTCAGAGGGGGGAGATCGGGAGGGGGGGGGGGCTAAATGTCACACTGGGTGATGTTGTGACATATCATTTTTGCCTTGCTGTTGTTGTTGTTGCAGCGGGTGATATCTATTCACTGGTCAAGCGTTGTGTGGTCTGCTGGGAGAGAGGTTATCAAATTGGTTTCTTCTGTTTATTGTTGATCATGATGTTTTAGCTATAGATTTTTCGTTGTTGTAAGGTTATCTCAGTGTGGAATATATTATTATAACCTATGCTAATGTTTTCATGTTTATTCAAATCAATACCAGGATTATCAGATGACTCAGTGGCTTGTTGGTGAACTCAGTGTGGAGTTGGAGGATAGTGTGGGTGGTGGTAGAGTTAGAGAAATGTAGTGAATTCGTGATTTAGTGAATGAGTTTTGTTAAACACAGTCTGTGAGTGTTTATGTGAGTGAATGATTCAGTGAGGATTGAGTGAATGGATTTTGTTAACTTAGTGTGTGAGTGAATGATTGAGTAAGGATTGAGTGAATGGATTTTGTTAACTTAGTGTGTGAGTGAGTGATTGAGTAAGGATTGAGTGAATGGATTTTGTTAACTTAGTGTGTGAGTGAGTGATTAAGTAAGGATTGAGTTAATGGATTTTGTTAACTTAGTGTGTGAGTGAGTGATTGAGTAAGGATTGAGTGAATGGATTTTGTTAACTTAGTGTGTGAGTGAGTGATTGAGTAAGGATTGAGTGAATGGATTTTGTTAACTTAGTGTGTGAGTGAGTGATTCAGTGAGGATTGAGTGAATGAATGAATGAGTTAATGAGCAATTGGATGAGTGCGTGAGTGAAGGAGTGAGTGAGTGAGAATTGAGTGAATGAGTGAGTCTATAAGTGAGCTAATGAGTGAGTGAATGAGTGAGTGAATGAGTGAGTGAATGAATTAGTGACCTAATGAGGATTGAGTGAGAGAGTGAATGAATGAGTGAGTGAATGAGAATTGAGTGAATGAGGATTGAGGGAATGAGGATTGAGTGAATGAGTAAGTGAGTCTGTGACTGAGTGAATGAGTAAGTGAACAAGTAAGGAGTGTGGGAGTGAGTTGGTGTGAATTTGGCTATTTGCTTTGGTGATGTAGTGAATTAGTTAATGGTGAGAGTTTTGTGAATGAGTTAGTAAGTGTGAGCGTTAGAAAATTAGTTAATGAGTGAGTGAGTAAGTGAAAGAGTGAGTAAGTGAGTGAGTTGGTTTGAATATCTTAGAGAATAAGTAAGTCTGTGAGTGATCGTGCAAGCAACTAGGTAAGTAAGTTAGTGAATTGATAAATTGGGAAGGGGGGTTGAGAATGCATAATAATAATAATGGTAATTTTTATAGTGTTTTAATCCATGCTATTAAATCAGACAAGTACTCCATGGCGTATAACAATGTATTAACAAACCTCTGAATGATTGAATGAATGTGTAAATGGCGGATGAACTAAGTGAGTTAGTGAAAATTTTAAATAAATAACTGAGAGACGCAACAATGGAAAACAAGCAAAATTAAATCATCTTAAGTTCACGCTGAAATATTCCCTAGACCTGCGATACATTTACTTCCTAGTACAGTGTTTCCTAATGCCGGGTCGTGAACCGACACCGGGCCATAAGAATAAATAAATTTGGGAAACGCTGCTTTCTAGTTTATATATACAAAATATATCTTTGCTTAAAAACGTTTCGTTGTAAAAAAAAAAGAAAAGAAAAGTGGGAGACGTGAAAGGGTGTGTTGGGGGGGGGGTTGAAGCCCAGGGAGGAGGTCTGTAACACAACAGAGTGCAATGCTACAGAAGGAGAATGGCAGGGGATACCAAATGGATGAATGATGTATGAAGCTGCCAGTGCGGGGCCAAAAATGTCGATCGTGCTTCATTGTACGAGCGCAAGGGCGAGGGCTCTGGAAAGCTATATTTTAAATGTGTTGGAGGGAAAAGAACAAACGAATAATTTTTTATTAGGGTCAGTGTGAGGATACCGGAAGCTGAAACTCTTGATGTGTTTGTGAAGACCATGCTTTGTTGCTCTTTCATATTAACGGTCTCGTCCAGGTTTTTAGAATGTTAAATTAAATGTTATGTCCTTAGAGCTTCGTAAAGCATTGTTATTTTTTGGTGCAGTTTTATTGGGTGATTGAATGACGTGTTAACTGATTGGGGAAAGTGTGTGTGTTTGTGTGTGTATGTGTGTATGTGTGTGTGTGTGTGGGGGGGGTGACAGAGTGAGTGTGTACATACGTGAGTGAGTGAATGGTTATGTGAATAAAGAGGTTGAGGAGTGGGTTATTGAATGTGTGTGTAAATGAATTAGCGAGTGTGTGATTGAGTGAATGAATGAATGATTACGCGAATAATTGTGACTAAGTGAGTGATTGAGTGAGTGTGTGTGGTTGCATGATGGAATGAGTGAGTGAATCCGTGAGCCATTGAGCGATTGAGTAACTGGTTTGTGATCCAGTGGGTGGGTGAGTGATTGAATGAGTTTGTGATTGGGTGCGTGTGCACGAGTGGATGATTGAGTGATTGTGTGATATTAGGAGATCACATAAGAAAATTCAGTAAGTTCAGTGTTGAGGACGTAGTGGTCTAGCGGAAGAGTATGGTGTTGCATTCTAGACGACTATGACTTCAAACCCTAAATGTAAAAAAAATAAAAACACTGAATAATTCTAACTGGATCTAAAGTGTGTCTTTGAGTTTAACCAGCCATATAAGACGCCAAAGAGCAGATCTATTGTTTTCTTTGAAAGTTTTGCATGAAAATATTTCTACAAAGGAATACATAGTCTTGTGTTTTGCCTGAAAATGTTTTCCCTTCAATGAATAATTCATAACGGGTTTTAGTTTTTCCTCTTCATGTTCACACTTTATTAAATATTTCATCGTATTCGAAACAAACACCGACGTAATAAACTACGACGTCATTTCACGACGTATCGACACGCCCGCCCGGTGTGTCCGTTTCAGTGTCCGGCACCACCCGGGTGTGCCAACCGTGACTGCCTGAAATTCGAATCGAAGACTCGAGCGGAAGGCAAACGAGAGAGAGAGAGAGAGAGAGAGAGAGAGAGAGAGAGAGAGAGAGAGAGAGAGAGAGAGAGAGAGAGAGAGAGAGAGAGAGAGAGGGAAATACGGGTTAACCGACTGAATCGATACGAGGGGGAGGAAACTCGATGAGACCTTGAGGTTCTTTGAAATTTTAGCAACAGCTCTGACATATTATTGAACAACAAGGATAATTTATATCTGTGTGTGCGTACGTGTGTGTGTGGGGGGGGGGGAACTATTGAACAGCTGAGATATTGAAAACCTGTCTTGTTATATTACTGTTATATAGAAAATTGTGAATCTGTATTCGTAAACATAATGCCAAGGAAAGGAAAGGATATTGTTGACTCAGAAATATCTGCAAACCATATAGATCACTTGAACAGCGAAAGATAGATGTTTAAAGCATTGAAAAGCCGATGTCCTATTTTACATCTGTAGATACACAAGTGGTATAATATAAGCATTGGTGTAAACAAATTATCGCTAATCAGAGTACAACCTCCTCCAAATAACTCTTAAAGTAATATCCTCTTTATCTTTACCAATTCCCTTCACAAATTACGCGAAAATATGTTAAAGGATTGAAGCACTCAAAGTTGAGTTTTCTAATCAAAGGCAATACTTTCAAATTGATGGACTAATTTTCTGATGCTAAATAAAGCTAAACTGGTTTGATCTTACTACAACCTTCATAGATGTAGATCTTTATTTAAGTGGAAGGATATTGTTGATTTTAAAATGCAGCATATTGAATTTTTTATATTTAAAAATAATGGGCATTCAAATGTGGCCATTTGCGGGGGGAATCTGGAAGAAAGCTGCTTAGGAAAGTCATCTGCTATTCTCAAATGCTAGGCATTCGCTCTTCCGCTTTCAGGGTTTGGTTCAACTTACACGTGTGAACATATTTTATCGCACATGAAAGCTGTTTTAAATACAAAGTGGTCACATACACTTGACCGCTCATTAATTTATACAGACTAGTTACATTCAAAAGAGTTTTAATGCACATCTTCTTTAATTAAACATAAATAAAAGTAATATTAAAACATTTTTTTTTAATAATTAAATATAAGAGACTTTTTTAAAAGCACTATATTATGTAATTTTCTCTAATTATTAATGTTTAAAATATAAACTCCTTAAATATAGATGTACAAACAATTAATGCAGGAAATGTTTATTTACAACTGTTTAACGTAAATTATTTAAATTCATCTAGTAATAAAATCTTTTAATGAATACCATAATGCTGGTTTTATATAAAGGTATAATAATTAGTCAGTAATATTTTTTATATTACAAAACATAACTTGTTTGACATCATTACTGAATCAAATGTAGACACGTTTTTTTAATGGAAGGGAGATAATTTATCAGTTTTATTTGCGCTAATATTTCTATGTTACTTCTTTTTCTTTTATAAAAGACTAAATGGCTTACAATTTATAACTTTGAAATGATCAAACTGTAACAATAATTATGAATTATATATTATATTGTTATAACAAAAGAATTTATTTGTATAAATGGAACGTGGCCTTTATGGAGTATACATATGTCAGTGAATGAGTGTCTTAGTGTGAGTGTGTCCTTATGTGTGTCCTTATGTGTGTGTGTCTGGACGTTTCAATTACATGCGTCTGTGTCAAAAAAGCTACGTGTCACAGGAGGATTTCTATGTCCATTGTTTTGGCTGGGCAAATGGAACCTGATTCTCTTTTATTCATTATATTGCTCTTGTTGTGGTTGAGTTGTGACGGGCACTTTTAAAAGAATCGATGTTCTTTTATTAGCATTAGTACTGTTGCTGCTTTGTTTCATTTCATGCCAAATTAACCCTATTTAGTTGTTTTTTCTTTTGAAATAAAATATACTCCTTGTGTTTTTGTTTGGTCTAGATCAGGGGTTGGAAACCTTTTGATAACAGAGTGCCAAAGTAAGATTTCTAATTCATTAAGCGTGCCAAAAGCCTAAAGGTCATCCTGCTTTAACAGGCAACTTGTAGAAGTACCTGAGTTGCCTTTTTGGTAGTCTTCCGCGTGCCATTGGTTGCCGACCCCTGGTCTAGATCAGGGTCGTTCTACATTTTGTCGTCATTGGGGCGTTTAAGAAATCTGATACAACTAGACGGGCCAGACATACTGAGCATGTATTTACATGGTATATTCAATGAATAAATATAAAAAACAACTGCCGTTAGAAGCTCTGTGGAGAGACTCGATAAAAGGCTTGGCAAACCGTGTGGTGACCCGCGGGTCTCCTGTTGCACGTCCCTGGTTTATACCATAGATTTTCATTAGTTTCGGCGTTGATGAATCGGCCCGCTCTTACTTCCATACGACATATTAAATTGGGGTATGCCGGAGAGAGGGGGAAGGTCCTATCTGTAAGAAAGTTTAGGAATCGTCGTATTTCTTACTTCTCTCTAATATGTACACACACAGATATTATGAGACATAGGGTCACCATATCCCTATGATAAAAATGAGGGTTACATGCGAGGCTAGGAGTGAGTAGATGTCAAAGTCATCTGGTTTTCTGCTTTTTGGCCCATGGGCTAATTTTGGACCCAGGATATTTCTTTGCAATAACTGGGCCATCCAAACCCCTCACCTGCCCCCCCCCCCCCAAAAAAAAAAAAACAAAAAAAAAAAAAAAAAAAAAAAAAAAAAACAATACACACACTCAAATGGCCAGTTTAGTTGTTATGGGTATGGGAATCCCAAATTGTGCTTTGCGGGGGGTGGTGTTGGGTGCTAAAATCCCTCTGCACGATCGACGCAGCCACAAGGCCAATTTCAATTGCAACCCACATTATGGCCTAAAACGCAACCGCTTCAGTCGACCCCCCCCCTCTCTCTCTCTCTCTCTCTTTCTTTCTCTCTCTCTGTTGAGAAATCGTAATCTTTTTTGGGGGGACTCAGGGTTGTCTTTGTGTGTGTGTGTTTGTGCATCAATAGCAGGAAGCCTTGAAACAGTTCGGCCAGTTCACATCTATTGATCAACAATCTCACTTACCCCATGGGATAAGATAAATAGATTGAGCCGTCGAAATGTTATTGGCAACACAATCATCTCGTCAGTCATAGCATTTAATTAGATGACATTATAGAACAAGTGAAAACGTTATGATAGCCTTATGCATTTTGCGACTTTGTATTTCCTAGTCTAAGAAATATATATTTTTTAAAATTCTGTGTTAAAATTATGAAGATTTTTAAAAATTATATATACATATATATATATATATATTTGCATACACATATAAACTGAAATGTAAGTAATAACTAAAAATGGTGACTATGGAAGTGCGCCAT
The DNA here is from genome assembly GCA_949126835.1 of Anisus vortex. Lineage (NCBI taxonomy): Eukaryota > Metazoa > Mollusca > Gastropoda > Planorbidae > Anisus > Anisus vortex. Next base: position 11,207,239 of record OX421497.1, read on the forward strand.
TAAAAGTAACTTCTATAAATAGTGTCCCTTGAATTATTTTATTCAATCACTCTAGACTAGTCTAGACTCTAGGCGTTGAACTGGAATTTTGGGTTTAATGGACTTCTTGTAGTCACGCTATTAGGTCTGTTATATAATTCTGTCTCTATGAATGTTTGTGGTTTTAACGTTTGTCTTCATTGTAAAAGTGTAATGTTGACATTGACAGCTGGATTCAAAGTTGACCTCTATACGTGAATTACACACACGCAACCCACACAGTAGTAATGTATAAATACTGTTCAGTAGTCGATCTACGTCTTACACAAGGCAGTCTAGATATTATATAATGAATACGAATGTGACCCAAGGGACACCACCCACTCACTTTAACTCAGGAACAACATCAGTATAGTAGCTCATTTGGTTAACAAATAGTTTCATGCACATAATATAGCGTAAACAGAAAGAGAGAGAGAGAGAGAAACAGAGAGAGAGAGAGTGAGATAGACAAACACACATACACCTTTATAGATAGATGGATATATATAGGTAGAGAGACGGAGAGGTAGAAAAGATACATAATATATTAATAGATAGATAAAAGACAGATATAGATATATAGATAGATAGAGATAAATAGATAGATAAATAGATAGATAGATACATATGAAAGTGCGGAAGAGAGTTAAAGAAAGATGGAGAGAAAGAGGAAGATACGGAGATACGTTAGTTTTTCACAGTGTGATAAGTCAAGTACCCGTCATAGGGCCGGTGAAGCAGCGTTCACCAGTTTCTGTGGCCCCAGCATACTAGGTGATTTTGTGACCAGCACAATGCCCAGCCACTTTTACTTTACCCAACTAAGGTCAGATAACCATCAGAGCTGGACAGACTCAGGAACACCCTAGGGTCCAGGGGAAAGATCCAAGCCTTCACCAAGATTCGAACCCAGGACCTTCGGTACGCCAGCCGAACGCACTTCCGCTCGGTCACCTTGCCCCATTCTCTATGTGATAAGTATCTGAAAAATAATTTTAGACCCACAATGCAACACGAATGATTCCTATTGCCCGTCAGACCCTTATTCAAACATTTGGACTTCCGGTTTTCTTATCATAAGTTTCCCAAAAAACCATGATCGTTGGGTTGGAAGAGGGGAGGTGGGGGAAGGGAGGAATGGTCCATGAACCTCTGTAACTAAATCTCCCTTTGTTTGTGTGTGTCTGTGTGTGTGTGTGGCCAAGCCGGTCCTAATACTGGAATTAAAAGCGAGCTAGCTAAGTGATTGGAACGATGAATACGTTGGATTAGGAAGGGGATTAACGTTTTTGGTTAGATAGTTTTTCTTTTAGAAGAGAGGGTGGGGGCGTAGGTGTGTATTCCTTCTCCTCCCTTCCCCCCCTCCCACTCCTCAGTTCCCCCATGAGCATGTAGAATGGAGAAGATCGCATCGTGAACGATATAAATATATATTTTGCAAAAGTGAATGAGTTCTCCTGAAAGTAAGAAAAAATAACGATTTTTCCGGATATCGATCAGCTGTGAGCTGCACTCACACGATGATTCCTCTCTGTCTCTCTCTCTCTCTCTCTCACACACTCTCTCTGTCTTTCTCTCTCTCTCTACTTCCCCTTCTCTGTACACCCTTTAACTTTTCTCTCCTTTCTCCATTCATTCCATTCAACTCTTCCATCAGACGGATTCTTCGTCCACCATTTTTTTCCCTTCGCTTCCTTGATGTGGTAGCGCCATTAATTTTTTGTCTTGTCTAGGTCTTTAGCGATACTACCTCCTGATTTAATTTCTCTCTCTCTCTCTCCCTCTCTTTCTCTCTCTCTCTTTCTATATCTCTATATCTTATTTTTTTCTCTCACTCTCTAAATCTTTTTTTTTTTTGTTATACTAACCTAGCCTTTTACTACGCGTGACGGGGTTGGACGTTTGGTTGTAAAAGTGGCAGCAGAATTGACCCGTCTAGAACGAGAGAGAGAGAGAGACTGAGAGAGAAAAAAACCCAGAGAGAGTGAGCGATCGGATGCTCACCCTTACTCCCCCCCCCCATCCAGACCCTTGCATCATAGAGGGAGAATTTTACTCTCCCACCTTCATTTCTCCTCAGCCATTCGTAAATTACGTCACACCCTTTCAAGCGTGGATGTGCGTGAGCGCGTGGTGTAGTTGTTGTTTTTTTCTCTTCCATTTTTGTGTTCTTATGCATTCTAGGATTAAAATGACGTGCATCGCGGAGAACGGGAAATTCTTAAGTCGTTACTTCCAAAACAGACGGGAGAGTTCCGCAAATGGATATGAAAATATTGTTCTGAACTAAAAGCTTATCGGATATTCCCGATAGATGCAGCGTTCGTTCAATTTAGTTTTTTCAATTTCTCTAGACTTTTGTGCATTAGTGCTTTTGAGTTTGGTTTTCTAGAAGAAAAAAATAACAAGGAGTATGTATACTATTAAAGTACTTGCAGATCTATATATTTGTTTTATGTTATTAACTTCTAAAATAATAATCAGGTATCACTAAAGTGTGTTATAATGATTATTATTACTAGAATTTCGAAAAACTTAAGAAAAACAGACGGAAAAAAATCACTTAAAACTCTTGGTTTACATTAACTGCATATTGAATTAAATATTTGCTATATCTTTTATAATTTAATAATACATTACAAATGTTTAGCTCTTGGTTAGGATTAGAATTCCGATTTAATTATAATTTCTATTTGATTTATATTCCTATTTTAGTTGAGATTCCGATTCGGTTAGAATTCTGATCTGGTTAGGATTTTAATTTCTGTATACTCTGTTTAGAATGTTTTGGAGGTAATGCTGAATTTCTTTATTCGTATTCATGTAAGTTTCATAATATTTAATTCCTTATAGACTCAAGGTAACAATCCAAAACATTTCCATTGGTTTTTCGAATCAAGTTGTTTATGTTCAGGCTGCTGTTGGCGGTAGAGCCCGACCGATACCCAAAATTCGGCCGAAAACGAAACCATACTAGAAGTTATAAATTGATGTTTGGCTAAAACTGAACGTTTCACTACATCTTCGGCAGATACCGAAACCGAAAGATAAACCGAAAATGCCTAACAAATTTTTTTTAAAGACTACACATTTTTTTCACTTACAACTAGATATTATGCTACTAAGATAATAGGCTAACTAATAGAGTTACAATAGAGTATCCTATTTATAACGATAGATTTAATTCTAGATATGAGGCTTTCATAGACATTCTGTCTTTTAAATATTTTTACTATTTCCTAAATAGTATTATAGACGTTATCCAACATATTATCTTTGATATCAACCTTAGCTATCTCCTAAAAACATTTCATATCTTATCTTAAATATTTCAGACGCTCCTTTTATAAAAGAGCGCTATTGCTCCCTACATTCATTAGTTCTTAACATTATCCTATATATTATCCTATCATTAAAAGTTCAATTGTAGTTTTTTAGTAATTTTGTTCATTTTATTATCTTTGACTTAAGAGGTTCAACATTGAAAACCCATTTCCTATCTTCGTATTGAATCCTAACGTCAGCTCCGTCACTATAGAGTCACTGTAATGTTACATTCTTCTTTATAAAATAAAATTCAGTGGTCTGTATGTTGTTGTTGTTTTTATTTAGGCTCCAATCCCTTGTTGTGAAAATGCGCTTTATTTATGTCTTCACTCACGCCGAGCTCGGCTCACATAAAACATTTTGGTGTGAGTTCCATTATGATGTTTAGCTCCAGAAGCTCTGTGTTGTTTAGCAGGTCCGCTGTTACACGTTCTGTCCTTCAAATAATTTTCGTTTTGTTTTAAATATTTTTCAAACATAAATATCAGTGAAATTATTCCTCTGATGTTTTTTTTATATTTCATATCCTTGTTATCTTATCGGCAGAGGGTTTGGCAACCGTTTGATAACAGTGTTCCAGCGTAGGTATTCTAATTCATTCAGGGTGCTAACAGTCTTCTAATTCATTCAGGGTGATAACAGTCTTAAAGTCATTCTGATCAAGCACTCAATTTATTGTACAAAGGACTAAAATTGACTTTATAATTGATTTCTTTTTGTTATTTTGCTCTGCTGCGTGCCATTGAAATTCACTATGACACACAATTAATCAACAAATTATTATTATGAGAAGTATACAAATTAAAAAACAACAAACTAAAATGAAAGCTGATTGTTAAATATATTTTGACATAGATTTAACTTCATTCCTTGTTTGTGGTTTGGTTTAAATTTTTTGTAAGTTTAATTGCAAAATCAATCAATAATATTTACATAAACTTGAAATGTAAGTGTTTTTTTTTTGTATTATCATTAGAATTCATTTAGTTGTATAGTCTTTACGTTTATTGAAAAGACGTGTTTTACATTTTAGCAACCTTGTGTTGAGCACTTTGAGTCTTTAGTGACTAAGTCCTCTTTTTATTGACATCTTTCTGTATATTAAAAATTTACGTCTTTTGTTTGCAGTTTTATCGAGCTTTTAAATTCCTAGAGTTGTGTATCCGATTCCCATATAAAGTCCAATAATGAACTGAACTCCTCATGTTTTATATTTGATTGACGTTAGCCATATTATGCTATTGCGTGAATCTATACTTGTGCTTTTCCAAAAATCGGAGTAATATTTCCTATTCGGATATAACAGCCATTCATTTGACGGAGATCCTGTGTTACATTTTTTACTGGCGCATTTTCAACGCATCATCTGGGATAATCTTGAATTACCCTTGTGCCTTTCACAAATTGGATATAACGCCCCCAAAAATAAACCTGAGAAGAAACAAAGAGTTTTACTTCATAGGAAGGACCAAATGCTGGAGACGTTTTCCATTGGGTGAGCTGAGAGTTTCAGTCTCTAGTATGTGTGCGCTCACAAGGAAGCTACCTGTGTTGGTCTGGACTGAGTATCATGAAGAAGTTCCTACAAGGTTTCGGCTCTGTACCGCTTGGTCCATTTTTTGAAGAGTTACATCCGCCAGAGAAAAATGGCGGCGCTGCCACCAACGGAGAGCTTGGGGCCGCTGGAGTAAGTTTTGATTTCTTGTTTTGTTTTTGGTTAGTTTTTGTTCTTGTTTCATTCTTTTATTAAAATTGTGTTGTGTTTTTATATATTATTTTTGAAAAAGCTGTGTGTGATAATGTGTTTGTAGCTTGTAGCCACAATTACTAAAAAAGTCTGTTGGAATCGTCAATCACACCTTTAGCTTAATGTCTGTTGGTCACAGTTTCTTACAAATTTGTCTTTGATTCACGAGTGAAGTAAAAAGTCTAAGAGCCGAGGAGTTTAACTTTTTCCCCAACACTAAACTACAATACAAAATACTTAAAAAAATACAAAACGATTCAGTGGTGGTTTTAAAATATAAATATATATATATATATAGGCCTAGATATATAAACACAATACAAAGCAAAACCACTTAGTAAAAGAAAAGGAATAAAAGTTCGTGAGAGAAAAACGAATATGTCTGAACTCATGTGAACCAAGATGTTTACACTTTGCTTCGTTAATTGCTTGCGTTAGTAGACCAAATAGCGGCCCAGATAGTTACCGAAATAGCGGCCCCAAATAGTTTCCTACATATTGCACTAAATAGCTACTTAGTGGAAAGTTTAGCCCATAAGCTTGGTCTGGGAAGACAACTAACTGCTTTATTTTTGGACCCGTATTTTGGCTTACTTTTCTTCTCCATTGATCGTTTTTGGCGGGGTTTTTTTTGTTTTTTTTTGTTGTTGTTGTTGCTAAATTCACCCGTATTAGAATTTAGGTAATGACACAACCAGCGGGGAAAGTGCCTGAAATCTTTCCTTATAATGTCTGGTTTTAGTCAAACAATATCATAGGATAAAAAACAACAACTTTATAAAAGATACTCAAGCCTTAATTACTCAGTTTGTAAGTAGTTTTAAAAGTTTTTTTTTAACTCTTTATTTTTGGTATATCTGACTATTGTGCTGGCCACACATCCCCTAGTATGCGGTGGCCACAGAAACTGGTGAACGCTGCTTAACCAGCCCTATGATCAGTATGGTCCGAAGGGTATTTTACTGACTATTGAAGCAAATTTAGGCAGTACCTATTGGACAGAAGGACGAAGAGTGAAGTAGTAATAACACATTAGGCATTAAACATAGAAATACAACCCAATAACAACCTGTTGCAACGCTCAGATAAACACAAGAACAAAAACACTTTCCTTATCCCTTATGCAAGAACAAATGCCTCTAAGTACTCTTTCTTCCCGAGTGGCATTCGGGCATGGAATGGGTTACCTGAACAAACCAGGAAAACCAGTACCATAACATCATTTAAAACATTAATAAAGTTGCAAGACTAGACTCGGACCACGGATGAGTGTAGGGCGTAATAATATTCTTTATAGAAGGAGCGTCTGTAATATATAAGATAAGCTAAGACGCAAGCCTATAGTGAAGATTGTGTGGCTGGCACATATGCACAGACGCAGGCCTATATATTTTTCTCCACCCGATGAAATATAATAGTAAACCCAATTATAGACTCAATGATACCATCTCCATAGGCCCGGTAGTTACCCTAAAGGTATAGACTCAATGCAGACTCAATGCAGTTACAGAGAGCAGCTGAGTCCAAGTGGCAAGCCAGGAAAGATCGTGCACTAGAGCTCACTGCCGACGTTCCGACCTTCCCCTGTACGGTTTGCAGTCGTACCTTCCGAGCAAGGATAGGCCTCATTAGCCACATGAAAACCCATCGCACAGGCAGGACGACAAAAAATATGGTCATCGTCGAACACGACGGACGAACAACACAACAACACATAGACTCAATGATACCATCTCCATAGGCCCTTTAGTTACCCTAAAGGTATAGACTCAATGATACCATTTCCATAGGCCCGGTAGTTACCCTAAGGGTATAGCAGATTTCGCATACCCTAGATCAGCGGTTCTCAGACTTACTTTTTCCCTTGACCCGGATAATATTTTACTTCTATCTCTTGGCCCACTAATAGTTTTACCGCCTTTATCTATATCTCAAAAGTCTTTTTTTTTATATAGAAGGAGTGTCTGTAATGTAAAAGATAAGATAAGAAACTATCTAACTATAACATATGAATTTCTACACAGACTTCATCCATATCATACTATAGTTACGTTTACATTCAAAGGTCTACAGTCTACAGCTACAATTAGGTTTCAAGAAAAACCAAATGGCCACTTTGTTTTAGGCCTGTCTATAATTGAATCGAGATTTTGAACTTTATACATATTTTTTTGTTCCGGTCCCGGTAATTTTGATTTCGTGACCCGGTATTTGGCGACCCGGCAGTTTGAGAAATGTTGCCCTACGGTATGGAAAACTCAATCCAAGACCACTAGAGAGCGGTCATCATAATCAATTATTTAAACATATCTATGGCACCACAACACATACAAATATATTACACACACACATACACTTTTAGCTAGCTATGTGTTCGAAATGGAATCAAGTCATGATCATTTCTTTGTTACTCACACTTAAAGGTTTCATGCTCACTAAGTCTTAAAACGACCAGGTGGTTTTAAAAACAATAAACAATAACTAAGCCATCAAAGAGAGTAACATACAAAAAGAACGAAAACACCAATGGTCCTTATGTTGCTCTATATTCAGCAAGGGCAACACTAGAAACGCACTCCATACTTGGCAGGTCGATTTTTTTTTTTCAAATAAATAGCACGCCTTAATGTTAGTCATAAGCCATTAAAATAATCTTGACATTAACTTTTCTTTCCACATGAAAACATATTTAAAAATAAAAGGAATGTAGCGAAATAAAAAATAAGGGGTTGTCACGCTAATAGCAATTACAGCTAAACTTCATCACGCTACTTTAAAAAGGCTTGCATAGTTTGGTTCAATTGTTTGAGTTGATTGCGTGTGCTGTTGGTTGTTGTTACTGGTGTTGTTTTTTTAACTTGTGTTCAATACTAGATATTATACTAAATGACTTGTTGAAACGTAATGCAATGGTATGTATGTAAATAGCCTTAGAGTTTATGTCCATGTATAGTCCTCTATATGATATTGGAGAGGAGATGGGCGCCGCCAAGTCTACCAAACCCACTGAAACGACTAATGGACACGCAGTGGGCAAAGGTGGCCGAGCGCGTTCGGCTGGCGTGTCAAAGGTCCTGGGTTCGAATCCTGGTGAAGGCCATGATTTGTTCTCGGGTCTGGAATACGTCCCTGAGTCTAACAAGCTCTGATGGGTACCTGACTTTAGTTGGGGTAAAGTAAAGGCGCGGCTTGGCATTGTGCTGGCCACATGAGCCCCAAGTATGCTGTAGCCACAGTAATTGGTGAACGCTACTTCATGGGCCCTATGGATCAATTTGGTCCGTCGGGTACTTTTCTATATGGTGTCTTATTGTTAGGATGTGTTTCTATATGGTGTCTTATTGTTAGGATGTGTTTCTATATTCTATATCATTATGGTGTCTTATTGTTAGGATGTGTTTCAGAACCGGAAATAAGTTCACTAAATTTTATTTTTTTTCAATGTTAATAGTTGGCTTTTTTTTTAATGTGTATATTATGTCACGGAAGTGACAAAACTAAACTGTGGTCAGAAGGCCTTCACCTTTGCTTTTCCCCCCAAACGCCCCTTAATGCTTGGTGTTTGGTGGAGTGACCTCAGAACAGAACTTGTCTCTTGTCAAAGATATTGCGTAGCTTGCGTGTTCCGATTCCCCAGGAGATTTCCTGGCATAGCTAACGCCACTCTCTTGTTTTTAGAACATGTGCTCATCTAACATTTTGCTCCCTGTTGCTCTCTGTTGCTCTCTGTTGCTCTCTGTAGCTCTCTGTTGCTCTCTGTTGCTCTCTGTTGCTCTCTGTTGCTCTCTGTTGCTCTCTGTTGCTCCCTGTTGCTCTCTGTTGCTCTCTGTTGCTCTCTGTTGCTCTCTGTTGCTCTCTGTTGCTCTCTGTTGCTCCCTGTTGCTCTCTGTTGCTCTCTGTTGCTCTCTGTTGCTCCCTGTTGCTCTCTGTTGCTCTCTGTTGCTCTCTGTTGCTCTCTGTTGCTCCCTGTTGCTCTCTGTTGATCTCTGTTGCTCTCTGTTGCTCTCTGTTGCTCTCTGTTGCTCTCAGTTGCTCCCAGCTGCTCTCTGTTCCTCCCTGTTGCTCTATGTTCCTCCCTGTTGCTCCCTGTTCCTCTCTGTTGCTCCATGTCACTCTCTGTTGCTCCCAGCTGCTCTCTGTTCCTCCCTGTTGCTCTATGTTCCTCCCTGATGCTCCCTGTTCCTCTCTGTTGCTCCATGTCACTCTCTGTTGCTCCCAGCTGCTCTCTGTTCCTCCCTGTTGCTCTATGTTCCTCCCTGTTGCTCCCTGTTCCTCTCTGTTGCTCCATGTCACTCTCTGTTGCTCCCAGCTGCTCTCTGTTCCTCCCTGTTGCTCTCTGTTGCTCCATGTCACTCTCTGTTGCTCCCAGCTGCTCTCTGTTCCTCCCTGTTGCTCTCTGTTCCTCCCTGTTCCTCTCTGTTGCTCCATGTCACTCTCTGTTGCTCCCTGTTCCTCTCCGTTGCTCTCAGTTGCTCTCTGTTCCTCCCAGTTGCTCTCTGTTCCTCTCCGTTGCTCTCAGCTGCTCTCTGTTCCTCCCAGTTGCTCTCTGTTCCTCTCCGTTGCTCTCAGCTGCTCTCTGTTCCTCCCAGTTGCTCTCTGTTCCTCTCCGTTGCTCTCAGATGCTCTCTGTTCCTCCCAGTTGCTCTCTGTTCCTCTCCGTTGCTCTCAGCTGCTCTCTGTTCCTCCCAGTTGCTCTCTGTTGCTCTCTGTTGCTCTCTGTTGCTCCCAGTTGCTCTCTGTTGCTCTCAGTTGCTCTCTGTTGCTCTCTGTTGCTCTCTGTTGCTCTCTGTTGCTCTCTGTTGCTCTCTGTTGCTCTCAGTTGCTCTCTGTTGCTCCCTGTTGCTCGTTGTCACTCTCTGTTGCTCCCAGCTGCTCTCTGTTCCTCCCTGTTGCTCTCTGTTCCTCCCTGTTGCTCCCTGTTCCTCTCCGTTGCTCTCAGTTATTCCCTGTTGCTCCATGTTCCTCTCCGTTGCTCTCAGTTACTCCCTGTTGCTCCATGTTCCTCTCCGTTGCACTCAGTTACTTCCTGTTGCTCCCTGTTCCTCTCCGTTGCTCTCAGTTACTTCCTGTTGCTCCATGTTGCTCCCTGATGCTCTCAGTCACTCCCTGGTTACTCCCTGCTCTAGCCAGCGTCTACTAATCAAAATGTGTGAATTACATTAGTAGCTTCAATATTATAATATCTTCAAACGGAAAAACCTCGGCACTCGTGAAACGGATATGTCTGTTAACGAGACTAACGTCGAGTCGTAAAAAAATAATTTTCAAGCTGTAAACTATAACTCTGTTACATATTAGATCAGTTTTTTCAAAGATAATTAATCCATCTTACTCTTTAAGTAATGATTACCTTCCACCCACCAGCGCTAAATTTTCTCGTTTCCTTGTTGTTGTTCTTGCCTTTAAGAAAATAAGATAAATTCGTTCAGATCCAATAGAATAGGACGCTATTAAATTTGACTCAACAGGAGAAGATAACTAGAGTAAAGGAAGAAAATACAACAACAATAGAAGCAGCTTATCATGGTAATGAGATTTTTTTAGAGTTGCCTGCCCTTGCTTGTCTTGCAATTAAGATAATCAGATTAAAACTGGCATCTGTGTGTTCGAGTTTATGGATGTTTTTCGTGTGTGTGTTTTTGTGTGTGTTTAGGTGTGTTTCTCTGTTTGTGTTCTATTCCAATCCAATCAAGAAAGTGAAAAAAAAATATATAATTGAAATAAATTGGTTCATTGTATTTCCAGTTATTTATTTTTATATTTAGATTTCTAAATATAATTTATAACCATAATTGTATTTATATTATATAAATTGGCCCGATAATACAATTAGTCCATACAAATTGTATTTTTGTTAAGACACGTCGCGGGTTCTATCCCTGCCGCCGACCGATCCCTGTCGCCTTTCAGGAGCATTGGGCCCAGTGGACGTAATCATCTTCTAGAGCGCACTGAGCATGCTAAAATAGCATGGATAGAAGCGCTATATAAATAACCATTATTATTTTGAAAAAAAAACACGGGATTTGTACACTTACAACCAGCGGCAGCGACTTCGGCTGGCGTATCGAAGGTCATGGGTTCGAATCCCGGTGAAGGCTTTGATTTGTTCCCGGGAATGGAGGGGTGTTTCTGAGTCTAACCAGCTCTGATGGGTACCTGACTTTAGTAAAGGCGCGATTGGGCATTGTGCTGACACACAATCCACCTGGTATGCAGTGGCCACGAATCTGGTGAACCGTTGTATGGTTTTTACACCTACAAAAAAACGAAACAACAGACTGCATAGCGATATTTAATATCGGGAAAACCCAAAGGGCCGCTTACCATCATTCCTGTCTTATTAGCAACGTCCTTTTATAGTCGGAATCTAAATATCAATTTTATTACAGTTGTTATGTATCTGCAAATTCATCTGCATAATGAATTTTTATATATAAAAATTAAATTAGCCAGACAAATTGATAGATAGATAAATGATATATAGATAGATTATATAGATAGATTAAATAGATAGATAGACAGATAGACAAATAGAAAGAAAGACAGATAGATCAACAGATAGTCAAATAGACAGATAGATAGATAGATAGATAGATAGATAGATAGATAGATAGATAGATAGATAGATAGATAGATAGATAGATAGATAGATAGATAGATAGATAGATAGATAGATAGATAGATAGATAGATAGATAGATATTTCGAATGCATTCGTGTGTGAAAGTTTACAGCTAACGTTACATGTGTCAGTACTCTCTGTGTGAAAATCTATATTTAGCTCTCACTATATATCCTACAATGTTTTCATATGAACGTAGCTTGAAGTGTGATTTGTGGCCGTGTATGTAAGTGTGTTTACGTATGAGAGTCTGTGTGTGTTGTGTGTGTTGTGTGTGTGTTGTGTGTGTGAGATTGGGTGTGCAAATATACACTCACATATCAGCTAATAGCCATGTTCGGGATCAATACGAGGCTCTCGTGAGGTGCCATTTGAACGCTATCGATCAACTTTGGCGAGGGGCGTGTAGGGAATGGTGAAGGGTGTGGGGAGGCGAGGGCGTGGGGGTGGGGGGTGTTGCTGCAGTGGCTGTTAGCACCAGTGGATGAGGTTGTGCTCGAAGCGAAAAACACACTTTAAACAAAAAAAAATTCTTTTAAGAAGAGGAGATTTAAAAACACAAAACAAAGAATGACGCGTTTCGCTAAAGATGCATCGATACGCGTTCTAATTCGAATCACGTGATCTTGATTCACATGAAGCTGCGTCACGTGGCCGGCGGCAGCCAATGGAAAATGTTTTATTTTAGAACAAAAACAAAAAACGGAACTGTTTCGTCGTAATGAATAGTTTATATCCTCAAGCCCTTACTGGGTCTCGAATCGATGCGTTGGACAACCTAGAACCAGTTTAACCCTTCCCACTTTCTCTTTCTCCGCCTCATCGGTAGGCTACAAATGATATACATTCGTCCTGAATGAGTTAAGGCTGGACTAAATACCGAAAGAAACGTCCTCACTACAAGTTCTTATTGTAATACTAGTGGTTATGCCCGTCAAAATGACGGAGAAACGAATAACTACAATGTGTTTTGTTAAGAGAGAGATAGAAAAAAAATATGTTAAAATAAAAACTGTAGTGAGAATGTTTCTTTCGGTATTTAGTTTTTGTTCTTTTTATTGTTTCTGGCACATGCATAATAATTGTCGCTGTCAAGCTTCTAGTATTAACAAGTAGCGAACAGTTGTGTTGACTTTACTTTTTTATTATTATTATTATTAAATTAACAATAATACTATCAAAAATAAAACGAAAACACAAATACCAAACAATAAAAAAGTAAAAATGTTTAAAAAGTAGATAATAATTCCCTTTTTTATTGTAATATTGTTTGTTATTTTTTTTTTATCTTTTAACAAAACACAGTGTAACCATTCGTTTCTCCGTCATTTTGACGGGCATAACTCCTAGTATACAAATGATATTATACATTAGTCCTGAACGAGTTAAGGCTGGGTTGTTTTTTCTTCACATGGAAATTGAAACATGAATGAAAATATTAACGGTCATAGTGGATAGCATGGTCCGCCCAATGGCCGTTTTACTATGACCAGTTTATAACACACCTAAAGAGACTATAGTGTACTCATAGTAGCCTTTCGTAACTCGCCACCGCCCTACCAATTTCTTAGGATTTTTTTTTTACATTAGACTAGACTATATTTATTAAACTCTCTCTCTCTCTCTCTCTCTCTCTATCTCTCTCTCTCTCTCTATCTCTCTATCTCTCTCTCTCTATCTCTCTCTATCTATCTCTCTCTCTCTATCTCTCTATCTCTCTCTCTCTCTCTCTATCTCTCTCTCTCTCTCTATCTCTCTCTCTCTATTTCTCTCTCTCTCTCTCTATCTCTCTCTCTCTCTCTCTATCTCTCTCTCTCTATCTCTCTCTCTCTCTCTATCTCTCTCTATCTCTCTCTCTCTATCTCTCTCTCTCTCTTTCCTTCTGTTTCTTTGTCAAAGTTTTCACTTTACCGCCCCTCGCTCTCTTTCTTTCTCCCCCCCCCGGTCTCTATCTCTCTTACTCTTTCTCTCTCTCCTCTGTCTTCATATAGGGCGTTTGCAATCACGTGACAAAAATCACGTATTTTTGTTTATTTTGAGTAATGGTGTACAATGGCCGCTGTTTTAATATAGTTTCATATAGCCTCGAGCTTATTTTATTGATATTTTGTGTTTAAAATCATGATTAAAGTATTAATATGCATTTTATTAATTCTATATTAGATTAATAGACCTATCACAAGAAGAGTCTTACATTAAAAATGTTACATTACTATTGAACGATTAGGCCTACAATGAAAATAATGAATGACTCCAATAATTCACTTCAATAAATCCATTCAAATGCAACACTTACCGGCCAGATATTAAGATGATGAATTGAGCTTAAAATGTTAAAATTCGTTGAAAAAATACGATGTCAGTCTTTCTCTTTTACTAGTAAGATGATCTACGACGATTTATCTAATGATTTGTGCGTAGGATAGCCAATATTCAGATGTGAATTTGGCATGATAAAGAAGTACTTCACCATTTGTGTACATCAAGTGTCTTCTATTTACACAAATACGTCACTAAAAAACCTAAGCCACGCCCATTGCAAACGCTCTATTTTACTTTTACTTTAATCTTTCTTTTCATGTGTCCTTACGTCATGACAATAAACAAAAGGGGTGGGAGGGCAGGTGAAGGAAAAAAACACATTAATATTAGATAGTCAAACCTTATAAAAGGGCAAAACCATTTTGCTAATGGTTATCATTAACATTTCAGGCGGAGGGGGGAGGGAATAAATTATCATTATTACTAAAATAGTTTATAGGAAACGCATGCTTTAAGTAATTTAAATAGAATCGTACAAGTTAAACAACCTCTCCGAACATCTTAGAAAACCTTAAAATCAAATCTACTGGTTCCACGTGGAGCCGTTTGGCATTAAAACCTAAACCGAGGAAAACATCTTAAATTGGACCCGTCACTTAAAGAAAACATTTAAAAAAAATTATAACAAATTCAGAAAAGAGCTGCAAAGTTCATAACTAGTAAATATTTACAACTGACAAGATTAACACCAATAAAGAAATCACTAAACATAGAAACACTAGAGTACAGAAGGGACAAAGAGTAAAGTTGTAATAATACACAAGGCATTTAATTCCAATTTAGAAATACAACCCAATAAAAACCTGTTAAAATTCTCAGATAAACATAAGGACAAAAACACTTTTCTTATCCCTTATGCGAGAACAAATTCATATGAGTACTCTTTCTTCTCGAGTAGCATTCGGGCATGGAATGGGTTGCCTGAACAAACCAGGAAACCCAGTAACGTAACATCATTTAAAACTAATAAAAATGCAAGACTAGAATCGGACCACGGATGAGCGTAGGACGCAATTGTCTTCTTTATAGAAGGAGCGTCTGTAATACATAAGATAAGATAGGGTAAATGCATGGACGATAAATGACGATAAACAAGGATTGAATGAATATCCTACTATAGTGTTTGAACATAATAATAGATTTTATTAAAAATGGGCAGTCTATGCTGGTTTGGGACATGTAGTGGGGGCGTCAAGTAATAGGGGCGTTGTAAGTCGTACATCAGCAAAAACTCCAGTGGTTAGAGTGCTCAATAGCGTCCCCAGAATTAGATGGATGTGTGGACCATGTTGAAATTGATCCACCTCAACCTGGGGTTCAATCATGCAAGAGGGCAAGACATGAAAGGCGTGAGTGGAAAGATGAATCATCAAACGCCCCCCCCCTTTCCTGCTCCCCCAACGGACTGTAGCGCCCTCGGGGATTGGTCTGTTTATATTTAAAGTACACTGATAACTGGTCACATGTCGACCCCTATTCTGATTCTGCGACCTTGTTTCAAAAGGGTACCTCTGTGTCTCTCCTAAAAGTCCTTGTCGCCCTTCTGTCAGGCATAAGGCAGAAGCAAATCTCCGCAGTGTGTAAAACCAGGGCAAGCCAACTGGGTGTCAATTTTCATGCCAAGTTTTCTTCAAGGCTTTCATGTCTTCTTCCTTGTTTCTTATTCGTGTGCCCGGTTGGTCTTTTCTTCTGTATTTTGTCAGTTGGCGTCTATCTAATGACGGAGCTCGGTAAAATAATTAATGGTTGAATTGGCAACGGTAAAAATTGTAAGGTAAAATGCCAACGGTTAAATGGGCAAAACTCATAAAAAGTTGTAAAAACGGCAATGGGTAACATACATTATATCTAATATTGCTTTAATTCAATGAAAGTGCTGGTTACTCTCTTCCCTACTTAATAAATTTAATGGCGTGAAATTGAAACGTTATATCTATGATTGGTATCTATGTTACGTACAGTTATCTACACCTTTTTAATGTACGGCCTAAACTATTAGATTTTTCCGTGTTGGTTTATTCGTTTTGTTTAGAAATGCTTTATTACAAAAATACTACACTAAAACATTCAAATACATCTTAATGTTTACTGCATACTAGACTCACTACTTAGGACTTAAAGCTGACTTAGGCCAATAGCCAATAGCCAATCCACTAGATAAAACTATTGTTTTTATAATCGCGTTAATCTGAAGTAATATATTGATTTTTATATTTTTACATTTACATTAAACCATTTATTTTACATTTCAATAAATTTCAATAATTTATTTTACTATACAATATTAAAATCCACACACCAGCCTGATAATATTTAAAATATCTTGAGCATAATATTGTACACAAAAAATTTTGTCGGAATCTTTAAGTTAAAACTAGGGGCACGGAAGCCGAGCGGCAGCGCGTTCGACTGGCGTTCCGAAGGTTCTGGGTTCGGATCCTGGTAAATGCAAAGATTTGTTCCCGGGACTGGAGGGTGTCCATGAGTGTACCCAGCTATGATGGGTAACTAACTTTAGTTGGGATAAAGAAAAAAGCTGCTGAGCGTTGTACTGGCCACACAATCCCCAGGCATGCCGTGGGCACAGAAACTGGTGAACGCTGCTTTGCCGGCCCTGTGATCATTTCGGTCCGAAGGGTACATTATGTTATTTTCATAATTTTCTATGTGAGCACGGCGGTTGTTTCCATATTTCAGACCTTTTGGTGTCAAATTCTAAAATCTCTATATTTAAGTTCACATCAAACTAAAGAATACAGTAATAACTGTCACTTTGCGTTGTTGCGCTTTGAGGTTTTAATAAACTTTCGTCTTTTTTATTCAACCTTTCACAGGGCGCCAGCCTCAACAGCCAGAGTCGGTCAGCGTCGGAGGAGGACAAGGGCGAAGGGGAGTCCAGCGTCTGGAAGAATGTCAAGTCCATTGCCAGCATGCTCATGGACGAGGCGGAGGTGGTGGAGCGCGGCGCCCAGGGCCCCTACGTGGAGGGCGTCGACTACAAACTGGGCAGCCTCCAGCTCGGACTCATATACGATTTCCAATCATTGACCTTGACCCTGAGGATAATCAAGGCCAAAGATTTACCCGCCAAAGACGTAACGGGCACTAGTGACCCCTACGTGAAAATTATGCTCCTACCAGATAAAAAACACAAACTTTTGACCAAAGTGAAGAAAAAGAACCTGAACCCACACTGGAATGAGTGTTTTCTATTTGAAGGTAAGAGTTATGTTCCCCTGTGGTGTTTTTTTTTTTGGTAACTTTTCAGCAAAGAAGGGAAATAATCCTAGTAGTCAATTCTGTGTCTATTTATTATTAGCATAATGTTTATGTTTAAATAGCCTAAAAGTTCAAGGACTTACATCAGGGGTCGGATTTCTAATTCATCCAGCGCGCCAACAGCATAAACGTCAACCTGCTCTAGCAATATGTTTCTTGTAATTAAAAAAAGTTTCCTTTTTGGGTGTCCTCTACGTGCCATTGAAAATCGCTCTGTGTGCCGTAGGCCGCCGACCACTGATAAAATATAAACTAAAAACTTGAACCTGCATCTATTTATAAAGAATAGTTGGTGTAGAGTGTAGAGTGTAGACTACTGTAGACGATCATGTCTTTCCACGTATCGTTTCTTCTGGTAAGCTCTAGCATTTCTGTTGTTCTTGCCATGCCATACCGTTATATCATCTAATATCGTCCTTCTCAGTCTTCCTCTGCATCTCTTTCCCTCCAGCTTTCCAATTACTAGGATGTTTTCAGAAGTACATCGAAGCAGTCAAAGCGGAGTCTTCTAAACAAAGGCAATACTTTCAAATTCGTTGACTCATTTTTTTCATTCCTCATCAAGCCTAGCTGGCTTTATCTTTCTATAACCTCTTAGATATAGATGTTGTTTTCTTAAAGACCAAGTGAAGAGGTTTTTCTCAAAGGAACGAGATTTGGAATAGCCTCATACGGCAGTGACGTATCACAAGGGAAATAAATAAATAAAAATAGACGCTATAAATCTATATTTAACCATTTTGTTAAAAATAAGAACCGGGAAAAGATTCAAAACATGTGGCAATAGATTCAAAACACGTGACAATATTCATTTTTCCTAGTCGGAATCCTTTATGTTACGTCACTTTCCTATATTGCCGGAAATAAAAACATCTCAAATGGCTACGAGATTTGGAGTATTCCTCCGAAAAACACACACATTTAATTGCAAAAATTGAACTAATTACTTAAAATTTATCTTTGATATTTTGTATAATTGTTTTTTATTAACATTCAGATACTGAATACACTATTTACTCAATTTTGATAAAAAGCTCTTCACTTGGTCTTTAAGTGGAGGGATATTGACGATTTTAAAACGCAGCCAATTGAATTTTAAACATCCCCAAAAATGGGCATCAATTTGCGTTCGCAATGGGCGTGGCTTATGTTTTTTAGTGACGTATTTGTGTAAATAGACGCCAATTGGTGTACAAAAATGGTGAAGTACTTCTTTATCATGCAAAATTCACATCTGAATATTGGCTATCCTACGCACAAATCATTAGATAAATCGTCGTAGATCATCTTACTAGTACAATAGAAAGACTGACGTGGTATTTTTTCAACGAATTTCAACATTTTAAGCTCAATTCATCATCTTAATATCTGGCCGGTAAGTGTTGCATTTGAATGGATTTATTGAAGTGAATTATTGGAGTCATTCGTTATTTTCATTGTAGGCCTAATCGTTCAATAGTAATGTAACATTTTTAATGTAAGAATCTTCTTGTGTCTATTAATCTAATAAAGAATTAATAAAATTTATATTAATACATTAATCATCATCTTAAACACAAAATATCAATTTAAAAAAGCTCGAGCCTATATGAAACTATATTAATACAGCGGCCATTGTACACCATTACTCAAAGTAAACAAAAAACACGTGATTTTTGTCACGGGATTGCAAACGCCCTATTTGAAATGCGTCATTAGACTGAACGTCATATAGACTGCTCGGCGCCGGCATTGATGACGCTATACAAGTGCCCAAATTACTAATTACCATTAACAATGTTAGTAATGATTTCAAATGCTAGGACATGGCACGCGCGGTTTTCTCGGAATACTAAACACTGCCTTAGTAGGCTATAGGCCTAGGCCATAGGTCCTAAATAAAACGCATCTTAAGCTACTAGTGTACAAGCATACCTTTATTAGAGGCCTAGAGAGGCTTTTACACATTTACGATTTCCATAATGTAATTTGCGTTCAATAGGCCTACAAAAAAATGCCGCCTTTACGATTATAAATGCGCTACGCACACAACGCACAATTAGGAGCGGCAAGTGGCAATATTTATACTTTTCATAGTGTTGTGTTCTGCTTTGGGATGTTAAACGAAAACCGGAATACCGGATTCCGGTTTTGAAACCGAAAACCGGTTTTGATGTTCAAAACACCGCGTCTGTGCTTTATTATTAACGGCACTAGTAAATAAATATTCTTTTAATTCTCTTTCAACACATTATTTTACAAGTTACCATAAATATATGCCTCTTCATAAGCTTCTTAATATTATGGTCAACGATAATTGGTAATTTGATTATCACTATTGAAAAATTGAAAGCTTTTATCAGTTTTAATCAATTAGCCCAGATTTTTTTAGTGCTAAAGAATTTGATGGTAAATAGTACAAAATCATATTGTATTCACACAAATCAACCTTTGAATGCCCTGCAAACACTAATTTAGTTTGAAGTATTTTTCAAATATACCTACAAAACTACGCACATTTGGCTGTTCCGGCATGTGACTTGTGACATCACGCGAGGGGTGGGGGAGGCGTAAACCGAAATCCGATTTTAAACCGGTTTTGTAGAACCGATTCCCGGTTTTAACAACCCTAGTTCTGCTGTTACAGGGAACGCAGCGCCCATGTGTAACCTAGCCTCTCACTGGTAAGGGATTAACCGTTTGTCCCTTGGAGTCGCCGATCGTGACCTCTACTGATGAGGCCACACGAGAGGGGGGTACAGCCGGTATGCCGTACCGGGGCACTCAAGAGTTTAGGGGGCCATTTTTATTTAAAATTAAACACAGTAAATCCCAGCCAGTAGTCCTGTGGTAATGACACGTAGATGTATGTTGCATTTCTTTCCTTTAAGGAATGTACAAAATACATTCGCATATTAATACAGAGGAGTCGGAGTCGGGGAGTCGGAGTCGGAAGTAAAAAAAATGAGGAGTCGGAGTCGGAACATTTATCTACCGACTCCTCAGCCCTGCATGAAAGTTGTGATAAGAATTCAAAGAGGTCACTTACACTTCACTACTCAGAAATGACTAAATATGTCTCTGCCATTATAAATTATCGAAGGGCATTCAAGACAAGGCGCTCAATAATTGATACAGACTGATTACAGTTAAAAGAGTTTTTATGTTCATCTTCTATGATTAAACATAAATATAAGTAATTCTAAAACAAAATTTGTTTTTATTAATTTAATAAATATAAGAGAATTTTAATAGCATTAAATTATGCATTTACTCGAATTATTAATTAATAATAAATTTTAATTCTCTAAAAATTAAATCTTGTAATGAATACCATAATGCTTGATTTTATATAAAGAAATAATAATTAGTCAATAATATTAGTTTTATTACCAAACATAACTAGTTTGGCATCACTATTGAATGAAATTTAGAAACTTTATTTTAATTAAAGGGACATAATTAACCCGTTTTATTTGCGCTAATATTTCTAATATTATGTTTCTTATTTTTCTGATACATAAGACTAAATGGCCTACAGCTTATATAGTCTAACTTTATAATGACCAAACTGTAAAGGTAGTTGAAAATGATATAAATATTAGAAGACTAAAAATTATATGCACATTCTTTGAACAGTACATTAACTACCCAGTTTGTATGTTTACTACGTATCAACTCCGCTTAACGATCAGTACTTCATTATGCCTATCTGATCTAACATTACATGATTAAACTCAAACATAAATGTAACAAAAATCTCAGTTAAACTGAGAACTAAATATAATCAATATCAGTAGTTGCTAATTTCTAGAGCCTTATCTTGACAACCAAACGATAATGTTTACGAAATAATTAGATTACCATCAATGGAACTGAAAACATGAAAGTTTGGTGAACACAATTTTTTTTTCTATTAATGCAAATAAAAAGGATGATAATTACAAACAAGTTTGCTATTAAATATAAAACGCTTTAAGGATTTTCTCTATAATTTTTCTTTGCTTTTGGTCTTGGTCTTGCTACGGAGTTAAATTAATTGTCTTACAAAAAATAATAAAACAAGTATAATAGAGCAGGTTGACTTTAAGGCTGTTGGCACGCCGAATGATTTAGAAATCCTAGTTTGGCACACTGTTAGCAAACGGTTGCCGATCTCTGAGCTAAGAAATATCCAAAATAAAATCCTTAATGTGTCGTCTTTTTCTGCGTTCCATTTCGCTTTCCTTTCCTGTCAAAATCAACTAGCCATAATTTATAACTTTATTAGTGGACTCCAATAGTTCAGAATATTCTGCGTCTGCAGCAAAATAAAGCTGTTTGCGTTGATATAGATATGAGGCCGACCAAATTTCGGTTTCTGCTTCGGTTTCGGTGCAGAAAGTAGGCAATCGGCCTCTTTCGGCGTAGTTTCGGTTTGATATTGACTTTCGGTCATCAGCCGAACATCTATCGCAACTTTCAAAGGTCAGACTGCAACGCTAGTGCTCCATCTATTACTCTGCTTATTGATAATTTCATCTAGTTAAACTGTTGGGAATTAATCTGTGTGAATTAGAAACTTGAAGTTAATAATCAACTGATTAATTAATCATCCCCAAAGAACGTAAAGAAAGGAGTGTGGGATTACGTCACGAAAATCTTAAATTTATTGCTTGGCAATTTTGGTTTCGGCCGAAGGTGTGGTGAAACTTTAGGTCTCGGCTTCGGTTTCGATCGAAAGTCAGTTTATAACTTTCGGTATGGTTTCGTTTTCGGACAAATCCCAAAATGTTCTCTCGGTCCTCCTCTAATAAAAATTTGAAAAACTAAAGGCTGCAAACAGAAAAGAAATCCCACAAAGCCTACAGTGCCGTTTTTTTCTGCAATAAACATGTAATATCTTTAGTCTCGTCGGTATTCTACGTCTCGAGAGACGATCCATTTACCTTGCAGGCCTTCATGTGGCTAAAGAGGCCAATACTGGACGTACAGGCACGGTCACACTGGCTGCAGATGAAGGTAGCGGAGGGGACCACATTTTTCTCCACCTTCTTGTTCCTGGCGCGCTCCTCTCCCGCAAGCCTGGAACCTCTTAGATTCCTGCCCTCCAGGTGGGCCTATCCTGCGCCATGATCTTCCAACTGTTTGTGTCAATTTGGAGGTGCTTCATGTCTCTTTTGCAGACATCCGCAAATCTCAGTTTTGGACGTCCAGCAGGTCTCTGTCCCGAAGCTAATGTTCCATAAAGGATGTCCTGTGGAAGTCGACCTTGTGGCATTCGGCGAACATGACCTAGCCAGCTGAGACGTCTGTTACTGAGAGTAATGCGGATGTCTTGACACTCTGCTCTTCGTAGGACCTCTGCATTTGAAACCCTGTCCTGCCATCTTATATCTAAAATGCGTCTGACACATCTGAGTTGGAAGGTGCTCAATTTTTTCTCCTGCCAGGAATATGTGCTCCATGTTTCACTGCCGTACAGCAGGGTACTCAGAACGCATGTTTGATAAACTAGTGACTTAGTGGAGCGTTTTTTTTATTTCGTAATAGTGCACGTGGCTTTAGCTATTCTACTATTGATATCCCCATCTAGGGGCACATTGCTTGAGATTTTGGCCCCAAGGTAGCAGAACTCGTCAACTACTTCTAGTGGATGACCACCAATAGTGATGCATGGCACAGTTGCAGCGTTTTGAGCCAGTACCTTGGTTTTGTTTTGACTAATGCTTAGGCCGAATTTTTGGTATGCATCATCAAGTTTATCAATGAGCGTCTGGAGCTCGTTTGCAGATTCGGCAACAATAACTGCATCATCAGCATAGAGAAGTTCCCTAACCAGTACACTATTAAGCTTTGTTTTGGCTTTGATCCTGTTTAGGTTGAAAAGCTTTCCAGATGTTCTTGTGTGAAGGTAGACACCCTTGTTGCAGTCTCTATAAGCATAGTGCAGTTGGCACGAGAAGAATATTCCAAACAAGGTGCAGTGCAAGTACGCAGCCTTCCTTAACACCGCTGCGGACTTCAAAGGGCTCTGATTGCGCTTCAATAAACTTAACTGTGCACCTGGTATTCTCATGAAAACATGCAATGAAAGAGAGCAGCTTTGGAGGGCATCCTATCTTTGTCAGGAGTTTGATGAGTCCACTTCTGAACATTATTCGATCGTTTGTATACTATAACAATATTAAACTTGTGTATGTTTCAGAATCGTTTGCATTAAGCCAATCTATGCGGGTGTGAATTCTATGATATACCAAAGACTATTTTAGTATGAGGGTATAGCAATTGTATTATGAATAACAAGCGAAATTACCCGGCTTTGTCCGGGGGAAAAAACTACATTAAATATAATTATTATTTACTGAAAACATTTAGGAAAGTAATTTAAAATAAATAATGTAATCAGGTTAAAAATAAGCATGTCGTTTTATTTAACAAAAAGTTAGAAATATCCCTGGCTAAGAATCCAACACCCGTCTCCCGCATGTCTAAAATATAATTAACTTTCTGTAAACATTTTAGGAAAGATTTAAAAAATGCAATTAAGTTAATCTTAATTGCCCGGCGTTGCCCGGGGAAAAAATACATAGAACTATAGCTACAGATAAAAATGTATACTCTAAAAACAGAAAGCTATAATAATTTTTTAAATAATATTTTTATTTATTTAATGACAACATTTAAGAAATTAATTTTTATAAAAAATATTACAATCGGCTTAAAAAAAAGCATGTCTTTTTATGTAAGAAAACTTTATAATAATAAAAATATTTGTATAGCGCTGCCAAAAAACATGGTGTAAGCTCAGAGTGTATTTAACATACAACTAATAATCTCTAGGCTAAGAAATATAAAGCTAATTGATAATTTTTAAAAATTTACAAACATAGGAAACATCAAATAATGAAGCATTAACCGACCTAACATATAAGTAAGACAGTAAGGGTCAAAACATGTTATCTAAGGTAAATATTGAAAGCATGTGTTGAATGGGAAGTAGATTCGACACCTTCGGACCGGATATTGAGAATACTCTAAGGCCAACGGTCGTCAGAGAGAAACGGGACACCTCCAGAAGCGAGGAGTCAGCTGAACGAAGTGTTCTTTCTGGAACATATTAATTTTAACATATTTATTATGGTTTAATTATGTCCTTGAGATAGGACGGCAACTCGATGTTATAAAGGCAGTGATTGCAAAGTAGCACATGGAGCCAATGGAGCCGACGCAGGAGAACTGTCACAGAATCACGCCTTGACTTACGCATGACCAGAGAGGGGGGGGGCGGGCGACACTGTTTTGAATACGCTGTAATTTGACGACCTTATCGTCAGGTATCCCGATTAGCAGAGCATTACAGTAGTCAATGTGCGAGAATACGAAGGAAGCGGCAAGTTTCTTTGCCGAGTCAAATGACAATATATAGCGCTATGGTTGCATGAGAATCGAACATCCGTCACCCGCATGCGTCTAAAATAGAATTATTAGATTTTACTTACTGAAAACCTGTATGAAAGCTTTTGTCCTGAAATCCTGCATGGGTTGCTTGAATAATTCAAGGGAACAAATATCTTTATATTAAAAAAAAATAATCATCATCAAGACACAAAAAAACACGGATACGAGAAGAGCGTGGGACGCAATAATCTTATTTAAAGAATAAGCGTCTGTTTAACGTCTGCTACATAGAAAATAAAATAGATCGTCTTTCAAAGGCTCCAGCATACATTAATGGCCTTTAAAATCACTTCATATTGGTGCAAGTGTTCATAGCCCATTGCCAACTAACCGATCTTTACAAATGGGGCTTTAATTCTCTTTCAGTTAATACATTCGATTCCTTCTTTATTTCATGGCTTTCTCCATATCTTTTCACTCTCATATTCAGTGGTAATGGTGCTTAAGGTGGCCTTTCTCGCATGTTACATACATGGAGGTGTGTTGAAAACATTGCTTTTCTTACAATGAAATTGTTTAGTCCATAACAAAAGCAACTAAGTTTTGTCACCTCATGTTTATAATATCATTTTTTAAAGTGTCTGTTTAGCGCTCTTCCCAAGCTTTGTCGCCTACGGTGATCGCCCCCTTCACCCATGCCCCTTAAACCCTATCGCAGGTTTTTAAATATAAATATTTGCTGACTTTGCATAATATTGTTACCATTTCTTTAACCTTTATGACGTTGATGTGACGTCCACGCTATTTAAGGGATAAGTTACGCGACTGCTCTATATTCTATATCTTCACGTTTTTTGTTTGTTTGTTATCCTGAAACCAATATTGGCACATTTATTTTTCACGTCCGCCATTTTTCTTTTACTAACTTCCGGCCTCCATTTTCTTTAAACTACTTTTGAGTGCAACCCATATTTTTCAGCTTTAAAAAATTTTCCTCACCGACTTTCATGTTATTCTTTAATTAACGTTCTTTTTATTTTTAAAGCCTCTCTTTCTTTTCTCCGGGGAAAGCAATACTCTCCAGTCAATCTCTATTGGAAATGCATTCACCAAAAGTTAGCCATCTTCAAATATTTACCTCCCCTTGATGTGGTTATTTCCCTTCTATTTTTACGTCTGCAAATGTTTGACGTCTTAATGTTTCTCATTTTCTGCTCTGATATCTGCATATCTATTTGGGGGGGGGGGAATATTGTCATCATTTCGTGAAAGGGCGCCTTCAGATCTATAAGCGAGGGCTAATTCAGAGAAGTTCTCTTCCTCTTCTTCTTTCCCGAGTGGCCCTTTCAGTCATGGAATGGGTTGCTGGAACTAGCCAGTAAAAAATGCACAACATCAAAGCTGCAATACTAGAAACAAGCCACGGGTAAGGGTGTGATTAAAAAAAATAAGACTATACAGTATTATAAGATACACTAGGTGTATACGGGTCTATCTCGCTTTCACATGTGTATGTATTGGGTCAAATCTTGGAAAATGTGAGACTCCTTCATTAAGTCTGACCTCGGGTGTCCTCCATCGTGACAGCCATAGAAATAAAAGAAATCACAGCTATAGGAGAGTGAAACTGAGATAGATAGTCGGAGAGAGAAAGAGAGTGAGAGAGAGAGTGAGAGAGAGAGTGAGAGAGAGAGTGAGAGAGAGAGTGAGAGAGAGAGTGAGAGAGAGACATCCGAGCACTTGAGTTTAATCATCATCAACAGTAGAATACTTCACTTGAGTTTAATCATCATTAACAGTAGAATACGTACCCCATCCCCAGTGCCGACCCCCCCCCCCCTCCTCCTCCTATACCGAAATACGACCATCCACCTCCCCTCAACTGCTTCACTACTACAAACAGATCCCCATTCCCCCACAGCCATATACAAATATCTGTGACAGAGCTCACTCTGATAATGTCTTGTGTGGTAGGAAAGGATTGACATAAGTTATGACATACTTCACTATTTTTACACATATAAAAAGTTTATTGAAATGCTGTTTGACATGTTAGTTGGCATTAAAGACTTCTGGTTCCAAACGAAGCCATTACAAGGCTAAATGAAGTGGTAGATGTGTAAAGGACTGTGGACTTCTTCTTTGCCACCACTGGCCTGTGGTCCTTAAGAGTGGAACGAAGAATAAGAATAAGATTAATTGACTAAACGCATTGATTCTGATATAAATTAAGAACGATTTCTTGGTTGTTTAATGTTTGTTTCGTTTTATGTGTGTTTTGTTCTGTTCTTTGTTTTGTAGTTTTCATAATTTATATTATTTGAAATGTAGGAGTAGTCATTGAAAATTCAAAATGTGTGAATTTACATTAAAGATTTAAATAATTGTTCCATGTAAAGATAAATAGAATGTTTTCTAGGCTATACTTTTGTCGATTATTCTATTTGTAATACTAATGATGGTAATGTTTGTGGGTTGTTGTTTTTGTTTTTCAATTTATATACACAGGAGTGGTTTAATTATTGCGCTAAATGAACACGTGCTTAAGTGTATCAAGTGACAAGGGCTCAACGTACAATTTCCATAGCGTAATCTGTGACCCATAATATGCTGCAATACTGCAAATGGTGCGGCCGAACCAGAATCCACAAAATGGTTCCCCGCAATCAATCAATACAATTCCTCTAAGTCCTCGTCAGACATCGGGTCCGCTACAATACTTATTCACTCCTTCCGGTCTTGAGACAGTCTCTTCATCTCTTGCCACCGCATTCCCCCTTCTTTTAATTCTTTATCCTGTTTTCTTCTCCAGGTGGTATTTGAACTGCCTCTCTTTCTGGTTTCCTGTGAATTCGACTCTAGTGCTTGGCGAGCTTTGTTGCCCGGTTCTGTTCTTAGAGTGTAACCAATCCATTTCCAGCCCCCGCATTACATTCTAAAAACATTTCAAATATATAATGTAGATGTATACAACAACAAAA
The DNA here is from genome assembly GCA_949126835.1 of Anisus vortex. Lineage (NCBI taxonomy): Eukaryota > Metazoa > Mollusca > Gastropoda > Planorbidae > Anisus > Anisus vortex. The sequence goes on from OX421497.1 coordinate 11,234,899, forward strand.
CATCTTACTCTGATACATAAATTGTATTTTAGGATAGAAGCTTATTTATGTTTTGAATTACTATTATCAAAAGGGGGTTGGGGCACCAAAAATCTATTTTAGGGCTTATTACCTCTCAGGGTGTTAACACATAGGTTTGTTGCCTATAGCCCATATACATTCTTACTTGAGTAAAATACACATGTGCTACACACACACACACTCACAAACACGCACAGAAGCATACAGACGCCATCGCTGTTTGCTTTCTTGACCCGGTGGTTTTTAAGATCCTCCTATAAGTAACATAGTATATAACATATTATATATTAGCTATATATATATATATCTTATCTATCTTATACATTACAGACGCTCCTTCTATAGAGAAGATTTTTGCGTCCTACACTCATCACATATATATATATATATTGTTCCATTTAATATTTGGAGTCTGGTGAATGTAGTTTAAATCGGACCCATAATTGTTCAGTTTTGGAAGCAAATATGCCATCGGTTCCCAACCTGTGGGTCGTGGCCCCTTTAGAGGTCGAACGACTATATCAAGGAGGTCGCCAATGACCATCGGAAAACACTTCTTGTTGATGGTCATATTGAGGCTTTCAACAACATCCACGGCAAGTGCTCTTCTAGGGCGCCACCTCATAGTCCTTCCCAGTGTGTAACGGGCACAAACACTCTTTTGTCTTACCAACTTAGTTTTACAGTCTTCAGGCCTGAAATTAGGCTTTTCATAAAATTTTGACTATATTACATATTTTTTAAAATTTAGAGAAGTAAATGCGTACTGATGAAAACAACCTAGTAGCTTAAAACGTGTTTTAAAAATTACATTTGTAATGTAAAAAACATTCATTAATTGATTGTTTATTTTACGTAATTTTATCAATTTAAGTATTGTTAAACGTATGTACTCTGTTTTTGTTTTTTTTCAATTACAAAATGTGTAATATATTTTTTCTTTTTTTACAAATATCATTGCCCCAGAGACTTAAAATTAGGACTCTTATCTCCCTTGATTAGATTTTGAAGTTACAACAAAAGTCATAAATTTAGATTTTTTAACTACGGCTAGTATAAGCATTTGTTGAATTCCTTAAGCTTTTTTTTTAATAACGAGTTCGCTCAAGTTGATGTTTTTTTTTTAAATAAATTAAAAGAATATGGTTATAATAATATACCAACATTATATGTTAAATCTTAATGTACCTTTGCTTTACTTATCACCGTAGATCAGTGGTTCCCAGCCTGTGGGTCGCGACCCCTTTCGGGGTTGGGGGTGGGGGGGGGGGCGAAGAACCATTTCATGTGGGTAGTCTAAGATCACCCGATAACACATATTTTATCAGTCTACTGGCGGGCCCAACCACATGCAGATACATCCACAGACGAGTACCCGGCGTGATGACATCAGCGCACCAACCACATCACATACCTACCTACACCGTACAAATGCTGATGTATGATGTATGTGACCAGTGGCGTATTTAGGCATGTTCCACATGTTCCATTGGAACAGGGGCCCCCACTGAAAAGATGCCCACACACATAACAATTATTTTTTTTTAATGGCATCCCTATTCTTTTATTGCAAATGTAAAATCAAAATCCTTTAAATCCCCTACAATTTTATGTTCTCCAGTTCAACCAAGCTAATAAGCATAACAAAAAAATGTATTTATGATTTAACAGAATGTAACATAAATTAACGGCACTTTTCTGAGGTATATGGGAGGCAGGGGCGAGGCCACGAGGGGCCCGCACATAAATTTAGGAACAGGGCCCATACAATTCTAAATACGGCCCTGTATGTGGCAGAGTTGGCATCCTAATGTACATACGCGGACTACTTACACACGTATAGAGAGTTAGGCTACTGTGTGAAAAGCATATTCTCTGTTAAAAGCAGCTACTGTGTTGAAAGCAGCTACTGTGTTGAAAGCAGCTACTGTGTTGAAAGCAGCTACTGTGTTGAAAGCAGCTACTGTGTTGAAAGCAGCTACTGTGTTGAAAGCAGCTACTGTGTTGAAAGCAGCTACTGTGTTGAAAGCAGCTACTGTGTTGAAAGCAGCTACTGTGTTGAAAGCAGCTACTGTGTTGAAAGCAGCTACTGTGTTGAAAGCAGCTACTGTGTTGAAAGCAGCTACTGTGTTGAAAGCAGCTACTGTGTTGAAAGCAGCTACTGTGTTGAAAGCAGCTACTGTGTTGAAAGCAGCTACTGTGTTGAAAGCAGCTACTGTGTTGAAAGCAGCTACTGTGTTGAAAGCAGCTACTGTGTTGAAAGCAGCTACTGTGTTGAAAGCAGCTACTGTGTTGAAAGCAGCTACTGTGTTGAAAGCAGCTACTGTGTTGAAAGCAGCTACTGTGTTGAAAGCAGCTACTGTGTTAAAAGCAGCTACTGTGTTGAAAGCAGCGGGATTGGCGGTAAAATGACAATTCATGATTATATTGGAACTTAGTGTTTGGTATTGAATGAGTAATCGGCCAATATTAGCAAAGAAGACGCTGCCACATGTACTACAAGAAGTAACTGAAAGCAACATAAGCTGTGTCACTTTTGTAAAAGCAAGAACTTTGAACAGTTGCGACAACAGTCGGATGCGCCGAACTACTATTTCACACTGAAATGAGATGGTCGTGGAGAGGAAAAGGTTTAAAACGTGTTTTGAGCTTCGTGGTAAACTCGGAACTTTTAAACTTTAAAATCAGAACGCAAGACCGCAGTTCAAAGCACTTTTATGCGATAAAAGTGAACTGCATAAAATAACTTACTTAGTTGACAGCTTTGAAATCTTGAATTAGTAAAATTTATCACTGCAAGGACCGATTAATTTTTGTCACAAATCTTACTTGGTCTGAAAAGATGGGATCATTCCAAATAAAACTTTAGCTTTGGCATTTAAAAAAAAAATTGGATGAAAATTAAATGTACATGTAGCTTAACTTATCTGCTTTCTTTGAGGAACATGACATTGAACCAGATAATAGGATTACGATAATGGTTTTTACGTTAATGATTTTTGTGAAAGTACACTTGCACAAGCTTGCGGACGAAATTTCATCGTACTTTTCAAATTTATCTGACACCTTATAAACTGTCAAATTTAAAAGATGTTCATGGCATTAAAAAGGTTGGGAGCCACTGCTAGATACTGTTTTATTTCAAGCTAAGAATTTCAAGTTTTCTTCAATTTTTTTAAATTTTTGTTTTTAAATTTATTTATTTTTTTGGTGACCCGGTAGCTTTGATTTCGTAGACCGATACTAGGTCATCACCCGGCAATTTAAAAAAATCGCCGTTCTAGCGCAGACTCAAAGATTTTTGTTTCAAATTCCCTGGCTCAAATTTTGCTTTAAAAAAAAAACAGCGATTTTAGTTTTTTTGAATCCCACTTCTGAAAAGTGCCTTTTTCCATTAATTGAAGCAGTTAAATGCTGTCGTACATTGCATGGGCCACACAAATTTCTTGTACATTGCGCCCAAAAGAATCTGCTGACTTCAAAAGCCTTATTGATTGAAACTGTCTGAAGAAAAGATAACAGTTGCTGGTCAAATATGAAATTCTAAAAGCTAAAACGTAATATGTAAACAAAAGAAAACAAAAAGGAACGAATGTCGATAAATCATGAAAAGTTCCTGTGATATTAGAATAGGTTTAGTGGATTTGAAATCTTGTCTAGTAGCTTAGACATTTTGCTTGGCTTATAATCGTCTGGTCTTAAGTTTCTGTTTCCGTGCCTTACTCATTCCGGTCAATGTCCGTAATGTCTGCAGCAATTCTTGGGTCATCATCCTGAAACTTAGCCCGGCAATATCGTCGCCCGCGGCGACCAGCAATCATACTTTTTTTTTCTTCTATTGTGGCGTAGGGATAACTGTCAGATTGCGGTCCGTTGTCGGGAACAATTGCGTTTGACAGCAGACGGCCATTATCTGCTAAGTCCAGAATATCATCGAGGCCTGTCGAGTCGTGTCAATTATGTATTTGTGTGATTTGTAATGGTGGTACGTTTGGTTGTATTGCTTGTTTGTGCGGGTTGGTGGCTGGTGGGTAGAGGAATGGATGGATGGATGGATGGATGGATGGATGGATGGATGGTTGGATGCTATAATTTTGTTATGTTTTTGACTATGCCTTTATTGTACCTATGTACTATGTGGCAAATAAATATTGTTGTTCATTGATGGGTGGGTGTAAGGGTTATGGATATATAAGAATGGATGGGAGAGATTGGTGGGCTGGTGACTGGATTGATGGGTAAGTAGTGGTAAATGGATGGCGGGAAGGATAGACGGGTCTGTTTATAGATGGAATGACGGATAAGTGGATGGATGGATAGAGGAATGAGTGGGTGGGTGGATATACGCATAAATGAGTGGATGGACAGGTGGATGAGTGGATAGATGGATAGAAGGGTGATTTGGTGGATAGATGGATGAATAAAAAATGCATGTATAGATGTCGTGCATAGATTCATGAAAGAGACTCATCGATTTATGGATACACAAATGGATAGATCTTCTTCTTCTTCTTCATCATATTATTGTCGAGACCCCGTTAGGACCGAGGAAAGAGTCCACAATTTAACTAAGGTATATATACAATTTTAAAAACATCACAAACAAGAATTACAAACAGATGACAGAGTTTCACTTGGGGTATTTAGTCCAGCTCTTCAGTAAAGATCTGAAAGCCGGCACAGAAGGGGCATTGAATGGATTGATTTATTAATGGATAGATTGAACATTTATAGAGAGTGATGAACGAAAAACGAAACCATCAAATTAAAAAGTGTCCCCCTGCGATTTAACCTGTGTACAGTGCGTGTGTCCGTGTTGGTATGTTTACGTTTCCGTGTGTGTCCAGTTAAAGACAACAACAAACCACAACTAGCCATCTGGACTGTCGTGTCAACTACGGCTTTAGCATTCGGGATTCTGCCGAATCAATTGTGACTCCAACTTAGCCCGACTTAAGCCCCCCATAGCTTACAAGTCTAGAAGCTGGCCTGTCACTCCAATGAAAGTATCGATCGGAGAAGCCGTTCCAAATAGCTGCGTCTTTTACAGTGTCACTTTTTCCTTGTTTATTTTTTACTATGCAGGAATCACTATTGTTATCAAAATGTTTTTCTATTGCGATGATATTGTCTTCTATTGTTGTCGAAAATGTATTCTAGTCTTATCAATTCGTTTTTGTTTTTCTTTTGCTTTTCTTTCTTGCTAACCCTTTTGTTTCTCATACTTGTCGTAATGTTTTTATATTTTGGGTTCGGGCATAATACTTTCCACTGTAATCGAAATGCTGCTGTAATTTTTAATTTACGGACATTTCAATTTATAAAGATCTTAGTTACAAACATTTCAAATTAGAAACATTTCAATTTACGAATATTCCAGTTAACGAACATTTCAATTTTGGAACATTTAAGTTTATGAACTCTTTAATTTGCGAATATTCCAGTTAACGAACATTTCAATTTACGAACATTTATGAACAATTTAATTTGCGAATATTCCAGTTAACGAACATTTCAATTTACGAACATTTAAGTTTATGAACATTTTCATTAGCGAATATTCCAGGTAACGAACATTCCAGTCAAAGAACATTTCACTCTACGAACGTTTCATTTTACGAACACTTTAATTTACGAATATTTCAATTTACGTGCAACCTTTATATGCCTTAACGTTTATAAAATTAAGTTGGTAAATCGAGATTCTACTGAAAACAATTTTTTTAATGTTTACAGTACATTGATGAATGATTGATGCATTAGTAACGTATGTGTGTATTGTAGTTGTATCTTTCACCAGCATTTATGTTATTATGTTTGATTACTTATACAGGACATAAAATAAATTCATGAACTAAGTAATATTTACATACACAAAACACCAAATCCTTGAAACACTCTTTATACCTCTAATAAAAAGTTGCACAAAAAAAAGTCAGCAGTCTCATTGGTAGAGTGGCTTTTTGACGAGTTGGGTGTACAAAGTGGGTCATTGGTCGAGTGGCTTTTTGACGAGTTGGGTGTACAAAGTGGGTCATTGGTCGAGTGGCTTTTTGACGAGTTGGGTGTACAAAGTGGGTCATTAGTTGAGTGGCTCTTTTGACGAGTTGGGTGTACAAGGTGGGTCATTGGTCGAGTGGCTTTTTGACGAGTTGGGTGTACAAAGTGGGTCATTGGTCGAGTGGCTTTTTGACGAGTTGTGTATACAAAGTGGGTCATTGGTCGAGTGGCTTTTTGAGGAGTTTGGTGTACAAAGTGGGTCATTGGTCGAGTGGCTTTTTTGACAAGTTACGTGTAGAAAGTGGGTCATTGGTTGAGTGGCTTTTTGACGAGTATGGTGTAGAAAGTGGGTCACTGGTCGAGTGGCTTTTTGATGATTGGGTGTAGAAAATGGGTCATTGGTCGAGTGGCTCTTTTGACGAGTTGGGTGTACAAAGTGGGTCATTGGTCGAGTGGCTTTTTGACGAGTATGGTGTAGAAAGTGGGTCACTGGTCGAGTGGCTTTTTAACGAGTTGTGTGTAGAAAGTGGGTAATTGGTCGAGTGGCTTTTTAACGAGTTGGGTATACAAAGTGGGTAATTGGTCGAGTGGCTTTTTTACCTTTTGAACGTACAAAGCGAGTTTTTTTAATAGGTGAAATATTTGACGAATCGTATGCAAACTGAGCTTTTTTTCTAATGAAGACACTGAATGGTTGAAACCAGAAGTCACGGATACTAAACGTTGCGTGAGTGAGCAAGTGCGTGTGGAATTAAATGATCAATTAGCTGGTACTGATTGATTGGGTAGACTTATAAATAAGTCGATGTGGGAGATAGGGAGATAAAATTAATGAATGTGGCGATGTTTGTGAATGGTTTACGTGGATTTCTGTGTGATTGAGTTGGTGAGTTGCTGATACGAATCAATCTAAGGTTTCCCTATCATATGCAAAACGTATTATCTTGATAATCTACCCCCACCCACCCACACACACACACATTTGAAGTTTCGCACTTACAACACTAGAAATAGTGAGTGTCAGTAGCTAGGATTTTTTTTGGGGGGGGGGGGGGGCAAAACTGATTAAGTCCGGATTATGGAATAAAATGTTTAACATTTGTTGAAATATATCGTTTGAATTTATTTTTTTTATATTATAACTATGTAACTACGTGTTTGGCCGAGGCGATTTCCCAGTCAGACCTTAAAGTACTTAACTAGGCTTTTTGGTGAGCGAGTGAGTTAGAGAGGGATTCGGTGAGTGATTTGAGGATTAGTGAAGCGTTAATGCGTGCGTGAGTTATAATTTGAGTATTGGATGTATGAGGGAAGGAGGGGGGGGGGGAGGGAAGACTGCGTGAATAGGTTAGTGAATGAGTCAGTGAATGAGTCAGTGAATGAGTCAGTGAATGAGTCAGTGAATGAGTCAGTGAATGAGTCAGTGAATGAGTCAGTGAATGAGTCAGTGAATGAGTCAGTGAATGAGTCAGTGAATGAGTCAGTCAGTGTACAAGACAATGTTAAGTAAAAGCTCAAATTAATCACCATGGTAACACATCGTACTAGCCAGGTCAAATAATTACATCATGGAACATCAATTCGTAATCATAAATAAAAACGAAATTCGTCTGTCCGATTCCATTGTGGACAATACAGAGTGATGCCCGCTGCACAAGCATCGTTAACTCGATTACCCAGTGAGAGGCGAAAATCGTTTATCGATACTTGACTGTGGGATGCACAGAGAGACTACAAGGGCACAGCGAGGGCGTGGCTAGTGTTCCTTTGATTTGAATAACAAGTGGAGGAAGAGTTACCGTCTAGGAATGCGTGGTAGACCAATGGTTCTCAAACCTTTGTAACACTCGCCGGGCCCTTTTTTAAGTAATGTTTTTTTTTTATTCCCGCGGCGCCCTTCGCTCTTAAAATTCTAGATTCTAGATGTCGTATTTTACTGCGTTAAATGGGAAGCGAATTTTTTTTTAAATATGATAAAAATCCTTTGCTTTATGCCAGGCGCACTCCTGTGGAGACGCCGTGGCTTCAGGTGCACATTTTAAGAACCACTGGTGAAGAAGAGTTCTCTATATTTTCGTGGATCGGCAATGCTATTGTGATGCACAGATAATATTCTGGGTAACTTTATCCTATTTAATGAACTATGTAACAGCCAATAGAACTATCTAGATCTGCAATATTTAAGCCCCCGCCCCCCCCCCCCCCCCAAAAAAAAAAAAGGTAATTCTTTTTTTAATATATTTTTTTTATTATCCATATTTTATATTTATTAGACATAAGACATAAAAACGATTTCTTTTCTATATATATTTTTTTAAGTGGGAGGTGGGATACACCATGATAATATTAAAGATAACAGAAAAGATCTGATTATGATTTTATTAGTGAAGGTCCAAGTCTAGTCTATAAATGTTTTTGTTATAGACTACAGCAGTAGGCAAAAATACAATTTAAAAACACAACTTTTATAGACTACTTTGATTGAATTATTTTTTTATAGTTTCAAACTTGTATAGGTAAGTGAGGGTGTATCAATCGGCCATTTTATTCTTCCCCCTTCTTCCCCTCTCTTCCCAAGGAGATATAAAATGCATAGATCGACGATGTGGCCAAACGTTTTGTCAAATAAGGCTCTGACATGTCTTTTAAAAAAATTATTGTTTCAGGAGGTCAGTGCTAGAGGAAACACTCTAAAGGCCTTTCTTAACCGGGCCGAACCCTAGGTTCGCAAACCAGATCGTCGATCCTACCCGAACCGTTCTCCGTATTAACCTGCCGATCTTCGGTTGGCGACCTCGGGTTGAAATGATCGCGAACCATGGTTGGAGGTTTGCACGTCGTGTTGAGCAAACCTAGGCTGAACATGGCACTCTTTTGTGAAGATAGCAAACCCCGATCTGCGATCTCGCAGAAAGGTTCGGGGTTTGTATTCGTACACGTGACTATGGTTTGCAAAAGATCGCCGATCTCAGGTTCGGCCCGGTTAAGAAAGGCCTTAAACCATTTGCCCAGCTAGCACTCCACGTCGAAGCAAAGGGGAAAAAACGTGGAAAACACGAAAACACGTGGAAAACGTTTTTTTCCATGTCTATACTACGTGGTGTGCTCCCTATGAGAGCCCACAACCAGAAGTAGGGCTTCCAATGTAAATATAGATCAGTAATGTCGACCATACATTGAAGTCTAAAGCTGGTTTTGGAATGGGAAAAGGTGGAATAAACGTGTTAGGTGAAGCCGCTTCCGACTGTCAGACAACGTAACACATGATAACACTATAGGAAGAAATATAAAACAATGCCGGGTTTGTTAGCCGTAATCGAATATTAATTAGCTTTAGTTAGACAGAAAGACAGACAGACAGTTGAGACAGACATGAGAGTTTTTCTAGTTCCCAACTCGCGGCACCCTTGTTTTTGAAGTAAGTTTTTTCCCAATAGCGCCCTTCCCCCACAAGTCAAAGCTGTTGTCACACGTGGATTGAGATTCCGGCATTAGTCTCTACTAATATGTAGAAAGTCATGAAGTCATTTAGTACATTTACATCTACAATACGAAGTACATCCTGGAAATCGAGGTCCCATTATGTAGTAAGTTGATTGATAAATCACTTTTACAATGCAGCTGTACAAAACCTGTTAACTTATGAAATAACTTGTTGGAAAGGCAACATGTCATCTAAACTGAAGCGCAGTTTGGATAGTCTTATAAAAAGAGCGCCAAAAATCACACAAATGACCCTACCTTTCCTAGATGAACTATTTCAACAACGATGCCTTTGCAAAGTGGAGAAAATACTCAAAGATAGAATGCAGAATGCATCCACTTCACAACAACTACGTCAAATGAACTCGTAGTAACTGACTCCTGTCAATCAGAGCCCGAACTGAAAGGTACAAGAACTCCTTTGTTAAAGCAAGAGCCAGATGCATGTTATGCAGATTTGAACATGACTAATGTGCATGTTATATTTGTTCTGGTTGTTGTGCTTGTGTTCTTTTAATACTGCAATGTAATCAAACCACATTTTCTTTTTATGATCAATAAAGAAATCCTAATATATTCCGGATGTTGCCCAGAAATGTATAACAAGGTGTGTTAGAAGGGGAGACACTACCTGGTGTTAGACCAGCTGTATTTTACCACATTAATAAATCGAACATGAAAAATGTAATTAAAGCTTGTGTAATATCGCAATACATCACAGCTCCACAGGGCGCCGCTGTGAACCCTTTTTGAGAACCACCGGTCTACTGTATTCTTATTTCACAATACTTTGCCTACTATTTTTACTACTGTGTGGGAAAAAAGGGAGGGACAAGGAATGGGGTACTAATACTAAAACAATAATCCCTATTACATTTCTGAATAGAGCCATTGTGTTTTTCTATCCTTATGGATTTTGGTGGCGCCAGTAATGGCAGTGACGTATGAAGTAATGGGTTAGCCGGTGTAGTTTGTCTTTTTTTCTTGCCCATAACAATTTTATTTTGGGATGAGAATATTTGCTGCATTTTATTTCTACACTCCGACGCCCTTTACCCCCACATTGCGTTCAACACCCTTCGTGAAATATGGTGCAGAGTGTCTGAGCGGTCTGAAGGGGAGATTTGGTTCCCAGTTAGAACTGAACCCCCCCTCCCCTCAATACAGCCTACATACTTAGTCAGTAGTCCGTCTGAAGAGGTTTTTCTCAAAATTGAGTTATTAGTTGATTTTGATAGTTAATAGTAGCCTATTAAAATTAGTTGTTCAAATTTTCAGATAGAAAAAAGTATTTAATGAGTTCAAAGTTACGAGTTTTGGAATTGCTAAGGCAAGCAATCCCATGAGCCCTCATACGGAAGTGCGAAAATGGCGTTTCAATCGCGACAGAAAGTAAACAAAGAATGGCTCACTAAACCCGTATGTTAACCATTTTGTATAAAATAAGAACAGGGTTAAGATTCAGAGCAATATGACATTTCCTGCACGCTCATCCCAGTAGTGAATTCACGTCCCTTTGTTTCCGGGTTATTTCACATCTCAAATTGCTACGAAATTTGGATTTTTTTTTTCCATCCAATAACAGACACATTTAAGTGTTAATATTTAACTAATTACTCGATAGTTATGTACAAAATTTTGTGTAAATAGTTTTATGAACATTCTGATATTGAGTACACAAATTACAATTGTTTGCGCGTTCGACATACATCTCTGTACTGTTTGTCGTTAAACAATACCTAGCAATTAACTAAGCAGTGATGTAGCTAAATGCAGAAAGAGAACGACAAGGAAATAGACAATTGTATACAAATAAAGTTCATATAAAGTGTTAATAGACGAAGTTCTTCACTGGTTTTATATGGTGGCGTGATGTAGTAAATTAATTTACTAATTTTAAGAAATAGGTCCTATTTTTTCCTGAAAAATTGTCTCGGGGGCTTCTAATCCCTACCCGCCTCTCAACTCCCTCTCCCTCTATTGCTAAGCTACCTCTGTCAAGATGTCATTTTGTGTGCAACATTCTGTCTATTTATTCAGAGTATCTTTCTAATATTTCTCTCTTCCCAACTGCCAGTCTATGTCTGAATATATTGATTTATACATTTAATATGTCTGTCTCTCCGTCTGCCTATCTATCAGTCTATTTATCTGTCAATCTATAGATTCATCTGGCAAACTGTGCTGTCTTCTATTTGTCTGGCGGTATAATATTTTCTTAACTCTTTTGTTGGTAGCTGTCGTATTATATCTTATCTTATCTTATATCTTATATCATTTTCTTATCGACCTGTTATTGTCTGTTGTTTGTTTATGGTATCTTCTTTTATCATAATATTCTGACACCTCTGTATCATTTGACGGAGCGTTTTGTGTCTGTTTCCTTTTCTTTGGCTGTGAGTTTGCGTACGTGTCCACTGATTGTCCGGCTGTCAGTGTGTCCGAGTGCTTGTACAGGGCCTTCCCCTGATTACGTGCATCTGTCTATCGTCTGCTGTTGTCGGCTTCTTGTTGTGGCAGCAGGTTGATGGAAACAGTTACGTCAGCTGCATTATTTCCCATATCTCTGTATTGTTATATTACACACAATCTTGTCATTATAGACAAGGCATAGAAAGTGTTCTTGTTGATCTAGTATTGATATCTGGCTTGTTCTGTCTTGTGATGTGCATGATGTGTGTTGTGTGCTGTCGTGCGATGTGGTGTGTTATGATGATGATAATAATAATAATAATATTTGTATAGCGCTTCCAACAAACATAATGTAAGCTCAGAGCGCGTTTAACATACAACTTAGAATACGGATATTACCCTAGGCCAGGTGACAGAGCTAAATTGATGATTAAAAAAGACAAAACAAATAAATGTAGTCTTAACCGACCCAACCCATAAAAAAGACAGTAAATTTCTAAAGCATGTTAAATGTTATCTAAGGTAAATATTGATGATTATGGGCCCACCATTTACCTCGCCGTGAAATCTTAAATTCAGCGGCGCGCTTTTATAAAAATTCTCAAAATACCTCGGCAAATGCAGTATTAGAACTCCAAAAGCATAAAATTCAATCTTAACCAAAACAAATAAAAATGCACTTTTTTTTTATTATTTATAATAGTTAGTCAATCATTATCCATTTTTCAAAAGGCTATAGGAAAGCGTTCACACTCGCACAAATTCATGCACGCTGAGCAATTTTCTCGCGGAAGAATCCTAATAAAGCTATTCAAGTCTCTTCTACAAAAAACATTGAATGTTATTGCAGAATGACTTTTAGGCTGTTGGCACGCTAAATTAATTAAAAATCCCACTTGGACACAATATCATCAAAAGATTGCCTAACCCTGCCCTGAACAATTAGAGTCTTCTAATGAAGTTATGAATATTGTATTGTGTTGTTGTTTGTTTTTTTTAAATAAGGATCTGATTGTGTGTTTTTATTTCATTGTGATGATGCTTTTCTCTTCTTTTTTTTTCCCTTATGTTACATACGCTCTTTCTATACATATGGTTATAACGAACTGCGTTTCTTCGTGGTTTGAATCTAGTCTTAGTGATATTTATTCAGACTTCAGTCTAGGTATTTTCTGCACCAGTTAGGTAAATGTCTCGGTATCGGAGCAAATACCCTAAATTCCGTGACGTAGCGTTAAATTCCGCAGACACTAGTTTTATCTGTGGCATACCGCGGGGCTCAGTTTTACGGCCTGTCCTATTCTTCGTGTAGACAATCCAAATTGGCTAAAATTATTTAGAGTTTGTGTATCTCGCAAATTATTTTGCAGATGGCACAGAGCTTTACAAGAACTTTTATTCTGAATCGCTTAGCCTGTGCTGCTGCTGTTGTGATTGAATTTCTGGCATCTTCTATATGGTCAAGTGTGGGTGACCTCTATGTATGCTTAAAATAGCTTTCATGTGCGATAAAATCTGTTCACAAGTGTAAGTTGAACCAAAAGCTGAAAGAAAACGAGCGAATACCTAGCAGTTGAAAATAGCAGATGGCATTCCTAAGCCTTCGTCTAGACTTTTTCCGCAAATGGCCACAATGGAATGCCCACTTTTTAAATATTTATAATTCAGCTTGCTGCATTTTAAAATCGCCAATATACCGCAACTTAAAAAAACTATCTACATCAAATAAAGTTGTAGCAAGATCAAACCAGTTAGTCTTGATGTAGTATGAACAAATTAGTCCATCAATTCGAAAGTCTTGCCTTTGATTAGAAAATTCTGCCTTGAGTGGTTCGATGTACTTCTGAAAAAGCCTAAATTTCTATCCTTGGAAGTTCAACCCACTGAAATGTGCCTCTATGTCATTCAAAAACATCGGCTTCAATAGTCCATTTTCCTCATTCAGAATCGGACATTTTTTTTATTTTTTTTTTAATCAATAAACAAACACACCTAGAGGTGCCTCGCGTGCCATTGAAAATCGCTCTGCGTGCCTTAGGTTGCCGATCCCTGGTCTAGAGTCTAGATGGATACAAAAAAGGAAGTCCTTTGGAGGGTGCTGGTTTGAATTTTTGGCGCCTTCTATATGGAACAGCTTGCCTAAGATTCTGAGGCAAATGAGTCCTTTAAAAATAGTTTAAGAACCTTTCTCTTTTGTGTTTGTGTGCCTTTCTTACCCAAGAGCGCACTGAGGATGCTAAATGAAATAACATGTAAGGAGAAGCGATATATAACGAACCCTCGACATCATCGTAAATCGCGATGATGATCGTTTGTCCAATTCTGTCTACATCTGACCATTTGAAAAGTAACTTGTAAACTTCTTCGTGTGGGAGAGTGTGAAGCGGTGTCTACAGTGTGGAAGGGGGCTTTAATGCCCCACTCCTAATGTGGCATATATCTCCCTTGGGTTTACTACGAATAAAACTCAAGGCTCTTAACTAATCAGGGGCTTTTATTATTATATGTTCTAGTTAAAGATGCGAAGTTGTTTTTTTCCATTGTTGTGCTCTCCACACATTAAACTAATCAAATAGTGAAACTAAATTGTTAAAGTGTGTTTAATGTAAAACTCTTCCAGGCTGGCCACACAATAAATTAATCAAATAGTGAAACTAATTTGTGTTTACTGTAAACTCTTCCAGGCTGGCCACACAATAAACTTCTTGAGAAAACGTTGTACCTCCAAGTAATCGACTACGACAGATTTAGTCGGGACGACCCCATAGGTGAGACGTACGTACCTCTAAACGAAGTGGACCTGTCGCAGTCACCTGTCCTCTGGAAGTACCTGCAGCCATGTAAAGACTCTCGGGTAAGTGGAATCTTCAGTTCATTTCTGAATTCCGGTCTTCTATTTTGACTTTTGACTTCCCGACTTTCCTTTTGATTTCTGAATTTTCCACTTCTCTTTGGACTTTTAAAATCCCTTCTTCATTTTTGATTTCTTGCCATTACCTTTTATGCTTCTTTTAAAATTACTTTTTACGATTCCTCTTTTGATTGTTTTAATTTCCTATTTTCTTTTCTTGCTTTAGAAATTATCGATTATTTACCGACTAATCTTTGTTATTTACGATGGTGTTGGTTTTAGTTTATGAATTTACTTTTTCTTTTTTTAAAGTTCATGTTTAAGTTCTTCTTAATTACGATTTCCCATACGTCCAGGTTCGGCAACCGTATGACATCAGAATGCCAAAGTAAAATGTCTAATTCCCTCAGCGTGCCAACAGCCTGAAATTGAACCTGCTCTGCCATATTTTTCTTCTTTTCTTTTTTTTTTAAAGACAATTTACATAGGCCCTAGCGCTGTAGCATAAACAAGTTCAAAGAGATGCGCTTGACACTAAAACCATGCATAAGTTAAAAGTTAAAACTGTTACATATAAAAAAAGTTTCAATATATTGGTCTTGTTTATCAAACACATGCTTGAACAGCTGAATAGACACACATGAACACGTACACACACACACACACACACACTCATAGACACACACATACGTACACGATTACACACATAGACACACAGATACGTACACGATTACACACATAGACACACAGATACGTAGACGATTACACACATAGACACACATATACGTACACGATTACACACATAGACACACATATACGTTTACGATTACACACATGGACACACACACACGTACACGATAACACACATAGACACACAGATACGCAGACGATTACACACCTAGACACACACATACGTACACGATTACCCACATAGACACACACATGTACACGATTACACACATAGACACACACATACGTACACGATTACACACACATTCACAAAATACAAATAACATATTATTTTATATATCGCTATTCATATTATGTTTGGAAGTTCATTCCACCACCGAGGTGCTACGACGCTGTAGGAGCGAGCTGCAAATGTTTTTCCTTTTTACTTTTGGTAACTTGAGAAGTTGATGAATTTTGTTTGAGCGCAGTCCTGTTTTCTCTGATGTGTGTAGCTCGACTGTGAATCTAATGTACTGTGGAAATAGACCATGACGGCTTTTATATAGCATAATCAGAACTTAGAATTTTATCCTAAGTGTTATAGGTAGATTTGTTTAGACAGGTTGTTGGGCTGTCTTCATTGTTCAGAACAATTTTCGCAGCCATGTTTTGGACCCATTAAAGTTTTTCAAATCACACTCTGGCAGTCCTATGTACAGACAGTTAGCACAATTTAACTGAGAGATTACCAGATCTACGATTAATGTCTCAAATGTCTCCTTTGTTAGAATGTTTGTAATACTTTTTATTATCTTCAGATTCCACATTGCAGATTTACATGTTTTTATTTGATCTCTGATTGTTATATTTTCATCTAAATATAATCTACGCCAAGATATTTTATTTGAGTTGTTTTATGAATGTTCTCATTGTTAAGTAGTAGATAGTTTGTTTGGCATTTTTTATCTGTTCTTTCGCTCCGAACAAGAATATTTCAGTTAGTTTTTGATCTGTTCATTTTTAGTATATTGCCATCCATCCAGACTTTGATTGATATTGAACATGTTTTAAATGTAGAAATTGCGTTAGTTTCATTTTTAGTTGCTAAAAATGTTATCTTTAAGGCATGATCATCGGCACATCCATGCAGATCTATGTTTTGTACAATTTCTTCTAGCATCGTGGATGAATATGCATACACACATATAGATACGTACACAGTTACACACAGATTCACACAGCTACGAACACAACTACACAGAGAGAGACACACATGGCTAAGTAGGCCTTCACGATTAGGCCTACAAACAATTGCAAACATATTTATCCGCCCAGTTACAGACATAATAACAACAAATAGCACACAAGCACACACATATACACAAAAAAAAACACTGAGAAAAAAAATCACACACACACAAACTGACCTAAGTAGTAAAACAAGCACCTGTTTCCCCCCTTCTCAAAGTCTTACATCAACTCACTAATGTATCTTTTTAACCAAGATGGCGGGAAATCCCACGCAATTTTCGGTTTCCGTCTCTGTTGTTCTAATTATTTCGAATGACCTAATTTAGCACTTACCTATATATAGTTACTCCCTTTAGCTGGCCGTCAAAATATCTTTTCGAATTCTCATAAACCATAAAAGACTTGTAGCAAAGTTCTACCAAACGTAGACAACAAATACACACAAGACTTTATCTCGAAATATACAAACGTAATTGATAAAGCGCGTGACTTTAAAAATAGAACACTTACAGTACATCCCAAGAGTAATAGTTAGGGACATTTGATTTGGGCATCTCTTGAGAAATCAGAAATCAATGAGGGAGAGTGAGATGTGTGTGGGGGAGGAGGAGGGGGTCTTATGGAAGTGGGAGGCGACAGAATTCAAAAATGGGTCTGTTTGGCTCTCTCAACTGTTTATAGTTTCCTTGACTATAACTATAACGTTAGTATGTGGTACATTTTTTTATAAAATTAAACGTGTTGTTGTTGTTTTTTTGTTGTTTACTCTTGCATTTTTATTAGAGTTTTAAATGATGTTAAGTTACTGGTTTTCCTGGTTTGTTCAGGCAACCCATTCCATGCCATGATGCTACTCGGAAAGAAAGAGTACTTATATGCATTTGTTCTGGCAAAAGGGATCAAAAACGTTTTTTTTTCTTTATGTTTATCTGACCATTGCAACAGGTTGTTATTAGGTCGTATTTCTAAATTAAAGTTTAATGCCTTAATTATTATTACTACTTTACTCTTGTCCCTTCTGTCCCCTAGTGCAGGGGTCAGCAACCTTTTGCTAACAGTGTGCCAAACTAGGATTTCTAGGACAATTAACTCCGTAGCAAGAACAATGCCAAAAGCAAAGGAGATTATTTTTAGAGAAAATCGTTAAAGCGTTTTATATTTAGATTAATACAAAAAAACGTGTTTGTGATTATCATCTCTATTATTTGCAATTTGCATTTATATCAAAGGCAATATTTTATTATTAAACTTTCACATTTATTATGGTAATTATTGTCTAAGGTCTAAAGTCTAAACATCATCATTTGTTAGTCGAGATGAGGATCTAACACTTGTACATATTAATTATATTTTGATCTCAGTTTAACTGAGAAGTCCTTTATTGTATAGAGCGTTCTCGGTAGGCGGAGCTTAAGTTTTTTGTGTAAATTTAGTGACGTATTTGTGTAAATATAGAACCCACTTGAGGTACAAACATAACGTGGTGAAAGTGAAGTACTTCTTTATCATGCAAAATTCACATCTGAATATTGGCTATCCTACTCAAAAATAAGGAGGTAAATAGTAGTACTGTAGATTAATTGATTAATGTGATTAGGCTAGGGCCGGCTAGACCTATTTACACTTTCAATTTCACTTTATAGGCCTACACTTTTAATGTTTCGTAGGCTAGGCTACGATGTCAAGCGATATTGTTGGTAAATAATAAAATAGGCTATCTAGTCAAGTAACTATTAGGCTCACATCGTCTATGATCTATGTCTATGATAATAATAAAATAGCCTATTTTATTTAACATACATAATACAGCTTAAATCTTAATAAGACTTAAAACACAACACATCATTTAGAAAAAGCTCGAGCCTATATGAAACTTTATTAATACAGCGGCCATATTTAATTGTACACCATTACTCAAAGTAAACACAAATCACGTGCTTTTTGTCACGGGATTGCAAACGCCCTATTTCAGATTTCACTGCTATTAAGTAACAAACAACTATCAAAGCTGAATAGATAAGTAGTAATATTGTATTCATACAAACTGGGTAGTCAATGTAAATTTTAAAGTATAAATTCTATAGTCATATAATATTTATATAATTTTCAATACATTTTACAGTTTGATCATTTCAAATTTCTAAATTGTAAGCTAATAATCGTTTTATTATATATAAAAGAAAAATAAAGAAACATAATATTAGAAATATTAGCGCAAATAAAACGGGTTAATTATCTCCCTTGAATAAAAAAAAAGTTTCCACATTCGATTCAATAGTGATGCCAAACAAGTTATGTTTTGTAATATAACTAATATTACTGACTATTATTTCTTTTTATAAACCCAACAGAATGTAATTATTAAAGGATTAATATAATTTACGTTAAACAGTTGTAAATAAACATATCCTTCATTATTGTTAATCCATTGAACATAAGGAGTTTATCTTTTAAACATTAATAAGATTGTTAACAGACATGCTACAGACAAGGATAAACATTAATAAGTACAGAAATTACTTAATATAGTGCTAATTAAATAGGTCTCTTATATTTATTTAATTAGTAATACAAATTAATTGATTTTAGAATTACTTATATTTATGTTTAATTAAAGAAGATGAGCATAAAAACTTGTTTTAATGTAATTAGTCTGTATCAATTAATGAGCGGTCAAGTTTAGTGACCTCATTGTATGCTTAAAACAGCTTTCATGTGCTATCAAATCTGTTCACAAGTGTAAGTTGAACCAAAAGCTGAAAGTAAAAGAGCAAATGCTTTAAAAGCCTTGCCTTTGATTAGAAAACTCCGTGTTGAGTGCCTCGGTGTACTTCTGAAAAAGCCCAACTATCTATCTTCATATTATATGCCTTAATATAGGGATGTACATGTAGTTAAATGTTCTGAAATTGATTTCACGGCAAGGTATGTACAGTCGTTTCAATGCAAATCCATTCCAGTGGTCCTTGTAAATGCGTTCAACTCACTAAAATGTGTCAGAAACATTGGCTTTAATACTCAGTTTTCCTCATTCTGAACCGGAAAATGTTAGTGTTTTTTTATCAATAAAAAATACCTCTTGAAGGTCTCTCCGGTGCCATTGAAAATCGCTCTGCGTGCCAAGTTTGGCAAGTGTGCTTAGGGTTGCCGACTCTGCTCTAGTGTTTCTAGGTTTAGTGATTTAACTATTGGTGTTACTCTTGTCAGTTGTGAATATTCACTAGTAATGAACATTGCAGCTCCTTTCTGAATTTGTTCTAATTTTTTAATGTTTTCCTTTGTTGATGGGTCCCATACATATAATTCATATTCTAGTATAGGCCTAACTAATGTGAGATAGCATTTTAGTTTTATATTCTTATTACATCTGTAGAAGTTCCTTTTTATGAATCCTAATGTTTTGTTTGATTGTTTAATTACTTCATCAATATGAGGAGTCCAAGATAACTTTTCATTTATTATTACTCATAAGTACTTTGCATTGTTAGTTTGAGTTAGTTCTTTAACATGAATGAAGTAGTTAGTTTGTAATTATTTATTTCTTTTTCTTGAATACTCTTAAGTGGCATTTTTTTCTGTGTGAAAAGACATACGCCTGTTAGATTCCTACTTTTGCAGTTCATCTGTGTCTTTTTGTAAGAGTTCATTATCTTTTCCTGTCTTTATTATTCTATAAATTATGCAAGCATCGGCAAATACTTACTTTTGTTCCTGTGTTGATTCAATGGGGTAAGTCATTGAAATAAATTATTAGAAATAGTAGGGATCCTAAAACAGTTCCTTTTGGAACTCCCGAATTTACAGTTATTGGTGATGATTTATAGTCAGGACGCAATTAATTGTCACTGTTTGTTCTCTGCCTATAAGAAAGTCTTAAAAAGATGACAAAAAAAATATTTTTTTTAGTAAATCAATTGGAAAGAAATATATCTATGTTGGGCTGATTTCACATATGTCAAGGCAATTCATATGTCGTTATATATTTAGATCTATTATTATGCAATGTAGATATTTTAAAAAATCAATTCATCTCACTGTTTATAAAGCCGAAGGCAATTTAATACAGTCTTGTCTTGGCTCACCGCCATTTTACTTCTGCATACAAGTCTTCCCCGCTTCCGGTTAGTAAGATCAATTTTGGCGAATTATTCTTTAAAATCTTAAAATCATTTTAATACCGTATAGTTTTTCCTTACTCTACCAGCGTAAGAACCATTAAATGATAACATCTTCAAGAGTCATGAGTCATAATTTCCCCTTATCGCGTCCCGGCGTCATGTTTCTGTGTTTTCTCCCCTGTTTCTGGCTGAATTACGTCACATGCTACATCAATGGACGCTCGCAGACGCATCCATCTCCGTTGAAGAAGTGTTTCCGGTCAACTTGAACCCAACAGTGAGCTATTTGCCCGTCAACTCAATTCTAATATATTAATCGATAGAAATCCCTTTTTTTCTGTCTGTTTCTTTCTTTTTTTTTTTTTTTTTGAGAGGAAATAGCTGTAACTTTTTGACGTACATAAAATCAACTAGCTAATTATCGTAAACATCTCAAATAAAAGTGCCTTTCATATTGCATGACGTAATATGGCTCTCCGCAATAAAACATACTCTCTAAAATAAAAAGATAAAAATAATAATAATTGATGTTAGCCGCACAGAATATAATTGTACACACACACATACACACACATGTATATATATAGAGAGAGAGTTAGGAAGAGAGAGAGAGAGGGGGGGGAGAGAGAGAGTCAATAAATCTCTAGATCTATAATTGAATTTTCGTATTAATTAGCCTACCATGCATTTAGAATACAAAGATAGCATTCAGATTGGTTATCGGGGATTAAATTGAACCCACGAGCTGTGGCGTACCGAGATGGGTGCGGGGGGTGAGGACCGCACCGGGTGGAACCCTCTCAGGGGTGACACCCGAATGAAAAAAAAAACAATATTTAAAAAAAAAAAAGATAATTTTCAATTGTTCTACAAGGTAATGCCCAATGCCGAGAAGATAATGCGTTCATGGATGGTTTACTCAATTGTCAGTGAGAAATTATACTGTTTTTGCTGCATTTGTTTGCTGTTGAAGTTACCGAAACAAAATCTAAATGTGTAACTGGATTTGATAAGTGGTGGAAACTGAATCCAAAACTACATAATCATGAGACATCTGAAGAGCACCTATGTTGCCTTGAAAAATGGAAAACATTGGCAGCAGGACTTAAGCTACATAAAACAATTGATGCCGAAAGTATTGCCTTAATGGATAGGGAGAAGAAAAAGTGGAGGGATATCCTACACAGGTTGCTAGATATTACATTGTTTCTTGCTAAGCAAAATCTGGCATTTCGTGGCCACAACGAAGATGAATCCTCGTTGAATAAAAGGAAACTTTCTTGAGATGGTTGAGATGCTTTCCAAGTATGACCCAATGCTTAAATAGCACCTAATGAGACTAAAGATAAGTACATGTACAGTGAAAGCGTCTGTATCTTATCTTTCACCAAAATTTCAAAATGAATGTATAAATGTACTGGCCAACCATGCAAAGAAAAATCATGTTATAGATATAAAGGCCGCAATGTATTTTGGAATTATGTTTGACAACACGAGAAGTGTTTCTTGGAATTTTTCCTCTAAGGCGGAAAAAGCTGACGACTTCAGTTCTGACATTCTTAAAAATCTAAAAAGTGACGGACTTGATATAATGATGTGCAGAGCTCAAGGTTACGACAATGCTGCTACAATGTCTGGAATCCATGGAGGTGTTCAAGCCATTGTGAAAAGAAAGAACAAGAAAGCTATTTTAATGGATATGTGGGCCATTCACTTAACTTGTGTGGTAACACTCTTTTGCCGAAAATGCTTCATGTATAACATTTTTTGTACCCTTGAGAGAATGGTTTCCTACTTTGCTGCTTCCACTCATCGATGGAACGTTTTAATTGAACTCACTGGGGTGTCGTTGAAAAGGTTATCTACAACACGTTGAAGCGCTCATCATGCTGCTGTTAAACCAGTGAAAGATAAGTTTGATGAATGATGAATGTATTACGGCGATTGAAGCTTTATGTATATGTGATCCTCGTGAAAATTTGGACACCAGAAGTACAGCACAAGGACCTTTACATGTTGTCTGTGATTTCATGTTTATCTGCTACCTCAACCTTTAGGCTGATATAGCCTACTTGAAGAAATGAATCTTACACAGCAGTACCTGCAGACTAAAGACTAATCTCTTGATAAAGTGGTGACCAAGTTAGATGCCTTAAGATAGTTTTTGCACGTAAAGCGGAGTCAGTTAGTGGAGCATGATATTGAACAAGCACTTATAAAATCAGAACAACATAAGATTTCGGTAGAGAGAAGATTAATATTCAAGAAGAAAATGGCAGGGGAAATTAAGAGATGCTGGAATTTATGTGTGAGAAGAAAGCAGTAGGGAGATTCTAAAGTGTATTGATCGCTTTCATTCTGAACTCCAGATCAGATCAACAGCGTTTAAAGATGTTGCAGGTATGTTTTATGCTGTTCAGCCCAAGATTCTACTGTCAGCAAGTGAAGAAGAGTTATTGGTGTCCGTTCCCAAATTAACCTCTTTCTACGACCAGCTATCCGATGATGAGCTCTTAAAAGAAATACCATGGCTTAGACTTAGACGACACCTAAAAGCAGCTGATATTGACCTAAGAAAGCCATGGACTAATCAGTATTAGAAATTTTGAAATTCATAGCTAAATGAGACTTCATAGAATCTCTTCCTACACTCTCGTTAATGTAAAAATAACTAACCGTATGCCACGGTTGTTTTAGTTGCTTATTACTTTTATTCTTCTAATATAAAATTAATATTTTTATTTGTTTTTGTCATATTAGAACTGTAGGCTTGTTTTAAGGAGACGAAAACTTTGGTGAAAGTCGTGGGAGGGGGGGGGGGTTACACCCAAAGTTTAGGTGACACCGGGTGACACCAGCCCTCGGTACGCCACTGCCCACGAGAATGTATGCAAACTTGAAGAGTAAGCGATCTGTGTAAAATTTATAAATGTATAGGCTTGACTAAAGAACTTTATAAGTTGACTTATAAGTTTTACAGACGTTTCTTCTAGATAGAAGATTATTACGTCCACTAGGCCCAAAACTCCTGCAGCAGGACGGCAGGGATCCGTCGGCGGCATGGCTAGAACCCGGGACGTTTTGTTGGCAGTCCCGTGAATTAACCGCAGCACCATAGATCTATAACCAGTGTAATGTCTTAATGGTATCAAACAATGTCGCTTATTGACTTTGATTGTTGGTCTATGATAATGAAATATGTATAGAGCTTTAGTGAGCTAGATTAGAAAAGGGGGCGGGGGTCAGCTTTACAATGGCTATGGAATCGATACTAAAATGAACGATTCCTACCTCCAACCTGTTCGATAACCAACTAGACCCCAATTTTGTTTCTTTTGGAAAAAAAAAATTTCTTAAACCTCTGACAATTGCATTGTACCATTGTGGATAGTTAATGTGCACGTTACTCTATTCAATTGTATCCATCTAATAAGAGACGATTCGAGTTTAACCTCGCAACAGAGTCGTTCATCTTATTAAAACCGTATTATTTTCATATTTCATTTTTTATGAGATGATGACGTTGGATTAGAATTATAGGTTACAGCTTCATATTGAAAACACATCTTTGTTAAATCTTAGGCCTGTATAAGATCGATTATCAGATCTATTTAGCTTCTGTTTTTATCATCTTATCTTATATAGAGCTAGGCTTATTACAGTTTATCCTTCTATAAAAACGATTATTGCGTCCTATGCTCATCCGTAGTCTGAGTCCAATCTTGCATTTTGATCAGTGTTTTAATGATGTTAAGTTACTGTTTTTCTTGGTTTGTTCAGGCAACCCATTCTATGTCCGTATGCCAGTCAGGAAAAAAGAGTACTTACAAGCATTAGTTCTTGCATATGGGATATGAAAGGTGTTTTTGTCCTTATTTTTATCTGAGCATTGTAACAGGTTGTTATTGTGTTGTACTTCTAAGTTAGAATTTAATGCCTATATATATTATTACTACTTTACTCTTTGCCCTTCTGTCTTCTAGTGTTTCTAGGTTTGGGGATTTAACTATAGGCCTACTATTCGTGTTACTCTTGTCAGTTGTGAAAAATAATTTAGTTGAGTTTCTTATGTATTCAATGAATAATGCATTACGTAGTCATTATTACAAATTCATTACATAGTGTGTAAGTATGTACATGCATAGCTCGTGTTATGTATTCCATAGGCATACAAAGTCTTTTTATGTATTCATTACATAGTGTATGTAAGCTTATTCAATGTATAGTCTGTGATATGTATTTGTTACATAGTCTCTCTCTCTCTCGTGTATTTCAGGGTAAACTTGGTGAACTACTGTTGTCTCTTTGCTACCAGCCCAACATCGGGCGTCTCACTGTTACTGTCATGAAAGCGAAAGACCTCAAGGCCAAGGACATTACCGGATCGTCAGGTAATTTGACATGTCAAAAATTGATGGCAAATTGTTAAAATACCTAATAACAATGTAAGAAATACTACAGTAAGATTGAATTACTTGACCTTTTTTTTCAGCAACAGTTAATTAATAAAGAAAGTGAATTTTCCGTTAACTCAATTATCCACCATTTAGACTCAATTTTAACTGGAATTGTAATGTTCATGTTCATTACTGGCAATACCGGTATAGGGTTGTAAATACCTTTTTTTTTAAATGTACCTTACTGCATCGTCCTGTAGGCTAATCGAATCTGCTTAGCATAGCTTAATGGGTGTGGAAATAATATTTTAAATAGGCTATCATGGATTGTGAACCCGACTGGTCCAGCGGTTAGTTCACCGGACTGTCCACCAAAAACCAACTGACAGGTCGCGGGTTCTATCCCTGCCACCGACGGATCCCTGTCGCCCTGCAGGAATTTTGGGCCTAGTGGACGTAATAATCTTCTATCTAGAAGGAACGTCTGTAAACTTATAAGGATTCCTTATCTAATGTTCATTCAACAATTATTATTCGACTACGGAGTATTGAGTAGGCCTAAAGCGCTGTAGATCTAGTAATTAACTGTGCACATATGTTTTATTTCAATCAAGTCTGTATTGGCGTATCGTTGAATGATCCATCCTGCTGTCATGCGCATTGCACCCGTGCCTGTGTTTGCGTGTTCAGTTATTCTCATCTGGGAAATGTTGATTAACTTTTTTTTTGTATGCTTCTTTTCTCATTTACAGATCCTTATGTTAAGATTTGGCTGTCATTTGGGGCAACGCGCGTTGAGAAAAAGAAGACGAGTATCAAAATGAGATCGCTGAACCCGATCTACAACGAGTCCTTCATTTTCGATATTCCATGGGAAAAAATCCGCGAAGCCAATTTGGAAGTGAGCGTCATGGACTTTGATAAGGTCGGAAGGAATGAGTTGATTGGTCGAGTTGTTTTAGGCTGCCGCAGCGGACCAATGGAAACGCGACATTGGAACGATATGGTGGCAAAGCCAAGACAGCAAGTAGCGCAGTGGCATTTGTTGAAAGATTGATGATACTTTGATCATTCGCCTCAGTAGCCATATGGTTTTATTTTTTATTGTTTTGTTTTAAGCATATGTTGATACAATATACTTTGTTGTCGAACGTAAGATCAATACATTTAGTGGTGTTCACCCGTACACTAACTATAGACTGTTTACACTTTTTGTTGAGGGGGTGTTGTACAACTTCAGTTACAACATTTTTGATAATAATGGGATCAATTTTATTTTTTATATATGAATATACATCCTAAAATTATAACCCTAATAAAGGCTTTGGCGAGTCATCCTTTCTTTCACTTATAAACAGCTTCTGGATGTTTGTATTTCTGCTTAAGAATGAAGAAGGAGTAAAATAAAAATTATTATTATTATGACAAAATTATTTTGATTAATTTGAAGTAAAGAAAAAAATTTCCTTGTTTAGTGTATTTTGGATTTCAGAAGGAAAAAAAAATCAAGTAAAACAAGGCAATAAGAATAATCTTTAATTTTTGTAATCTCTTCTTGTTAATTAATTTTATTCATTATAGCCTACTAAAAATCTTCTCTAACATATTCATTTTTTGCTGTGAGTAACTAATCTCACAAGACATAAATCTAATGGCTTATGTTTAAAGGAATATTTAAAATGAAATCATTCTATTTTTTGGGGTGGGTTTTCTTTTACCCCCCTGATATAGATTGTAAATGTACAGGATAAAGAGTTGCATATTGTTCCATAAATGTGTGTAATGTTTGAATTCCGTGGAACAGCCAACTCTTCATCGGTTATTGTTTTAATTAGATGCACAGGCTTTCACAGTTTTTCAAATCACAAGTGACTGTGAAAATTATTTTTTTAAATTAAAAACATAATCTATATAGGTCAGTTATAAATCAAGTCACACTCACTATGATTGGACTCACTATATCATGTGACCTATTAAAGTTTATCTTAATAGATCAAAACTTCTGATATAATTTTGGGTTTTGGAAGGCAAAATACTTAAACCAATCAAATAAAGTTGTTATTTTTTTACCAAAATTTCCAAATTAACTTGTTAGTTTTATATTATTTTCATATATTTGAATAGGATAGCAATGATTTGAAACACCAGCAGATGACTCTATGTTCACTGCTTCCATCCCTGTGCATATTTTTTATTTTAAAGAGTGTGGAATAGATGCTTTTTATAGGTACCAATGTTTACTATTAGCATGTAGATAAATTACATGTAAAAGCTTCATGACATCATTTTGCACTCTTCATTATATTGTATTTAAATATCCTTTAAGGGTTCTTGTTTATTTTATTTTTTTCTATATACATAATTTACTTTATTTATTTTAATTAAATTTCTTTTAAGCCAGTGGATTTATTTTCTCTATATTTGAAATTTATTTCATTTTAAATTAACTTTTAATTAAGCATACTTTTGGGGTATTTGTGTATATACATTGTTTTAATTAAAACAGAAATATTGAGTCTACAACATGCAACAAAAACAAACTGGGTTTGGGCAGGAAAGTGGGGGGGGGGGGGGTGGGGGGAGGAATCAAGGGAATTTTTTAAATACTAATACACAAAATAAATAAATTTGTTTTCAAATACTCCAACAAAAATAGTTCAAGCAGAGACCCTTCTTAAAACTTTTAAAAACCAATCGTCAGAATAAATTACCTTAAATTTGAAAAATGTAATAGCTAACAACAACAAAGAGAGTACAAAATTATAAGAAGAAGAAGAAAATAGTTAAATAGGGCTATCCCTTAAGAAATACTCTTACACTAACTTACAGATCCAGTACCGGTACTGTCCTTCCCTGAGCCAAAATGATTTTGCACACACACAAAATTGTACACAGCATACCGGTATATTTTGTCCCTTTTTTAATTTATTAATCCCATTTTGTTTATGTAATAATAAATATTGTATGTAAATAAGTTTATGGACATTTCTGTCCAAATGCAATAGTTTCTTTAAAACTGTTTTTAAAATATGTCTGTAATAAAATTTTGTCATTTTGCTGAAGCTTATAAACAGCTTTGTTGGTAACAAAAACAATTTAAGTGTTCATGCTTTGGTGCAAATATAATATGCACTATATGCAAAACTAGGACCCTTCCAATTTTAACTGTAGTTTACTTTCAAGGGTACCCAAAGCCCAGCTCTTTGATCTGCTCTCTGCAGTCCTCAAAATTATGGTGATTGTAAGCTTATGAACTATTTGTTCAAGGCTCATTCTAAATTGGTGCAATGTATAGGTATGGCTAAATTGGCAATATCAATATTGAATACAAGTCATTGGGAAAACACAAATAAGAGTTTGTACCTTTATTGTAACTTTTGTATTCCTTTTTAAAATGTGTTGTTCTGTCTTCATTTATATGATTTTTTTAATTGTAATAAAAATACAATTTTTTATTTATTTTTCAAAGCCTGTTAAAGTTGAAACTCTTCTACTTGTGTTTGATGTCCTTGACCAATCTCTGTGCAGATCAGAGTAAATCCACTACACAGCAAACACTCACACAGTTAACATTAACAAATTTGATCGATTTAAATAATGGCGCTTTTCAAGCCATCCAAAGAATATTTTGGGGCACGGTGGTCGTGAAGCAGCGTGTTTGGCTAGCGTACCGAAAATGATGGGTTTGAATCCTGGTGCAGGCTAGGATTTTTACCCGGGTGTGGAGGGTGTCCCTGAGTCCACCCAGCTCTGATGGGTACATGATCTTAGTTGGGGTAAAGTAAAGGCGGCTGTGCATAGTGCTGGCCACACAATCACCTAGTATGCCGTGGCCACAGAAACTGGTGAACGCTGCTTCACCGGACCTATGGATCAATTTTGTCCAACGGGATACTTTACTGTTACAGAATATTTCCCTTTTTTGAGTAACATCAGTGGCAAGGTAGGAATGTCAAACACTTTGACTTAACTTTAATGATATGATCTTTGCCTGCCTTGGTGGACCGCAGTCCAAAGGTCAATGTGGTACTTAAACATGTACTGGTTGAAAATCACTGGATTAGAAGATTATATCCACTACTACGCAGCCCATACATTATATATATATATATTTTAAAGAGACATTTTTATTAAGGAGAAGCAATAATCAATTATCTATGTCAGGTTTAAGGACACATGTTTAATGAAAACTGCCTGCAAAGGCCATTAAAATCTCCTTTTTAAAAAAAAAAAGCTAACTAAACAGTTACTGATTACTGATTTCTACATGACACTTAATAAGCATCGATTCAGACAATTTACCACAAATTGAATGCAATGGATATAATATTTGTCACACACATGTTCAAACCAATAGTTATTTATCAGATACCTTTTATTTTTTTACTCTGAAATAATTTTTTTAATATTTTTTTTCTTTCACTAAATTTATACCAATTTTTTTTTTTTTTTTTTTTTTTTTAAGAGTTGTCTTTTTTTGTTTATTAACATAAGACACTTCCTCATTGTGGCATTGTATTTATATCATCCAATCATATAACTGGTCATCTCTTCATACACTTAACTGTTTTAGAATTACAATAGCTTGCATGTTGGTTGCTTCAACTGTTTGCTCTGTTCTTTAAAACAAATACAGCATAGGTGTAGTGCTGTTGCCCCAATATTAACATATGTAATACAATTGTCCAAATCAACTCAAATAAATGATTACAAAAAAAAAGCAAAAATGAACTAAACAAATTTAATTTTAAATGTGGATATAATGGCTTGGATTAATTTATATGCCCATTTTGAAGCTATAACTGTTATTATTAGAGATTGCAGCATGGAGGACTTTAATTTAAAAACTTGGTATTAAAAAAAATGCCGTTGTCATTGAGCCTGCCAAGTACTGAGAGTCCTCAGTTGGGGAAATTAAAAGCTGCAAGCCTCAGAAGATGGCAAACATATTGTGCTTTTGTGTAGTAAAAAAACAAAAAGAACTACATTGCTATAGTGTCAATCATCTTAAATAAAGATGTAACAAGGCTTATTATATAAGCGTTTAAATTTTGTAGAAACTCATAAAAGTTTTATAATAAATGAATTTCCAAAAATGAAAGGTATTTTTTTTTAATAAATTTAAAGCTTCATTTTTTTTTAAACATTAGGCCTTTTAAACATTTCTTTTTTAACTACTAATAAAATGTTTTATTAATGTAGAATTATAAGGTAAAAATGTTGTGTTCTTTTTTTTACCAGTAAGATTTAGATAAAGTTGTGGGTTTAATTGATGCTGTATACAGCTACCAAATCCTTTATTCAGAATAATTTTTTTCAGATGAAGCTAAAACTATTAAGTAGTCTACACTAAAACATTAACATTTAAGTCAAGCAATGTAATTTCATGAAAAGTTTTTTTTACATTTAATTTTGTATATGCTATAAAAACGTCCACAAGCCATTCCTATTAAAATTAATTTGAATAATTTAATTCTAAAACTAATGCATTAACTTGTTTTTAATGTAATAGTACTATTTTTGTTTAATTATTGTACATTTTCAGAAACAGGGCAGTAACTCTTGTTATTTCAATTATAAATATAATTGTGTTCATCAGTTTTTGGTTTGTGTAGGGAAAATTTAAAAACAGGGCAGTAACTCTTGTTATTTAAAAACAGGGCAGTAACTCTTGTTATTTCAATCATAAATTTATGTTCATGATCATCAGTGGTTTGTGTTAGGTATATTTCAGATATTTATTTTGTTCTTAAAGCTATTACTTATCAAACTTGTAATGCAACAGTCTGGCATTTTGCAGATGCATCAAAAGAAACTAATTTAACATTATCAGCTTTTTTAAAAATAACTATTATTAAATAAAAAAGCCCAATGTCTTTTTGAATGGAAATATTGACTAGGCATTATCAATATTATCATTACATCACACTATGTAAGCAGTTTTACTGTAAAATATCTAAAAGTTGTCTTGAATTAGTGTAATCCCTCTATTTGTCTGCTAAGCAATCAACCATAAACGTAAAAACTTTCCCTGACATGCAAGCTACTTAGATTGTCCATGAGTGTGACCAACTGGACATGTGTTTTTCTGTTTTGTTATGTATTTGCACCATCACCTATGTCAAACTTAAATGTATTCAGCAGTTGAAGAAGAAAAACAACTTAAAAACAAAAACTATAGATGCCAATAAAAAGCTACTTATAACTTCATGTCTTCTAGTTATTATTATCACCGTTCTTTGGTACTCTTTATTATGTCTTTACATTTAAGACCCACACAGGAATATAGCAGTCTGTCACACTTTTGTGACTATGTCACTTTTGTTCATTGTACAGGGCTTTTTCTTTTCTAATTTTCCTATGGTTATTACGTTGTTGTTTTTTTAACTTGAAAAGTTCAGCATATATGACTGTATCCACAATACAAGACAGGGGTTGTAACTTAAAAAATTACAATATGTCATTTTTTTTTCCAGTGTTGTCCTCGTATGTTAGACAATATGTGTGATTAGTTAAAAGGTATACTAAAATTATTTCATATGGAATCTTGTACTGCCAACCCATTAATCAGGAAATGCTTAGCCTTATGTATCAAAATAACATAAAATGCTAACTAGAAAAAGATACATTTTGTACTACTTAGCTGATCGAATTTCTCTATTCAAAGATAACCATCTTTGTATAAATAAGTAAGAAATTTAAACCCACAATTATATAATAATAAAAGGTTCTTACTCTAAAATCCTTTTTGAATTTTCCTACTTTTCCCAAAACTAAACAAAATATTCACAAACCAATTTTCACTGGCATGTGCGAAATTTCTTAATGTTTACTGGGTGTCCTAATATAAAATGTTTATTGAGTGCTTATTCAAGTAAAAAAAATAACATGATCTGAATTTTATTAACAACATCTAAACTACATGGTTATTCACTTGTATAAGAAAAAAATACAATAAGTATTTTCCGTGCTGTTTTTGTATAATTTAGTTAAATTCACGGAGTTGACCTTATCTTTCCTAAACTTGATCAATCAAACAAGTTTGCCCCTGAATTTCCTTAACTAAATGAACCCTGTGACAGTATTATTTCAACTGCAATGGTACTTTTTTTCTCTTCATAACAATAACAAACAAACAAAAATACTGTAGCAAAAGACATTACATGAAACAAACAGAAAACCAAAAGAAATACTTATTATGCAAGTCTGTACATTTTATTGAAAGAAAAACCCCCTCCAAGCAATACAACAGTATTATGAAAAAAAAAAACACAACTTGTCATAAGAAAATATAATATCAGCCCCACTTTATCATAAGTCATAGTGCTTTTGGTCATATATTTTGATACAGTCATTGTAAATGCATTACCTTTTTTTGTTTTTTTTGTTGTATAATGCTTTATAAATGTCTTATTGTTGTTTAAAACCCAGTTGACAAATATAGCAATAAATAGGAAGAAATAAGTTCAACTTTAAACAAATTAAAACTTTCTGCTTTATAAATCAATTAAATCATCAACTGGTTAGTTCCAGGAGGGGAAGGAAAGACTTGACATAGATTCAGAATAGTATTATGTTTTACTTTGTAAGATCTTTGTCAACTTCAACAGTCAAAGTACTGCAGGCTGTTTGTTTTCATTACAGTGCTACATGTGAAATGTCAAATACCTGGAAACCATGTTACATCAAGTACCAACTGGGTCTCTGACAAACAGAGCCACATACTGAACAGCCAGTTGTCAAACTCAAACTTTTTAAAACTTTCTCATGACATTCACATTTTGGAACAGCAAATAACATTTTTTTTATTTGATAAAAATATTAAGACCTAAATATCTACTAGTGGAGGAAATACAATATTAAAAAAATGAATCTGAACATGTCCCCTCTTGCTGACATTATTATTTATAATTAACGTTTTAGACCTATTGAATTAGACATAGTAAACAGTTATTTTAAAATATGATAACTTTTTTTTTAAATCAACGTATGACTTGCCACTCCCCGCCCGCGGAAAAAAAATTCATAAATTACATTTGCACCAAAAACAATGAACATGACAGTCTAAACCTGACCAATAATATAACACATTGAAACTACATAAAATATAACATTGGATATTTAGATATATAGGTATGTCTCTCAATTATTGAAATGGAATAAATCTCTAAATGGAAACTAAGCAGGACATAACTCACGCAGTATGGATCTAAGAGAGACAGTCAACTAAGACATAAATAAATTGAGTTGTGCTAGTAGACACATCATGAAGGAAAGGCCTTCTCTGTCATTCAATTATTTTATAATAGTAGTTCCTTTTTTTGTTGTTTTTTTATGTTACAAATAAATATAGACACAAATTGTATATATGTAATGAAGTATGTCCAATTTAAAACTTGCCACCAACCAGTCAGTTTCATAGAGTGAAATCAATGCTAATGGTAGTCTGATCAGTCCCCAAACAAACTTCTGTCATTGCTTTGTCTCAGAAAGTATATACTAAACCAATTATAAAATAGAAATAAACCTCATATCTTATCATACTTTAACAATTTGTTCAGCGATATAAAATAAAACTTGACTCAAATCTGAGATTTTCAAGCCAATTATAATATACTTAATTAACATACATTTCTTTTTACAATAAAGTTTTAAAGTTGGCAGCAAGATGAGCACAATAAAAAATGTAGATCCCAAAAAGGAAAAAAAAAATTTTTTTTTAACCTTTTTACAAAATAAAATTCTATGGGAAATATATAACAATGCCATGTGATATAATTAAATTTAACACTATTATCAAATAAAACAAATGAACACTTTCACACCCATACACTTCTTTATTCATTCTCACTGCATTTACACAAACTACCGGTAATGTGGCAAAATCAAAAATAAGTTTCTTTTTTTACTCCCATTAAATTCCGGTGGGTTTTAGTTTATCCACCAAGTAGATGAGAGAAAAAGAAAGAGAAAAAAAAAGAGCAATAAAATAATGGGCTTTGTAGTAGGGGAGGGGGGGGGGGCGTGGAAATACAACGGTCACTGCATGTAAACACAATGTCAAATTCTGTACACACCTTGTGGTCATCCGTATCGATCCTGTAAAACAATAGAGGAGAAAACATTTCTTAAAAACACTGTCAACACTTACTTCTTTAAGATAAAAATATTTCAAATCTGACATGACTAATTAATATGAACTATTTCCTAAAGGTAGTACAAGTCAATTTTACAGTATTTGACAACAAGTCTAGAAATCACAATGGTCAATTTTACTTGTCCATGTTTGTTATACAGTCAACCCAGTCTTCCAAAACATTAACAAAATTAAGTTAGTCTTTAGATAAAGAAAATCCAATTTTTTTCTTCTTGTTTAAAAACAACAACAAAAGCTTAAAGATTCATTATTTTTTTAGTAGAAGAAGAAGAAACAAAATGTTAATGAATGCTAACTGATTAGCTATGAGTCTTTGGAAGCATTCCTTTACTTATGGTTTGATGGGACTGTCAAGTTTGAAATACAAATGTAAACTCTTTAAATTTATAATCTTTTTTTTTAAAGATTTTTAGTTACCAACAGAACATTTATTTAAAAACCACATGTAATAAGCTAAATGTAAAAAAAAAATAGGCTTTCATTTTACAAGTGGGACTATTATTCAATATCTATGATCTTGGATTTATTGTGGGAACTATAGAATGAGATATCTAATAGTCACTAAGTTAAAGGGACAAAACATTTTGGAAACAAAACATTTGAAAGTAGTGTCCCATTTTACCAATTTTTTTATGCTTTTTGTTAAGAAAATAATAATTTAACTTATATAATCTAAATGTCCAAACAATAAAATTAACATTAAAGGTTTAAATTGTGGAAAATTCATTTATCTATTAAATTATAAATAGTATATTAACTAATAAAAACTATCAATAAAAAAGACAACTGAAGCTAAATAAGAACACATATACATTTTTGGGAAAGGGGGCCCACATTTAATTCAGCCACAGCTTGTTTTTTCATTCAGTAGCTAATCAGTTAAAGAAGAAATATTTAAGACATAGCAAACATAATGATAGAACATTTAATAATGTATAAACAACCCATAGAACTAGAAGATATATTAAAAGTTTTAAAATAATTAATTTTAATGTAGCTAGTTGTTTCTTTGGATTAAAACTTTGATTCAAGTGCATCTATTCAAAGCAAGCCTGAAGACAACAGAGCAGGCATGGAAGTAAATCAGTGCTTTGAGCATTTGTTCTAATCCAAAAAAATTTTTATCTAGTAAATAATAAGTCTATAAGTCATTTTTTAAGTGATTCCAATAGACATTCCTGTGTAATCCCAGCTACGTTGTCATTGTGGCAACATTCCAGAGTTATCCCAGGCTACACCAAGGTATTGCAATTACTATGTTTTGTCAGATGTGTTGCATCGGATAGTAAGAGAAGTACCTTTCTGACCAAATTGATCATATGGTTTTGTCAAAAAGCAAGTACACATGAATTTTATGCTAGAGTAAGCAAGAATTGTGAATTTCTAAAACAAAACAAAAAATCTGAGGTAAACATTTATTAAGATAAACTATATCTGGCATTAATGAATCTAAATCTGCTAAAATACTATCAAGACTAATTGATGTAACAAACTATTATAGTAAGAAGTAGATTTTGGTTAGGGAAAAATAAATACTGCAGGAGTTTGTGATGGCCGCACAATCTATTTGTAAAGGATGAATCCACTCATTAAAACAGGTTATCTTTGCTTCCTTTGGTATTTTAGTCCATAAATGTTAAAGCAGCAGCAGTAGAGCAATACTGGCGGATCCAATTGATCCTTAAGGGCCGGTGAAGCAGCATTCACCAGTTTAAGCTAAACTAAACTTAACACTAGAAATGTTCACTTCATCTAATGAAATGATCAAATTTGTAGCTGCAATTGGTTTTTTAATGAACTACCAATAGCATTGTTTTTTCCTTTTCTCATTATAATGTAAACACTAAATGTAACAACACTATAATTAGTTATGAAAATTCAATTAAACCACAAACCCTGTACCAAGTGTTAATTAATAAAGCGTAAATGTAAAAGAAAGGGTTGGTTCTATTAGTCAAGTACAAAATGTTACAAAAAGTAAAAGAGAGTTATTGAGTTAAAACTGTAATACAAATCATGCCAAAAAAATAATAGCAATCAAGTTAGGAAATAGTAGTGCGCTATATTTGCATAAGACAGGAGTAAATAATCTTCACTAAAAACAAAAATTATTCATAAAAGATCCAAAGAACAAGTTTTGTCATACATTTTAAATGAAGTTTTATATTTGAAAAAAAATATGGCTCTATCTATAGCTAGAGTGGGATCACTTTAATTAAGATACCCAAATTACCTTCCAGAATAAACGCATCAACTTTCCTAATAAATTACACTAGGCCATGAGAGACACATAACAGGTGCTATTTAAATAAGCCAATGAGGCCAAACAAAGAATACATTGCAGAAGGGTTAGTAACAAAGCTGTTGCAATCGCATTTTCCATTTTAGCCAAGCAAAAAAAAATGTTTTAAAATTTTGATAATGAAGCAGAACACATTTTTTTCTGTAAAGAAAGGTTTTTAATTTCACACAAAAAGTTATAATAAATATTATTACGTTATTTATTAGACTTTTTTTTTTGGCCTTGTCATTTAAAATTAATGTTGATTTTTCTCCTTTAATATCAGTGGCCATGCAATGAAAAATATAATGAAACAGCTTGAAACAAAGCGCGCTCACAACAAACAAGTTACACAATCACACACAGTAACCTAATAATAAATAGAAAAATGACTAAGTTGGCAGTAACAGAATACTAAAGTTAAATATGCAGAGATTAATTCAGAGCTTGTGTTTTAAATAACAACCAAACTCTCACTAAATTCACACTAATTGAATACAAATAGCCATTGGAAATGTAGTTGAAATATACTTGCATACCAAATATTTTGTTGAGTTGATTATGTTGGAATTTGTACAAAACTTCAATGCCAGGCAATTTCTCTATTGGATCATCTGTCTTTTTATTTTCAAAACATTTTGTTTCTGAATTTTACACTAGTTTAATAATAAAATAAAACAAAAGATTTGGTATGCAAAAAATATCAGCTGTTTAATTGAATGAGAGAGTCAACTCTCTAGGCCCTACCATTGTATATAAGCTCTCAGGGAGGGTAGCAGGTCAGATTTTCTCCAAGAAACAATTTTTTTTTTGTTAACAAGAAAAAAACCTGACCCACATATAATTTGGTCAGAAGTCATCACCCCATTCCTGAAAGATGATATCACAAGCATGCGTTCAGTTAAGATAAATCACATCTCTGTACTTCTAACATCAAAACAAAACATAATGCAGAGAAATCTATAAACAAACATTCTGTTTTATCAATTATTTACTTTTATGTTTCAATATAGAACCAGTTGATCTAAATCTTTGTTTTAAATAAAATGTGTGTATAGCATACGATGCTTCAGTCTCATTTTTGTGCATTATGAGTTAAAAATTATTATATTTTTGAAAATCATCATTTCAATGAAGAAAACATGAATATTTTTGACAGGTCATATTAAAATGATGGTATTTAAGGGGATGGGGAATGTGTAAATACTAACAGAAGTATTGAAATGAAAATTTAACAATGATTTGGCAACGTTATTTGGGTAAATTGGTTATTTAAACAAAAAAGCTAAAGATTTAAAGAATAGCAAATTGCTTTTTCATTTTTTTTTATAAACTTGCTATTTTTTAATTGACCAAGGCATATTTTCCCCCATTAAATTATAATATAACAGGCTGTAAAACAAATAAATAATAAAGGAAAAAAAAAACATCCTTAACCATGGCCAAAAAAAAAATTATTCACCAATCATTTAAGTACTGACCAAGGACTACTTAAGACAGGACGTGCAAGCTTGCACGTCCTGTCTTAAGTAGTCCTTGGTACTGACATAGTAGAAATTAGGCTTCAATATTTCCTTAAATGTTACAATCTTAACAATTCTTTGAACACATTTGAACTTATGAGTTCAAAGCTATTTAAAAGTTTTATATTATCTTTTGGCATCATTAAATCCACAATGCTTCATTTTTCAGAAAAAAACATTTTTGAAAGAGATAAACTATCAGATTCAAAACAGCTCCAACAAATATAAAAATAAACAACGTTAGCAGAGAAACAATAGTATAAAGGAGTGTATATGAATGGGATAAAATCCAAGAAGTCACAAGAAATTTCAGGAGATTAAAAACAAAAAATATTTCCTCCACATATAAAAAATTACCTGGACTATTTAAAAACAGTACATTAGTTTCTAAAGGTGGCTTATTTACGCTGCAGGACAAATAAGTGGAAAGTTTCAGTTAACCTCAATAATTTACTGTTTGGCAAATACATTTCTATTCAATTTGGGACAATTTCTGAAGTGTGATTCGGCTTTAACTCATTTGCTACTACTGCGACTGAATGAGGCATGCCCCACTCCATCTAATGCGCCACGTGTGTGACTAACCTCTCGTCGTTTATTGATTTTTCACCAAGCGTTCTGTGGGGGTATTTTTAATGTCGGCACGGCTTTTAAAAAGTAGGAATTATACTGTTTCGTTAAAAAAAAAATGCTTTTTATTAAGATTTGTTTTTATGCCATGCGCTGTCAAAGTATGGATAGTTTTTACTGGCCTTTCGCCTTGTAATATTTTTTTTAAGCCATCACCTTTAATTTTTTAGCTCATTAATCAATAGTTCCATACTTCCAAATATAACACTTAAGAACAGTTCTGATAATAAGGATGCTTCAGATAGAGACTTAGATAAATTTCCATTAAAACTTGACTTACGGGCTTTATGATAATTTATCAGACTCCATCGCTAGGGACAGTGAAATATTGAGCTAACCCTAGGGCCTCAACACTCAGCGAATGATTATACCGATAATTTAATAATTTTAAACAATATTTTAATATTAATTTGTATTAACATTGAGTGATATTTAGTCATTAACAAAATATTTAAAAATAATTTACTAAATTTAACGAGAAGTTCCTTCCCTTTGGTTAGTACTCTAAGGGGTGTATTAGGGAATCTAGGTTAGTTGCAAATGAGTTAAACTCTTTTGATAACAGATAATTAAGCCTAAAGCTTGGATCGGAACAGATTCTAGATATTTGTTAGTAAACGTTGAGGGCATTCCTCTTTTGCAACATATTTGATGAATCCAATAATATTTGTATTTTACAAAATTAAATGTATGCATTCCAAGAGCCAGTATGTTAAATACTTAAAGGAGTACAAGCAATTTTCTCTAAAAACTAACACTGTGTTATATGACATAGATTTCATTCAACAAAACTGTCTATACTTTATAGATTAAAACTAGATCCAAATAAAATCATTTCAAAGAATACGTACATCTAAAAAACAACAACCAAAAAAGACTGTGAACACTCTCATGAATGGAATATACCTGTAAACTGGACATTACTCCATTAGCAAGACTGGAGATTTTGCCAGCTACTTTGGTCACCCCTTGTTTAACCCCATCCTTAATATCCTGCAAGTCAGGCGTGGCGCTGTTATACTGTCGACGGGAACTGCTGCCACCGCCGCCGCTGCCACCAAAAAAGTCATCGCTGGATATTGATGTCTGGCCTTCAAGGCGACTCAAATTTTGCTTGACCTCAAACTTAAGAGACAAAACAGAACAATTATGACAATCGCTATAACTGCAATGTTTTTAAAACCATTTATGCATTAATTATTTACTCTTGCATAATAAATGCATTCTTTGAAAGAACTTTTCACAAATTTAAAGCATTAAGAGAGGGGAGAGATAGCTTAATTATCCTAATTTTAAAAATGTTTTGACTGCTGTTTAAACATAAAAAATGTTTTGTTTACTACCCATGTCGCAAAACTTTTCAATTGTGTATCTTTTAGACCGGTGTTTACTGTATAGTACATTTATAACACATTTTTACAAAAGAATAAAAACCTGATATGTAAAAAAAATAAAATAATTAGAAACTATAATTGTGCAGAGGGGGAAACCCTGGTGAAGGCTAGGATTTGTTCCCGGATTTGGAGGATGTCCCTGAGTCTACCCAGCTCTAATGGGTAACTGATCTTAGTTTGGATAAAGGCAGCTGGGCATTGTACTGGCCAAACAATCCCCTTGTATGCCGTGTCCACAGAAACTGGCAAACGCTGCTTCATTGGCTCTATGGATCAATTTGGTCCGACGGGATACATTTTTTTTTATCATTGTGCATACACAACTTCATACTTACATCATTGTCCCTGTTTCCAAAATACTGATCTGAAGAGATGGCCTTAGCACTGCCAAATTTTTTCTGAGCAGCATCACTGTTGTCATAGGCTGGTGATGAGGTGGAGTCTTGAGTTTTCCTGCTTCTACTAGACCTATGGTAGTAAGGTCAAAGGTTGAGATAAATACATTATTAAAGTAGGATAGTTAAAGTTGAGGGCTAGGAAGGCGGGGAAACACATTTAAGAGAATAACCACCAGAATGTACAAAAAAA
This sequence comes from Anisus vortex, assembly GCA_949126835.1. Taxonomy (NCBI): domain Eukaryota; kingdom Metazoa; phylum Mollusca; class Gastropoda; family Planorbidae; genus Anisus; species Anisus vortex. The sequence goes on from OX421497.1 coordinate 11,275,677, forward strand.
TCAATTATGATCGATAAAGCAAACAATGTTACAGCAAAACTTATTTAAATTGTTTATTACTATAGCCTAAAGAAATAAAAAGGTTATTGAATAGAAAATATGAAAGTTAAAAAAAAAAGCAAAAGTCTGAAGAAGCTTTTGTTAAGTGAGACAATGAATGGTTAGAACAAAGGAATAGCTTGAATAAAAAATTGTATAAACCAATTGTGGAAAATTAAAGTCAATTTCCCTATTTTTCATGTGCAAACACACTTTTTGATGCTGTTAAGATTCACATGCAAAGTGTAGCAGTCACATTTAAAAAAAAAAAAACTAACCCTAACTTAACATTAAACAAAAAAAAACTATAAAACAGTTTAAGCCTGATTACAACGGTGGCAACTAATTGCCAGCAATGGGGTTGGTGAAATTATTCAAAGCTTCTAGCCTTTTTGAAAACATTACTACCAGTATATTAATTATCAAAACTTTATGAACTACAAACTATATTTTTTAGCTCTTTTATGAAAAATGGTTAAAACTCTACTTCATTCCTTGTTAATTTATAACTATTAGAAAAATTATTATTTTGAAATCTACTAACTTGGTTTAATTATATGTGCATTCTATAACATTCACACCATTAAACTACAATATATATTCATATACAAAAGTGTTTTATTGCAGCAAAACTCGCATTTTAACTTCAGATTGAGGATTTTGGCAATAACTTCAACAAATAAATTTTGTATTTATTAGGATAGTAAAAGAAATGTTAAACTTGAACTTGTGTGCATTGGTTAGTGGTTAGTGTATAAAAGAAAGACTTGGCTCAACCCTTCCAGTACCAAGATTTCCACCAACTAATTTTAATCTCATAGACCAAGGTGTGCATATTTTTAGCCTATTGATTTTAGCCCAGCTATAGTTCTCTCATAGAAGTTTGATTTAAATTTAGACAAAATAATACTGATGTAATTTTTTTTGTTCCTTATTTAAATCAAACAGTTATTGATTTTTCTTTGAACACTACTATCGCTGTCTGTCATGGTACGGGAAGGGTTAAGAGCTCAAGTGCTTTAATAATGCTTTAGATAAACAATTTTTTTTTAAATATTAATTACACAATTCTTTATAAACACTAGCACATAGCTGGTGATCTCTCTACATCAACCTTATGTAAACAATATATTCAAATGCATATACTACTACTACTACAACATGGACAAAACAAAAGTACAAAATGAAATGGGTTTGGAAGGAATGGGTTTTCCCAGTGGTGTTGGCAGTCCCTCTGAATGTATTTACCAGGAATCATCTACAACATTATTCTCTCCTTCTCCTTCATTTTCTTTGTCTTCATTGTATGCATAGCTGCATGCAAGAAAAATTGTTTATACATAGGATCATACATATTCATGCAATCATTAACAAGAAAAGAGATTCTCAATAATAATATGGAACAGCACGAATTGTTTTTTCAAATACTATAAAAGAAGCTTTTATATTATTATTAAAAGCAGACTACATGGGATAAATTCATTTCCAGATAAAATTGAAGAAAAAATACCACTTAAACATTTGATAAACTTGTACAACAAGTTACATTTTTCCACAACCAACATGTATTTTATCAATATATTATATCCATCTTCAAAAGATCTGCGTGCATTTGATCAACTTTATATTTAAATTGAGATGAATAACATGCGTTTGATCAACTTAGTTTTTCCATTATCGCATATGCATTGGATCAACTTAAGCATTACACATAGAGAACAGCATACCATTGTTACACAAGCCATGACTGAAATTAACAGCCAAGAGAACATTAACATGTAACCCATAGAATAACTTCTTCCGTCTCTGACTTATCCCTCCCATATTACTCAACAATTATTTGTACTTAATAATATAATCATTTTTTAGGTTATCAAGCGAAAACAAAATTGCAATGAAACTAGTCATTTTTGTTTGTACTAGTTGTTTAAAGATAAAAAGCAAAGATTTAAATAAAAAACATTAAACCAATCATGAAAGATAAATATTTTGCAAAAAAAGTATCCACACAAACACATTAAAACACATGTAAAAAATTTTTTACATTAGGGAGCAATTAGAACCAAAATTTGCAATTCAAAGATATTGACAGAATTTTAGGTAGATTTTGGGTAGAATTTTGGCACAAACAGAAATATATCTTTTCTTAGGCTGGAATTGAATATTTCTTTTTCATTTTCAGTAAAATGTGGGTTTCTTTTTTACATATTAACTTAGTAAAGTAACAGTGATGATTTAAATAATTTTTTTCCTCAACATGCAATAGTTATTTTTACTCATACTATATACATACATGAGTGCGCTAAGTTTAAACAGCAGTTAAGAGGAAAGAATTACTCAAGTGTTTAACTACCTGTCTGTATTCTTCTGGGTGATGGTCTCTGAAGTATTGGACTTGTCATCATACTTGTCGATATCCCATCCGCCACTCTTGTTCTTGCTGCCCCAACCTCCTCCAAAGTCATCATTCTTAGATGCACTGCTGTCATCAGTACGTCTACAAATGAAGAAAGTGAAATTTCACTACCTGAGCATTTTTTATAAGCATTTTTATATATTATTGCTCATAAACCTGCAATAAGTATAGCATTTTTTGTTCAATATAACTATAATGGAAATTGTTTTAAAAGTCAGAATTACTTAGAAGACCAGGCTGACACAACTTCAAACTCATCGTCAAAAAAGTCTTTCCTGTTTCTGGGCTTCTCTCCGTAGGCGTCAAAGTCTCGTCTTGAGGAAGTGCTGCCGCTACTTGGAGCTTCTTGGTTTATGACGTGCATGTCTGACAGTGCAGAGTGACTCACTCCTCTACAAAAAAGAAAAAAGAAGACAAATCAAATAGACTTAAGTGGATACATAAAACAATGATAAAGTTTAATAATGATGTAGCAAAAATTGTAAGGGGGGTAATTATGGTCATTTACTTTCAGAGGACTTCAGTCAGATTTAACATATAACATTACCAAAGTAATTATTAGATAAAAGGGGGTGGGGAGGAAATTGGAAAATGAAAATCTGACCAGATCAATGTTCTAACTGCAACCTAGTAAAAGGCCAAATAAAATAGATATTTTTACATAAAACTGTCCAGAACCACCCATCTTCACCATGACTGCAGGTGAACTCCACTCAGACAATAAACCAACTGATCTATACACACACAAAAACGTAAATTGTAAAGAAAATGTTTTCAATTTTAAAATGTAATATTTTCTTTAAAATGTAAACAAAAATAAAATAAAATAGATAAATAACTAATTTTGTTTAACATTTTTTAAGTACTTATGACTTACTTATTTCCTCCAAAACCCATTCCAAGCCTTTCAAACTGCTCTGCCTTTTTAGGGTCATTTTTCATAAGCTTTTCCTCTTCTTTCTTCCTCTGCAAACTCATATCCTGATAAGCCAGTCTCATGCTAGCCCTAAATAGATGGGTATTCAATGTAAATCACCATTTCTAATGAAAGAATCACTATGCTAAAAGACTTCAATCTATTTCCTTCTCCTAAGACCTACATTTGTTTATCTTGATCCTCTTTAGTCTTTGCTTCTTCCACTGCCACGTTCTTGGCCAGTTCTTCTCTTTCTTTATCCACTTGTTGGGCCCTGCTTTCAATGGCACCAAAGTCTTTCTGTACCCGCTGGGCCCCAAGCCCTTTCTGATAAAAAGAACAGGATTTTTAAATTGTGAGCCCTCTTGGAATATAATTACGGCTTTAATTTGGTGCATAAACAACCAAGCGCAAGTTACAGACTAGCTCTATATCACAACTATAAAAATTGTCTTAGATTCATTAACATTTTTTAAAAAAGCTTTAATTTGAAAGAGTACAGTTTGTTTTTAATAAAGTTGTCTCACAGCTGATATTTTTTTAACCCTTACAGCCCCGGGCGCATATATAGTCATCAACCTATTTCTTTCCCTCCCAGGCACATATACATTCCTCAAGGAAGGGTGTCTATTTAAAGAACAAAATAAAGGATTTGACCTTTCACCATAGTCTCTGGCAGAATATTTATTCAATAGCTGAATAGTTGAATTTTATTTCGCTTTTTAAATTATGAAAATTGACCAATTACTGGGTAGTTTTATTTTGTGAAATTTAAAGTGCATTTCTAAAGGACAATACCAAATTACCTTCTGTTATTATGGACTTAAGTGTTCATGATACTTTTTCTTATGAATTAATATTACAAATAAATTCAATTATTTTATTAATTAGATTATTCTAATAAGGTAAGTTATGTTTCTAGTAATTTACTCTCTACATGTTATTATCAATTTTTACAAGATGAAAGTAAAAAATAATTTCAGAACCCTATCCATGTCTCAGCCATTCTAAAATTAAGTAAGTGAGTAATTAGTAAAATAATATCCAGTACTGAAGGTATGCATAGCAGGAAAATAGGTCAGTACAGGACAGGTAAGTTTAATAATAGATTTTTGCTTGTTTTTTAAGCATAAAGACAACACTACAACACTTTTTTTCAATGTCTAGCTAGGCATTATATCTTTGGGCACATGTGTGCTCATTGTTTACATTTCTTTTTACAACAACAACCATCCTCAACTCTTACCCCCTTTTTAGCTGCAGCAGGTTTCTTGGATCCAATGATGACTTTCCTTTGCTCTGCTTGGTTTAAGGCTTGTGTGGGTGAAGTACTAAGTGCAGGTTCTACATTGGGACCAACTCCTGGATCTATGAAATAAAACAATAACAAATGTTTAATCTCTAATCAAACCCTCATTTTTTTTTAAGAATCCTAGAAAGCCACATATTCACAACACCCACCTTAATTTTATCAAGAACTAAAAATTTTTTCCCAAAGGAAGTGCCTGTTGTCTAACTATCCCTGAAAAACTTGTGTGTTTTGCTTTTACACCAAAATTAGATTTTCAATAAATATCATATCTTTAGGTTTTATGCATTGTGTTGTAAATTTGTTTTTAAACTATAAAATGTCTAACACAGAATAAAAAAATAAAAAATTAACCAACTGAGCACAACAGGTTGCCTACCTATTTCCGCATTACCATTTCTAACTACAGGTTTCGGTTGTGAAGGGGCTGTGTGGACTCCCAGCCTGGCATTTTCCTCCATGGGGTAAGGTGTGAAGTCATCAGCAACATCTTGTGTGTGCTCAGAGAAGAAATCCACCTCTTTCTTGTCTGGTGAGGTAGCCTCATGATGGCTCTCAATAATGTGAAGCTGAATATTTGAAAGTAATCAAGAATACAGGTAAACAAAAAGAATCCAGGTAAACAAAAAGAACTATTTTTTTTTCACAATGATCAGTTTTACTCTTCCTATTCAAAAATGTTTATAAATAATTTTTTTTGTCAAATAGATATTTAAAAAAACAATCCTTGCATTTAGGGAATTATTGAAATTTCTGACAAAAATATTTACACATTTTTTAAAGCTATAATAATAATACAATTAACAAAAAAAAAGGCTTTAAGCAAATTATACAGAGCTAAATTTGCAAGCATTAATAAAAAAAACTAACAAATGTATTGGGTTATAAATAGACATATTGGTTAAATACATGAATGGACCCCCGTAAAAATAAAATTCAGAATAATCAGATATAAATGATACCAAGCCATAGACCATGTTGGTCAGATCTGTAGCATTTGGTCAGAGTCAGGTAATGTTATCTATTTACTTCATGAATATAGTTGTAACTTTTTCTCACGTAACAGCAAGTCTTTTTTTTTTAAACTTATTACTTTTGTTTTGCTCAAAAACAAATATTTTTGCATCATTTAGATTGCGCTCTGCATACAGCTCAAGTTGTTAAAAAGAAAAAGGTAGTGATATGTGCCAAGTGTTATGACAATATATACACAAATAAACATATTGACAGACATGATGAGAACTCTGGCTATTAGTTTGAATGAGAAGTTTATAATTGAACACCTGAAGCCACCAAGGGTCAAGGCCTGTTGTATTCAAAGGAGCCACAGGTCAAAACTGCTATAAAAAAACTACTTTAAACAAAAATAGATTAAAAAGCTACAATTTTAGAACACCCCCACAACATAAAAAAGATTGGTATTAAATTAGTGACAAATAAAAAAGGCTTAGCTTACTATATCTTAAACCTTTTCAAATGATAACAAAAAAAGAATTCATTTAACATGGTTTATATATACTTTGGACAGTTTTGATCACAAAAGGATTTATAATGTAAAATGATGATTCTGAAATGTTCACAAACAAAAAAGAATCATGAAAAGAGGTTAGCCCAATCAGCATGCATAAATGATTCAGACATTTAGAAATATTAGAAAACATGTTAATTTTTATTTTTTAAATTATGATGATAAATTTTTAAGGGTTTTAAATATTTTGTTGTAAATTAAAAAAAAAAATATATGAGCTTTAAATTGAGATTTAAAGAAATACTTTTGTTATTTGTAAAGTAGTAGTAATACGCCTATGAAACAATTTTTTTAAAGATCTCATACAAATACCCACAGAAAACGTAACTGTACAACGTAATTAATTAAATCCTATTTAAAAATAGTAAAATCCAATTTCATTCAAATAAATCTAATTTAAATCAAATATGATTTTTTTTATTTTAAAACTAAACATGATTATTATCAAGCCTGTTATGTGTGAAATATTCTCATGCCTGATAGTGTAGGCCTATTTAGGGAGTTTAAAATTTAACAAAAAATATTTTTGAAGTACTCGTGGGAGTTTAGGACGCCTTCAATGAACTAAATAGATAATCAATTAAAAAAATTGTATATAAACTTTTTTCACGCTGCTTTGTCCATTTTAGAAAAAATTTACAAACTTTCCCAAACCCTTTTACAATACTTTCAGAAATTTAAAAACGTCAAGTTTATTTTCCAAAACATTACCAAAATGTATGAATCACATGTACTCAACAATTCAAATTATACAGCTGCTTTAGTTTTACCCTTAGTTTGTAAATCACAGTTTAAGTGAAAAAAATCTAAATTTAAACAAACAAAAGAGTCTATTTACAAGAAGAAAGGCTCCAAAACATGTCAATGCCAACATAAAGTTAATTGAGAATAAATATCAAACAGTCAAAACACAGTAAGTCAAAACACAGTAACATAAATGCAGCTAAATGTAATAAAAAGTATTATAAATTAATACAGATAAATATTATAATAGGTTAAATAAAATGTGTACATAACTTTATTTTATAATCATTGTAGGCAAAATATTAACTTAAATTTCTTAATTTTAATCTATGAATTGAAACATACACATCATTCTCTCTAAGTAATTGAAATTGTCTGAGCTAAAAGAATACAGCCATAACATTCATCACCTTACTTTTAGTTATAGTGGAGCTGAGTGTTAATTAAACAATGAGGGACAGTACAGTTTTTGTAATTAATGTTAAAGCTATGAACATACAGGCAGGGCTGCATGGTCAGCGGTAAAACTCACAACTTCAATATCGACTTTAAACTGGGTTTTGAATGTCGACTTTGGTGACTTTTTTTTACTTTAGTTAAATGGCCGGTTTTTAATTATTTGACTGCAGTTCTACCTACGGAATAATTAAACACTAGAACATTCTTAGTCATTCTATAGGATCATTCTTAGATTCTAATGCTAAAAACGTATTGTAAACGTATTACCTTGCTTTATTTATTATATTAGCAACTTCAATATCGGTACTTCTGCGCACATCAAAGTGTGTCAATTGTCAGCCATGTAATTTTATACACATTCAAAAACATCCATTAAATATTTTTAAATGCTTTATTGACCAGAAAACTCGTGATATAAACAAACTACTAACATCTGCATATATATTAAATATAAATATCACAAATTTTTTAAACTGAGTAATTAATTTTAAGTTTAGAATGTCTGTGATCAGGTATTAAATTGTTAAAACCAAAATACAACGAAGTTTCAGGACAACTTTTAAAATTCTGCTATGAAATATATTTTATATACTCTATTAATTTAGTAGTTTCATAACTCGATGAAGCTCTATTTAGTTTGAATGCTCATTAAGCCCATTTGATCATTTAGCATAAGTCACCATTAATCAAGTCACCACATGTTTTGTTTATTTAAAGAATAAATTAAAAAGTGGAATTGAAATTTTTTAAAGCAGACGTTGTTTTTTTGGGGGGCAAGTTTTTCCACATAGAAAGACAAATGAGGTGTCACTAAAAAGATATCATCTAGTTCTATCCAGCAGTATAGGTTTTAAGACTGAATTATTAATTTGAAATTTTTTTTTATTGAAGTCGCTAATTATCTCTTCCATTTGTTTGTAGGAATATTCCTAGAACTGACCAGAACTTTTGAGTTCGAACAAAAAAATCTTTTTTTTTTCTATTGCTTTCGATTGGAATATATATAAGGTGGCAAAAATACAGTCTATTCGACTCAGAGTTAAAACAGTTTTGATTTTACCCGGATAAAAAGAATTTAACAAATACTGCTAAAAGCTATATTTTGTTACTTTTCTTTGACTTTTTGTAAAGTCGTAATTTATTTTTTAAATGCCGACTACGACTTTGAAATCGACTTTCTCTAAAATCTCGACTTTCTCGACTACCGACTTTAAATACGACTATACAGCCCTGCATACAGGTATATTATATTTAGTCTAACTACAGTAAATGATGTCATTTCAAGTTAGATAAAAGCTCCTCTAAAACTACACACTAGAAAAAGTAACAGTGTCACAAATTCAGAATGTAGTTTTTACAAAGCAATACCAGCACAAGTAAGTACGTAAGTTAAGATGTAATGCCTTTGTTATTACAAGATACAAAGATGATAAAAAACCACTTTTGTGACAACTATTGATGCTATGGCATAATGTAAAAAAAAAAGCCAAGTAGCACAACTTTCTAATGCTGTGTAATGACAATAATACACAATACAGCTCTGTAAATAAAATCATTGGGTTAAACAAGTTAACGGTCTCAATAAAAATTCTGCTAAGCTTTGAATGCTAAAGTCTGCAATGCTAATCCCTGGATGGCCAAACTTGAGTTTTTCAAAGCGTTATTTCTTTTTAGCCACGGTGTTAACTAATAAACTCCCAGATAATACGGAAGTGTGACATCAATGGTATCTGGCAGATCTTATTACCAGAGCTTAGATGGAAAGTATAAAATAAGTAAGAAATATAAATAAATAAATAGACAAAGCCCGCATAAGCTAACCTTTCCGCTTTTAGATTTGTCCAGATCATCAATAAACAGCTGGAATGAAGGGTAATGCATACAGTCACAAAGACTTGTACTTGCGGACAACAAGTTAATTGATATAAATGATGATGTAAACAACCCACTAGTATTAAACAATCATATATTAAACTTTAAGACTCAGGCAGCTTAAATTAAAATGTAAGAAAAAAAAGTACGAAAAAGAAAGAAAAGCGTTAAAAAATTATTTCAGTTCTTTGAACCATAATATACACAAGAAATGTAATATTTGATTAAAGGAGGAGACTATTTTTTAACAGGTGTGTGTATGATGCATTGTATGTTAATAGACACAATTTTTATCAAGAACTGAAGAAGTAATTTACTTCATTAAATGCATTGTGGTGACCTAACCCCTAAATTTTTGTTATTATTATATACACAAATTTAACTTTGCTTGCATATGTAGTTTTATATATTAATAAAAATACAATACAAGAATTGTACCCATAACACATCAACTATCATTGATGTTATATATACACCAGCATAAAGGCCTGAGCTGGCTTGGTGTATATATATATATATTCAACCTACGACTTTACTTGTTAAAGAGAATAGCTGCCTTATCAGCCAAAACGTTACCTTAGTGCCATGCTGTCTCATAGCATGCTGTGCTAAAGACACCAGTTTATCCCTGTAGAGCGTAGCAGCCCGGCTGTGGTATTTCTTTTGTGCATCTGTTGTTGTGCAGCCGTGTTGTTGGAAAAAAGCCCTCTTATAGTAGACATAGAAATGAAAGGCAAATATCAACAAATCAGAATCGATGTGCTACGGTACATGATTAAATTGTAAAAAAAATAAACAAGGAATAAAATAGTTTTACACTTACAATATGTAACATCTAATGCAAGTTTTCTGTCTATGGATATTATTGGCATATACAATAACTGTTATTTGTATTTTTAAAAAAAGTATAGCTAACACTAACTACTATAATTTTACAGTTAGAATTAAGTCAATTCTAACAATAAGAGACTTTATGTATTGAAATGATTTTTTTTTTTATGAGAAACATTCTAAATTAATAATGTTTGGAAACTTTAAAAAAACAAAATCGGTATCCCCAACTTACAGCGTTGGCATTTCCACCAACTTGCATGGCTCTTAGCTGTATCCATGTCCAGTTTGTGTCTAGCTGAGTTGAACGTATAAAGGTTACATGTACTCCGAGAGACCTGTGCACAGCTGAGCAGTCAATACATAGAAAGACACCATAGGTCACACTGGCCCAGGTGGGGTTACTGTGACCACAATCAAAGCATTGCTGAAAGCAAGGAAAATATTCTCTAACTCTAAGCACATTAGTTGGTCAGCCATATTTTTTTAATTATAATTTTATTGAGACAGTTGAAACTGGATAGGTCACACCTATAATTTTATTTTTAGGTAAAAAGTGCCACCTATACATGAGACTGTGTGGTAATTATCTTAAGATAAAAAATTCAGTTGATGAAATTGAACATATCTATATAGGAAGGTTTTAACATTGGGAAACAACTGATCGCTTACAGTACAAACAAAAACCTTGCAGTACTAACATTGCTTAGCGCAAGCCTAGTTTTGCATGTGTGCGCAACCTCAATTTCATTGGCCTTACTGCACAGCACTAAGCAGTGGCACTGTGCTCAGTTTATTTGTTTCATTATTTTACTTGTTAACGGCATCAATTTAGAGTTCAAAGAAAGGTTGTGGGGCTGCTAGGCAGCATAAACATATAACAAAGGAGATAAAGAAAGAAATAATTATCAAACATGAAAATGGCATTCATGTGACATCGCGGAATGGCAAAATTAACTATCTCCACTTTCATAAAGAACAAAGTTGCTCAAATCAGTCAATGTAGCTAAAGGCATAACTAAGCTGCAGAAGCAAAGACCTCAAACTTGAGAGAAAGTTGAAAATCTTCTCATAATCTGCATTAATAAAAAGCAACTTTTAATTTATTTGGTTGTTTTCATTCTTTTTATTTAATATAATGTGAAGAATTATTATTTGAGTTTTGTCAAGAAAACAGCCGGATGTTAATAAAAAATAACATTTCTTTCATCTTGAAATGGATTGTTTTTTATACTTTATTTCCTTGATTTCAATGTTACAGCTTACAAACCGAGTTCAGGAAGGATTTATGTTTGTAACCGAGTGATTGTATATTAGTAGGTACTTCGATAAAATTTCTAAAATTGTTAAAATTAATAACATTGAAACAAAACCTATTTAGTTAAATGTAGTTTGGTATTGGCTTTCCAATGACACCTCATTTTTGTTTCTACATGAAATATTAACGAAGTTATGAATTTTTTAAGTGTCCGAAAATTAAGCCTATTTGACCCATCTAAATATAAAAAAAAAGTGTGACCCAAAAACATGAACTGAGCTGTTTAAATTGCTATAACTTAAAATCCGTAAAAGATAAATCTATGAAATTTGAAACACTTATTCTACTATATATTATTTTAATTTTAAAATAGGTATTTACATAGGTGTCGATTGGGGAGGGGGCCCAGAACCCCGTTTTCCCCAGAATTTAGTATTTTACTATTAAACACAATTTCACCTCACTGACCTATATATAACATAAACATAGATCTGAGGTTTTTTACCCATTAGAAAGCCTCTTCACCCCCGATCCCCAACTGTATACAAATACTTTTCTAGACAAGGGGCGTAGCCACATGGGGGAGGGAGGAGGGGGAGGTTAGAGACTTGTAATGTATTTGAAAATATATTTTTTTTACAGTATTTACATTTTTCCCCATATTTTGGGTAAAATGTATTTAAATAATGTTTGTAACATGACATGTCAAAACCACTCCTCAAACATTCTAATGTCATCCCAAGTCTAGGCACAGTGAAGCAGCGTTCACCAGTTTCTGTGGCATAATGCCCATCCACCATTACTTTACCCCAACTAGTGTCAGGTACCCATCATAGCTGGATAGACTCAGGTGCATCCTTAAGTCCCGGAAAAAATCCTAGCCTGCACCAGGATTTGTACCCAGAAACTTTGGATTGCCAGTTGAATGCGCTGCAGCTAGGCCACCGTGCCACATAATTATAATAAGGAGTACAATATGAAATTAAATATATTTATTTATATATCATTTTACTTTATTCATAACAATTTACTTAATATTTATGATAAAAATACCCTATCAGAGTGTCACATAATGGGGAAATTGAAGGAGAATTTAAATGACAATGTTCTGTGTCAACAATATACAAAATATTTTGTGACCATTACAATTACATCAACCATCTGCATTTACTTTTACCTAAATATTAAAATAGTGCCAGATCAGGGTAAATTCATATACATAATTAATTATAAAAAGCCTAAATAGTTGTAATTTTCTTGGAGTTTACTCAAGAACAATTTGAGCATGCTGCTGGCAAAGTACAATGTCTAATAATATTAATGTATTTTTTGTAATGATTATAATATTACTTCAAGCTAAATTAAAATTTAATTACATTTTGTGCTACTGTTATTTTTATTGCAGATTTATCATTTGTAAACACTCAAAATTATAGTATGAATAACCAAGATAATACTTGTTACATATAAAATATACTTTTTTCCATGTTGAGAAAACAAGAACATACTGATAAATTACCATTATAATTTAATACATAAGTAAATTTTACATAATTATTACAATTCTATTAAAAGCAACAGTGCAGGTATTTATTTGAATAAAGAAAAGCAGTCTGTGCTAATTGTCGGGCATGGTGGGTGAGTTGAGCTCGTAAATGTAAAGAAAAATATGCCACTGAAAATTAAAATTATAATTAATAGACAATTTTTTTAGGCATGAATGGATTACGGTAATTAGTGCACCAGAAACACCTCGCTCTCCCCCACCTCCTCTTTTTAATATATATTTGGGCGTGTAGTTCAAAAATATACCTTTACCATCAGAATCAATAAGAATCAGGGTTCAGCTGCACCACATAACAGTCTTGCCCATAAGTACCATGAACAATGATACCTATGTGCAATGTAAAATATTTTAAACTATGTGTTTCATCAGAAGAGTATTCTTTTTGATAAAAGCTATTATATTAAAAACTTTGATGTTATGTACCCAATAGTGAAAGCAGCATGCAATTTGCCTTTTTAATGATTTCTTTTCCACAATTTTTTTAATGTTGTATTTCATTAAATATAAATACAGCATTCTTAGAATGTCTTTTTTTTTCCACACGGACAATAAGCAATTTGTGATTACATATTTATAGGCTGCGTAATAATCCTTATATCTTAGTCATTTTTGTCACAGGGACCATGTGATTTAATTTTTTTATACTATCTTGAAAAAAAACACATAGTGACACAGTAGGTCTTTTTTAACTTTTTATATTAAAATTGTTTCTTCCATTCCCTTTTCATTTCTATATTTTCAACTTGAATGCTAGATCCATATGAGAAGCTATAATGAATAATAAAAAAACAAAACAAGTTTTATAAATGTAGGCCTATAGCATTTTAAATATTTTAAAAAATTATCTAGGCCTATAAGTAAAAGTTTTTTTTTTTAAATGTATAATATGCTATGGTCATTGCAATCTTTTTTTGGCTGTCCTGTGTAGGTGCAGGAGGACTAGGCCTACATATTTTTAAAAAAAATTAATTATTATTATTATAGTGTTACTAGACTCTTTATGAAAGTAATTGGCCTTTGTTTTAGAGTCTAGGACTCTAGAGCCTAGATAATATAATAGACATAATCATGGCTGCTATAGACAATATATAGCCTAATACAGTACAGTAGGCCCTATAGTAGGTATACTTATTAATGGGACTACTTGTTATTATAGACTAGAGACTATAGTAACTAGGCTAGGCCTAATCATATTTAATCATGACCCTTCATACAATTTTGTTGAGCTTGTTGGAATTCTTGGCTCTATAGACTATAGTTGGCTAAATATATTATTAGTCCTATGCTAATATTGTACACAACCAAGCTTTATCATGGCCTACGTAAATAGCCCTAGGCTATGTCTATGCCTTATCATAAGGCTTATATATGACTATAAAATGACTAGGCCTACTCCTAGTCATGACCTATATTCCTATATATTCTATATATCCTGGCTATAGTTATAGCCCTAGCCTAGCCCATGTGTGGCGCTACCTATGTAAAGTCTTTAATACAGGCTTAGTTGTGCCCTATAACCATGTGCCCTAAAATACTAGACCTAACCATGGCTTTTCTAATAGACCTATACAATACTGAGTAAAAAATTACGCGGATAAAGTTGGTTTCTAGCATTTTTCCATTTATTTATTTTGTAAAATCCAATCCTACTTTTTAAAAAATGCCACGTGTTTTTTTTTTTAATGTTCTAAAAATAAATATGATTTTAATATGACCTAAAAACAAAGGCGTGTAGTTTCTAAAAATAGATTTCACAAACAAAGTTTATAATATTTATTAATAAAAAGTGCTGTAATTGTATATGTTAAAATTGACACTATTTTATACATTTATACAGATTAAATACAAAAATACATCAAAAAGTTTTCGACAGCTAAATATAACGAGAACAAAAAATAAACAAACATTTTTTGCTATATGTTATTTGTAATTTTGGATTAAAAAAAAAGAATCGATCGAAGTAGCCGATTGTTATGAAATTTCGTAATTATACTTATTTTTACATGATAAAAACGAAAAGCTTTATTAAAAAGTTTTGTATACACAAATAAAAAAGTTGTAAATTCGTCAAACTTACCGATTTTCCCGCTAAATCAAAAACGTTTCCAACTTAATTACAAGTAGTGAAAAATCAAAATTAATAATGTTAAATATCTCATATACGAAAATTGATGACTTTTCTTGGCTAAAATTGAATGAAAGCTTGTCGAAAATTCTTAACTCCAATAACTATCAGATTAGGGCTGAAAAAGTGCGATTCAAATTTTTCATGATTTTGTGTAAACAAAAAAAAATGTCGGAAATGGGTTTTATCGAAGTACCTAATATTAGTGTACCCATATGGACAAAATATTATCAATTCAAATCCCCTCACTCTCCCTTTAACTTTAAGCCTGATCTCTTGCTGCCATGGCACTTGGAATGGCCTGAGCCCTGGGCTTATTCTTTTCTCACTTCTCTTTTCTACTTTGACTTTATAGGGCCTACTTTGTTTAGATAGCCTACTAGTTAACTTACTTAAAACTTGTAATTGTATTTTTTAATTTAAGTAGACTATTTGTATTAAATATTAAACAAATAGGCCTACAATTACAATGTATTAAATGTATAGCGTATAGCAGATCAGATTTATAATCGTAAACGACTAAATGACTACACTAGACTAAAGCATAATAGAGTTGGTAGAGTTTAAAAGATAAACATAATGAATAATGACATATCATAATCATAATCATAATGAATGATAATGATAATGACATAATCGTGCTTCAGTAGCCTTAACCAGATTTGAACGAACTAATATACCCTCCTAATATAATCAAATGTGTGTGTTTTTATTAAATAAAAAAACGTAAGCCGAAACAATATTCACTATTTCAATATTCACATCAGACTCAGTGAGAGTCAGTCAACATTTCATGACATAGATAGTTTAGTAATAGTACGACATAGACTAACCCTAACTGGCCTAAGTTAGACATATCAACAGAACATTTCCGATCCAATCAACATTATTGGGTAGTTGTTTATAATTAAATGTGAGAATCCTATATGTTGGGATGAAATAAACAAGAATAGTGCAAGAAAACTACTGTTAGAGTACCTTATTAGTGGGGATAGATAGCAATCGCTTAAAAATCTGTTTTATTTCACTCTCGACCGGGTGGTCTGCCATGATGATGACGTTTCTAAGAGATCACATGACCTTAAACAACAACGCAGAAATACTTATTGAAAATCTCATTGGATAATTTCCAAAGACTTCTATGAACTAAGTAAAATACATTTTAAATGATGTATTTTTTTTTTCTTGTTTGCTCAGGTAGCCCATTTCATGCTCGGCTGCCACTCGGTAAGAAAGAGGACCATCAATTATTAAGCCTTCGTATAAATTGTTAGTCAATTTTTGTCCCACTCCCGCCCACTTTTATGTCAACAATAAATGTCAAATTTAACTTTCTTTCATCACCCTCCCATGTAAAATTATCTAATTATGTCCAACAATTATAGTAGGCCTATAGGCTACAAGTAAAGGCCCAAAATAATGTGAACTAAGAAAAAAAAATTATCAGTGTAAGCCTTCATTAATATTTCTGTTTAATTAGTCTAACAACTAGTAGACTAGTATTCAACTAGATCTAGAGAAAAAGTTGATGTTGAAGTTTCAATACCAAATGACACATGCGCTGGTATCGTAGATTGTTTATATTTGTCAAATAAAGTTTTACTGTTTTAGGTTTATAAAATTACATAATATAACATAACATGAGAACAAACAAAATCAATAATTAAATATTTTATTTAACAGTCTTGATTAAGTTTCGTATTCATTATAAAAACATCATGATTTAATGGAGTTGCATCTAGGGTTACCATCCGTCCCGATATATCGGGACTGTCACCGTCTTGGACCTTCTTGTCCCGACAAGATCCAATTTTGTCCCGATTTTGCAAAATACTGTTACGAGCTTGGCTCAAGTAGGCCTACTGAATTAACGCCATCTTTAAGCGCAACATGTAAAAGCAGCCTCAGTTTTTGTTTTTGTATGTCAACAAGTTTATGTTGACAAGCAGATGGCGTTGCATGTTGCGTTATATCCTGCCTGTATCGACGATGCAAGTACCTTCTAGATCTAGCTCCATCATTCGAGAAAATATCAGACTGACTTGAAATGGAGTTTTATAAATACGTAAAAGGGAAAAAGACTTGCTGAAAAAGGTGAAATATTTCCAAAAATATGGTGTAGGCTACCAACTACTTCTGCCGCAACAAGTTCCACGTAATTGTTTTCTGAATAAAAAGTAATTATATATATTAACTACATTTTTACTTTATTTCTACACCCCTATCTCAAAGTGTCCCGACGAGGTCCCAGCTAGATATAGCAACCCTAGTTGCATCTAATGTAGGCAGTATTGGTGAAAAAGGATAGACAACTCCTGCAATTTTTTTTAACCTTGTGAAATAGAGCAGTCAAGTCCCTCGATTTTACATGTTAATTTAGTTTACATTTACATAGAAATATTTAGTTGGGAAGATATAATAGAGAGTGCTAGAACACAATGAGTTTTTGTCTCTTGGCACGCTAAACGAATCAGAAAGTCTACTTAGGCACACTATCATCAAAAGGTTTCCGACTCATGCGTTAAAGATCATATTAGTCCGCGGGACCAGTAGAGCAGTGTCAATAAGTATATATATGGCCACGCATACAAGAGGATGTATGGGCAGCCCATCGACCGTTACTAATGTCCGTTAGCCTACCCATCATAGCCTAGTAGGTCCACCTCTTCACCCTTGTTACAACCCTTGAAGTGTAGGTCATTGACCCCGCTACCGCTATCGCTAGACCTCCGTGTTGCATAAGGGAGGGGGCAATGGAGAGACTATATGACCTATAATAGTAGCCTACATTTCCTTTCATAAAGGCCTACTAGGTAAGCAATCTTGACATATTCAGGAAAACTCCAGTATGTCTTTCCATCAAACCTATTTAGGTCGATATAATATATAGAAATGTAGTTATATAGGGCTTATCATATGATCGTTGTTCGTAGGTTAAAATACATTGGACTTTCGAATGGGGGGTAACAAGATTGAAGTTTTAGTGCCGTATAATGTGTAGCCATAGTTAAAACATATATTGACTATTACCACGTGACTTTGAGGTCAGCAAACTAAACCATTACACGGAGATTTCAAAATCATTGCAGTCACCTCAATCAACGACAATCAACGTAATAACAATTTTCCACCAAGAGCAGTAAATTATGATGCTAAAACAGAAAAAAACCCACTAAGATAAGCACCTTTTGTCCTCCCCTCCACCACTCCAAGTAGATATGCAATGATCAAAGTCTCAAGTGTGTATGGTTGCTGGTAAAAAAAAAGAGAGAGGGGGTGGGGTAGACAGAGAGAGTTAGAATGAGACATGTTGACTAAAAGAAAAAAAAAGGAGGTGAGGCAAGATCATCGTTGGGGGGGGGGGGGGAATAATAACTAGAAAAAAAAAGTCGTAAGGGGAAGTAACCGGACATAGGCTTTGACTTTTCATTTTCTCCATGTTTAGACTACTAGCCAGTTTTCGCCAACGGAAGACAGACAAATGCAAAAAATTGCAGAGACCAAACTGTTAATATGGAACCAGTGCATCATATTTCTGACAAATTAAATGATTGCAAAATTGACATACTTGATTTTTTTTTTAAATTGATACGAATTAAAATAATTAGATTAAAGTCAATAAAATAGTGCACCTGAGGAGAACGTCTGCTGGCTATCTAGGTCTGGTGAAACTGTTACGGTCCGCTGCACATGAAAGAAATTGTGACAGCAGTCAACCGTCTTCGTCTTGTTCCCATTCAAGCAACCCCCTCCCCTCCTAATCCTCTGTACATACTCTCTCTCTCTCTATCTCTCTCTCTCTCTCTCTCTCTCTCTCGCTCTCTTTCTCTCTTTCTTCTTTTCTCCTATCACTATTGTTTTGACCTTGAGGGTCTAAAGTTAATTCAAAATATCTACACACCAAGCAAGTCACTTGAACTTATAGTTAATAAAGTTTATAAAGACAGAAAATGTAATATACAAAATGTACAGCGCGTTTGGCTGGTGTTCTGAAAGTCCTGGGTTCGAATCCTGGTGAAGGCTAGGATTTCTTCCCGGGTCTGGAGGGTGTCCCTGATTTATTATTACTACTTTACTTTTTGCCCTTTTGTCCTCTAGTGTCCCTATTTGTGAATATTCACTAGTAATGAACCTTGCAGTATTTGCTGAATTTGTTCTAGGCTAATTTTTTTAAGGTTCTCCTTAGTTTATGAATCCCATACAGAAGATGCATATTCTAGTAGGTCTATAGGTCTAAATAGTGTGAAATAGCATTTTTTTTTGTTTTTATGTTCTTATTAGGACTACAGTTGTTGAAGTTCCTTTTTATGAAGCCAAATGTGTAGTTATATTTTTTAATTACTTCAACAATATGTGTATTCCAATATAACTTATCATTTATTATTACTCCCAAGTGCTTTGCATTCTTAAGGGAATTCACATAGTGAGAAGTTGGGTGTACAAAATAACTCTAAGTTTTTTCTAGATGGAGTTGGTTTTGCAGTTGCGGTGTCGAAGCTGCAGGGAAGCAGAAGAGATGGTCGAGCACGTACTGTTAGATTGGCCCGCCTTGCAGGATCTTAGAGTAGACAGGAACGGCCAACCGTTTGTGCCAAAATTTTCATACTTAAATAAAACATATCACAGCTGCGTGGTACACTGGAATTAGTTCCCTGAGCCCTAATAGCACTAATAGAGTAATCTCGGCTCACATTCTCTCGAAGAGGAAAGGGTTCTAGTCTGCTGGTGTAGAAAAAGCGTTTAGATGTAAGGAAGGTGAAAGAACAAAAGCTTAAAGGCTCGTCTGCTGTAAGAGAACGAAAACACGATATTTGATCTAGAGTCAAAGTTTACTCTTCGAACTGCTGTTCGTGTCCCAGGATTAATTGCATAATCAATCTACACGCGCGCCAACTGAAACAGTAAACAGTTAATTCTTATTGCACTCAAGGTCAAAGTGACCCGGGACGTGGGCAGGTGGCCAGGAGGTGAGAAGGTAAATAGCATAAGTCATGTAGTATGTATATCCACTTTTATTTAAATGGTTTGTGGCCAATTGAATCAAGAGCAAGGAATGCTCAGCCGACTAAGTTATTTTCATCACTTATGTTAAGAATTATATGTTCAAGTATTTTCCGAAATTGCATTTGAGCCGTTGTTGTTGCGAGGTGGTGGGTAGAGGCAATTAGTGCCGATAGAGGTAAGGTAGGGAGGGGGTGGAGGTGGAGGCAAATACTAAAGGTGGTGGAAATAATGAACTGGGGATATAGTGCATGGTAATGGGGATACAGTGCATGGTAATGGGGATATAGTGCATGTTAATGGGGATATAGTGCATGGTAATGGGGATATAGTGCATGGTAATGGGGATATAGTGCATGGTAATGGGGATATAGTGCATGGTAATGGAGATATAGTGCATGGTAATGGGGATATAGTGCATGGTATTGGGGATATAGTGCATGGTAATGGGGATATAGTGCATGGTAATGGGGATATAGTGCATGGTAATGGGGATATAGTGCATGGTAATGGGGATATAGTGCATGGTAATGGGGATATAGTGCATGGTAATGGGGATATAGTGCATGGTATTGGGGATATAGTGCATGGTAATGGCGATATAGTGCATGGTAATGGGGATATAGTGCATGGTATTGGGGATATAGTGCATGGTAATGGGGATATAGTGCATGGTAATGGGGATATAGTGCATGGTATTGGGGATATAGTGCATGGTAATGGGGATATAGTGCATGGTAATGGGGATATAGTGCATGGTAATGGGGATATAGTGCATGGTAATGGGGATATAGTGCATGGTAATGGGGATATAGTGCATGGTAATGGGGATATAGTGCATGGTAATGGTGAAAAAAGGTAATGTAGGGAGTAAAGGCTTATTTTGAACTGGTGCACAATTGAACACAAAACTCTATACAAACTAATATATTTATCTGATTATCAATGAGCTAAACTGAAATGTGAAAATTAGATTCATAAAATAGTTTAACATTTTCTAAAAATAATTAACATGAGGCAAAATGTGTAATTATTTTAAAGAATCAATTTATTTTTGACAGCACTAACACAGAACTGACACATCACTGAAACAACACCGACATAGCACTGACATAACAGATGGAATCACGTTCAAAAACATTTTTTGTTTGTTGTAAAATACAAATTCATAACATAATAAACAGAAAAAAAATGTTGACATTAAAATAAATGCAAAGAGACTTTAATATAATTCTTATTTAATAGAATACTGTACTTCTTTTAATAAACGTTGACTTATAGGCTACAAAATTTTTAATAATAGCCTACGTATAACGACCGGCATACTTTTACATGAATACAATGACAACATACGTTAGGCCAGCAGCGTGTCTCATAATAATTGTACTAATAATATAAGTAACTGATTGTCAACATAGTTAATGGTAATAATACAAAGTTTTAATAAAATCTGGATTAAATTGGTAGTCTCAACTCAACCACTGATCTGGTCTCAACTATTAAAACGAGGGCGTTCCTGACCCAGAGCATGTAGATGTAAGGAACAAACCCCAACGACAATGCTGACCAGTGTAAGCCTACTATCAATGAAAAAGCCAATATCTCTTACCGTGTTGGAAACACGGATCTTAGAGAGACCATTTGTATTAGTTCAAAAGGAACTTTCCGCAGACTGACATCAAATCCACACAGAATCCACTGTCTCGTCATCATTCAATTTAAATCTGTTTGCTGCTCTTCAAGATTTAACCACGAGACAACATTGCATAAAAGCCCGAACAGCGACAGCGCTAGCAGAATGAACCGTGGAATGAACGAAGTGGAAGCTTTTATACAGCTCAATCTGTAGTTTCCGAGATAGGCTACACCAAGGCTTTTTGGTGATTACAAGACTGAGCCTTGTGGAACATCGCAGGTATTAAAGCTAAGTGTCGTTCGGTGGGGCCAGATTTACAACAACAAACTGAATTTGGTTGATGAAGAGGAATAAACCAGAGAAATGCAGTTCCAGAGAGTCACATCACAATGAGGCATAAACCTACAGTTGTAATTGATTTATACTGAAATAATGGTTGCCATGTATGCTCTCAATACAAGAGTTTGTGATTAAACGGAAATGGAATATTATTTATTTTTTTCAGATCAGATTTAAAAAAAAACAACACGAAATGCAAAATGTAGGCTATCAATTGTTGATTTTTATTTTACCAAGTATTTTATCTCGTCAAGAAAAGTAACGCCTGCATGACGGGGGGGGGGGGGGGGTGTACGTTTGCCATGACTTCCACCACCACCATAAGGTCATAAGGGCTGTTCTGATCGAAAGTATCACACATTAGTCTGCTTATAAACGACTTTCTCCTGCACTTGTCTGCAGATATCTTACACATATAGCTTTCTGTCTAGTGTCACTCCCATGTAAAACGGCTTCTGTTCGCTCTTCAGAGACTGTCATTAAATCTTAAGTCCGGTATAAGTACGTTTATTATGTCTATCCCAAATGTATAGAACAAATTTACTGTTAACTGTTTTTAGGTTACAACAGTAAAATCAACTCAAGGGAGAGTAGTTCTGTTCAAACGGTATTTGTTAAGAGTAATCTAACTTGTGTTTCCTAGAAGTAGAAACGATAATCAACAACATAGTAGGCCTAAGGGCCGACTTAGCCTAAGGCCTAAGTCTAAGTCATAAGCTAATTAATTTTGAAATAATTTTGTAACCGTGTGCGTTTTCCTTTACATTTTTACGACTCACGATTATTTTCAGTTTTGATTTGGCCATCTGCTATTACTAAAACGTATGAGTTTAGATTTACGAATTTACGTTAAATATCACAATGATAGAGCCGGCCCGAGTTGAAATTTGAAATAGTGAATAGTATCTTGAATCTTGCAAACATCAAAATCAAACACTAGACTGTGACTAGACTAGGCAGCATAGGCCTAATTAATATGGATCATGTTGCTTTAAGCTTAAGTTAGCAATTTAAAACCCTATCATGAAGTAAATGCCAGTTTAAGATATAAAAAAAAAGCATTGTGCACAATAATCAATAATCTTCTGTAAAGCAGGAGTGTATAATTAAACATATATACTAGATTCTATATATAATATATACAAGTTATAAAATATTAAATTAGGCCTAAATATTGAAACATTTTATTCTCTTACATTGCAGCATTAATATTCTCTTGTGTAAAATGGGTGAAAATGAAAGTCGTTTGAATGCAAGTGATGATATGTTTGATGACAATGAACTAGAGGACAACAATCCAATAACTCACACTAGTGACAGTGATATTCATGTCACATCAAACCAGCACAACGAACATGCTGCTAGTGATATAAATTATTCTTCCCTTGATGCTGCTGCAGAGAATTCGAATGAGGAAAACATTTTAGGAGCTACTAACTCAAAGGAAAAGACTTCTGAAAGAGATTCTGCCACTAACAATGAGGTAAACAAAAGTGTAGAAATTTCTGAGGCAAACCCACTTTTGGGTCAGCCCACTGTACAAAATAAAGATTTTAATGGATACAATGGACTCAGCTCAGAACATATGCAATTCAATGAATCAAACAGTCAAGACATGGAAATACCTGAAGAAAGTCACAATGTGCCAGCCATGTTCAAGAAAGATAATAATATGCCATCTTCAAATCTTCCAGCAAGACAAGAACTACAGGATCCTCAAGACAATGAAAGCATCAACTTACCGGATTCCCATGCAGCTATGGAACCATCAACTACTTGCCCATTTTGTAACTCTGTTCAAAGAAGCCTGTCCACTCTGGAGATTCACATTGAGCTCTCACATCCTGATTATTCTAATGTTGAAATGGATGATGGAACAAACTTCTATACTACTCTCGCAAGGGATGGCTCAGACAATTACTGTTTCCTTGGTGTATGCCCATACTGTGATATAGATCTTGGTGATGAAGTAACTTTACAGGTACATATTAATGAAGTCCACGAAAGCGATCGCTCCATCAGAGGCACATCAATTTTCACTTGTCCGCTCTGCGGGTCAGTATGTGATACAGAGCAAGGTAAGCTACTTTCACAGCTACTAATGTTTTGATAGTTGTTTTCCTTAGAGTTGTATTAAATATTTGTTATCACCGCCAACGTCAAATATGTTATTTAACCAAAGACTATAATAAGATTCAGTGCTGTGGAGTCTGTAGATAAATGTTCCGACTCCACCTCCTCAGTTTTTTGGTACTTCCGATTCCTCGACTCCTCTGTACAACACTATGAAAAGTATAAGTATTGCCGCTCTAAATTGTGCGTTGCGTGCCATATAGTGAAACACATGAAAAGCATGCATCTTCACTGTCACTTAACGTGTTTGTATTGCGGTTACGTGAAGCACTGCATGCATTGGTCTTTATTCTTACAGTAGAGAAGTCATTAATTATAACTTTTTGTAAATTGGGACATTTAAACTTGCATTTAAAAAAAATTCCAATCTAAACTGACAGGGTGCGCTAGGAAATTCCAAAAAGAAGATATTCAAGTCATCAAATAGCAGAAATATTAAAAATAAGCGATATTTCTTATTATAGGTCTTTGATTTAACACAAATTTTGGAAGATATGACTTTTTTTTCCAATTTCTAAGAAAAACTTCCTTCTGTTTGGGAATAAAGTATCTCATAAAATTAAACAACCCCTAAAACCAAGGATTTCTTATAAATCTTTTATATGTATTTTTGCTACGCATTAGCCTTCTGAATATTTTTCACTTTGCCACCTACAGGGTAAAAAAAACAAAAATGAAGTTAGCTTAAGTGTTGTTTTTTAATAATGATATGTTCTCTAATTCCACCATCAACAAGTTAATGGCGTTATTTTAAATGAACACACAAAATTAAAACATGATTTTTGTGGGTTGGGGAAGGGGGTTTGACTGAAAATTTGATAGAATGTATTATGTCTTAGGAAACGCGTCAATGTGCCATGTTTAAGTTTAGTAGGATGACGGGAGGTGGTACATTAGTCTATTGAAACCAGTTCATAGAAAAAGAATTTCCTATTGCTTAAAAATATTAATTATTAAAAAAACAATACAGAATTTAATCAATGAATCAATGATATTGTCAGATATGAAGCTTCACTTAAAGACACATAGCAATGATACACCTGTTTATGGAATTGGCACTTGTGCTGATACAGCTTCAGCAATGACTTGCCCCGTGTGTGGAATTTCAATGACGGACGCAGATCTTCTCAATTCCCATGTTGAAAGCCATTTCAATCCACAACACTCGAGAGGTAAAAAGACAATACAGTAGATCTTTAGGGCTTAATTCACTGGGGGCTATGTATCAAATAGTATCTGTAATGGCATGTGTTTTTTTGTTATTGTTTAAATGATTATAAAAGTTAGAATTTCTATTCAATGTTTCAGGTTTGGCCTTTGCACAGAGTAGTGTTCCTAGTAATACATTATTTTCTAACGTACGTAAGTTGTGCATTACTTGGGGCATGTCTTTGATTTAATTTTTTTTTTCTAATATTTAATATAATAATTGTGTATGAAATACTAAAATTACAGTGGTAATTATATATTAAGGTGAGCCAAGGTGCTCTACACTAGACTAATACATCCAGTTTAATCTTAACCGGGGTATGGTGGCTGAGCGGCTAGCGTAGCTTAGGTCCTGGGTTTGAATCCTGGTGAAGGCTAGGATTTGTTCTCGGGTCTGGAGAGTAGCCCTAATTCTACCCAGCTCTGATAGGTACCTGACTGTAGTTGGGGTAAAGTAAAGGCGGCTGGGCATTGTGCTGGCCACACAATCCCCTAGTATCCCGTGGCCACAGAATTTGGTGAACGCTGCCTAACCGGCCCTATGGATCACTTTGGTTCACTTTGGGATACTTTACTATACTTTTACTGGTAAAACCATCTAATTTATCTAAGATCAATGACAATTCTAGAAGCCTTGCTTAATTCCAGTGGGTTACTAAAATAATATGCCTGTTCAAGCTTCTTTTATGCTGTATATTGTAGTACATATCCTTATATAATGTAAAATATATGAAGACCACACTGGAAAAAACGCCACAGTCACATTTTGTAATTGAAGTTACTGCCCCAGTACTACATACCGTTGTACATAGTATATACTGAACTACTTTACGTGAAAAAAAATGGCAATAACCATAGAAAAAATAGAAAAGAAACAAGCCTGTAAAGTGGAAAAATGAGGCATTTCCATTGATTTATAGCTAGATATTTAGCTTGATTAGTATTTATAGCTAGATATTTCTCTTGATTACTAATTATAGCTAGATATTTCCCTTGATTAGTATTTATAGCTAGATATTTCTCTTGATTACTAATTATAGCTAGATATTTCCCTTGATTAGTATTTATAGCTAGATATTTCCCTTGATTACTAATTATAGCTAGATATTTAGCTTGATTAGTATTTATAGCTAGATATTTCCCTTGATTACTAATTATAGCTAGATATTTAGCTTGATTAGTATTTATAGCTAGATATTTCTCTTGATTAGTATTTATAGCTAGATATTTCCCTTGATTAGTATTTATAGCTAGATATTTCTCTTGATTACTAATTATAGCTAGATATTTCCCTTGATTAGTATTTATAGCTAGATATTTCTCTTGATTACTAATTATAGCTAGATATTTCCCTTGATTAGTATTTATAGCTAGATATTTCCCTTGATTACTAATTATAGCTACATATTTCCCTTGATTAGTATTTATAGCTAGATATTTCTCTTGATTACTAATTATAGCTAGATATTTCCCTTGATTAGTATTTATAGCTAGATATTTCCCTTGATTACTAATTATAGCTAGATATTTCTCTTGATTAGTAATTATAGCTAGATATTTCTCTTGATTAGTATTTATAGCTAGATATTTCTCTTGATTACTAATTATAGCTAGATATTTCCCTTGATTAGTATTTATAGCTAGATATTTCCATTGATTACTAATTATAGCTAGATATTTACCTTGATTAGTATTTATAGCTAGATATTTCTCTTGATTACTAATTATAGCTAGATATTTCTCTTGATTAGTAATTATAGCTAGATATTTCTCTTGATTAGTATTTATAGCTAGATATTTCTCTTGATTACTAATTATAGCTAGATATTTCCCTTGATTAGTATTTATAGCTAGATATTTCCCTTGATTAGTATTTATAGCTAGAAATGTCCTTTGAGTTGTATTTATAGCTAGATATTGCCCTTGATTAGTATTTATAGCTAGAAATGTCCTTTCATTTGTACTTTTAGCTAAAAATTTTCCTTGATTAGTAATAGCAGCTACACATTTTCCTTGATTAGTAATTATAGCCCAAAAAATATTCCCTTGATAAGCAATATGAGCTAGACATTTCCATTTTCTTGTAACTTCGGCTAGAAATATACCTTTGTAAGTTTATAGCTAGTGATTTCTTTTTAATAGTAATATGCATTGAGCATATTTTTTAAAACCTACATAGTAATTAATAATGGTTATTCTTTTAAAAGATTTAAACATTTGACAGTTTTTTTTCACAATCAGAAAAATCCAGAAGATTCTTGCCAAAAAGATAAAGTGGTTTCTTCCACTCTGGCGACTAGAGATGCAAAGGATTCTACCATCAGAGATGCTGCCCAGTCAGGGAGCACGACTAGTTTCAGCGCTTCCACCAGCCGGGGGGACAATTTCGGCTACAAGAAACAGTACGAGCAGAATCTTGAGAAAGCTGTTGTGAACGGACAGCTGTCTGTATCAGATTATCACGAGAAGTTGAGATCCATGAAGCAGCATGACTTGAAGGGGATAGATGACGGGAGCACAAGAGTGTCTGGTTAGTATTATGCATTGTGGGGACATGGTGGCTAGAAGGTTCTGGGTTCGAATCCTGGTGAAGGCTAGGATTTGTTCCTGGAA
This sequence comes from Anisus vortex, assembly GCA_949126835.1. Classification (NCBI taxonomy): domain Eukaryota; kingdom Metazoa; phylum Mollusca; class Gastropoda; family Planorbidae; genus Anisus; species Anisus vortex. The sequence goes on from OX421497.1 coordinate 11,303,672, forward strand.
CTGGAGGGAGTCCCTGAGTCTACCCAGCTCTGATATTAGTTAGACTCAGAGTTAAGTAAAGGCAGCTGGGTATTGTGCTGGCCACACAATCCTCTATTATGCCTTGGCCACAGAAACTGGTGAACTATACTTCATCGGCCCTGAAGACCAATTTGGTAAGACGGGTACTTTACTTCCTACTTACTAACTTACTTATTGTGCATTGCCACTTAAAGCAATCACTTTTCAGTGTTGTTTGTTTACAATGATTTTCATTAAAAATAAATTTTGGAAAAAATATATTATCTTCAGAACAGGATAACGATGCTTTTATATTTCATTATAAATACATTTTGTAAAAGTATATATCTTCAGAACAGGATAACAATGCTATTATATTTTATTTCATTATAAATACCTTTTTGGAAAAATATGTATCTTCAGAACAGGATAACAATGCTATTATATTTTATTTCATTATAAATACATTTTGGAAAAATATGTATCTTCAGAACAGGATAACAATGCTATTATATTTTATTTCATTATAAATACATTTTGGAAAAATATATATCTTCAGAACAGAATAACAATGCTATCATATTTTGTTTTACAGACATTTGATTTTTGTTTTGTATTAACCAGTAGGCTAGCATATATTTGTCTTACACCAAGAACATAGAGACACATAGCCATCATACAACTGTTTATGGAATTGGCTCTTGTAATTGAATTTGTACAATTTTTTTTTATCTGTCATTGGCATACAGTTATAGTTTAAAGGTTGTGGGGGTAGAGGAGCCGTATGACGTCAGTGCTTGTTGCTCTAAGTAGTACTTTTTACTACATGAAATTTAATGAATTGAAGCATTTTAAAATTGTGTTTGTAACTAAATAAGTGACCCATTTAAATGTATAAAAGGCTTTTCTCTTGAAATAAGGCTTGTAACTTGTAACTAAAAAAGTGACCTATTTAAATGTATAAAAGGCTTTTCTCTTAAAATAAGGCATGTAACTTGTAACTAAATAAGTGACCCATTTAAATGTATAAAAGGCTATTCTCTTGAAATAAGGCATGATAAATAAGGCAGGATAAATAAGGCATGATAAATAAGGCATGATAAATAAGGCATGATAAAAAAGGCATGATAAATAAGGCATGATAAATTTACTGAAATCGCACCACAGGACTGATCCAAAAGCTGGAAACTTTATACAGAACCCAGGCCAGGCAAGGACAAAGTGCAATACTCTGCTCCCCAATGGATCACTATTCTGCTTCCTACGGAGACAAAGGTTGGGGGTGTGGTTACCGCAACTTCCAGATGCTGCTGTCTTGTCTCTCAACGATGCCAGTTTTTTCAGCCAGAATATTTCCAGGTAGCTTGTCCACAAATACTTATTGGCTTATGTAACAAGCCCTAACTTTAACAACTACAAAGCTGGGTGTAGGAGAGGGAAGTGCAGCCATTGCATTGATGCAGGGCCCATACAGCACATGTAAACAAAAATTGCACTAATCCCTCATCATTTAACTTTAACAAGGGGTCCACCGTCAGCAATGCTCCTGCATATGATAAGCTTCTCTGCAACCTTTTGCATAGGTCTGTGGTTTTCCCAATGAAGTTAATGTTGTGTTTTTTATGTCACAACTTAAAAAAACAACAACATTTCCTCATTGGTGCCTATCTAGTATGTTAGTTTTTGTATATTAAAAAGATAAAGTTAAGGGTAAGGCTCGTGGTGATTTGAAATCATTGATATTTTAAGTTTAAATGGATAAAAAGTAATCTAATTTGTGTCAGTGAATTTTATTAATATATTTTATTTTTAAGTCTCACTTTAGCGTCTATCAGAACTTTGTCTCCTCTAACTATGCTACTGCATCTATCCCTACTTTTCTGTTGTTTCAGATCAGCAAAAAGAGCTTCCATCTATCCCTAAAATACAAGAGATGATTGAACTAGCTTGGCAGCACGGGTTTGATCCACAGGGCTGCCGGCAGCTGAATGGGAAACTTGTTGACACCAAAAAGTGGATTGGGGCAACGGAAATAGTGGCTACTCTCTCTTATTTGGGTATTAAGTAGGTAATAGTTGATATAAACAAATGATAAAGTAATTTACAAAATATTTTATTTACAGTAATGAGTTTTTATAAATAGACCCACAACTTACTGCCGCTTGCAGAAGTCGCGCCACGCTGCAGAATTTACTTTAATGTTCCACAAAATACCAAATCTAAAAAAATGTCATAAAGACTAAACTGTGCATCGCCAAAGAAATAAAGAAAAATTGATTTAGATGGTTGGGCTACATTCTTCGCATGGATAGAAAGAGGCTTCCAGGCATTGCCTTGAAATGGACATAATCAGTTAAAAAGGAGAAGGGGAAGACCACTAGAAACTTGGAGAAGAACCATAGATGAAGAAGGAAAGGCCACCAATAAAACATGACATGAGATCAGGATAGGGAGGCACGATGGAGCTTTGTTGGTGCCTTATGCTCCACTGGGAGCGATAAAGAATAAGAGAAAGACTAGACTCAAATCACGGATAAGTATAGGAAGCAATAATCTCTAATTTATAATAAAAGGAAATAAGAAATGAAAAACATCATCACAAGCAAACAATCTTTTAAAGTAGTTGTAAAAGATGTCACTGATTTTTGGCACGCTTAGAAGTCGAACATGTCTTGTTTAGTAGCTTCTGCTAAAGTTTACATTGCCAATCTCTTCTGATGATGTGGAAAGTTTGCTCTTAAAATATGTGCTGTCACCCCTGCATTATTCAAAAGAAAACCTATAAACATTCACCACTGTTTTGCTTTTAACAATATATCAATAATATCTTTAAAAAAAATACATGATATTTTGTTGAAAACAATATTAGGCCTACTTATGTTTCAGCATAGTTTAACTAAAGAAATTCTATGGATTAAAACTTGTGTACCGGACTGCTTTGAGAAACCTATTTGATTATGAATAACAATTGATTAACAGTTCAGAATGATAAGAAATGCATTTTTTTTGTTTTGGTTAAGAATAAATGAATAAGTCTTATGCAGGTCCCCTGCATGTTTTGCCAAAATTCTAACCACTATTCTGCTGAGGACAGGTGCAGGAAATCAAATGCTAAATTAAAATATATAAGACAGTAAAGCCACATGTTTTTATATTAACCAATGGGCATCAAATTTAACACACACATTCAACTTTATATTTATAGATATATATATATATAAGTTATTTAAATATAAATCTTATTAAAACAATAAAAAATAATAGTTTTTGTATATGTAATAAAAAAAGACCAATATTTTCTATATTTATTTTTTTTCTTTCTTAATGGTATAGGTGCCAACTTGCAGACTTCCACAGCCCATCGTCAGACGATGGGACCCACCCTAGACTCATCCAATGGGTCAGTGACTATTTCAAAAAGGGTCAGACTGAAGGTCTTCGTAGATCTCCCCTGTATCTGCAGCATCAAGGTAATTAAAGCTAAAGCCACTTTACTTGCTACTCTAAGGGATGATGGTTGTCTGGAAGTGCAAGGGACTGCCATTATGCCTTGTGAATGGTATGGTAAAAACACCAGAGTTGGGAAGGTGGGGGGGGGGGGGGGGGTCACTGAAACTAACTAGGATAGGGGCCTAACATAAGTTGGGGTCAGTTACGGCATATTTGCAGTGTGATGGCAACATAATCCCATTGTAGGTATAAGCCACGACCACAGAAACTGGTGAAGATTATTAACTTCTGTACCCATGGGCTGACTTCTGCACACAGGTGGGCTAATGCACTTTTTACATTGAAGTCAATTTGAAGTGAGCACCTTGGCGACCAAAGACATCACATTTACTATGCTAAGTTATGTTTAAAACGTTAGACGTATACCTTCTAGTTTTAAAAAAGTTTTTGTCATTAAACTACTAAAGAAGACTTCAAGTGCATAGTTTAAAAGTTGACCTTTTCCTCTCCAAATGAAAAATTGACTTGCATTGTTTTTCAAATATGGCCTTATTATTACGTAATCTCTTTGCAATTTGTGTGTATCCTGCTTTTGTGTTGAGGGAGGATGTCAAGACATTTAAATGGATGATGATCTAGGACAAAATAATTTAACCTTCACACACAAATAGAATAGGCCATTATGACTCAACACACTTTCTATAATAGTGCACACCTTAGGTCATTCATGTTTTTTCCTCAAATATATACTTTAAAAAATATTACACATTATATTTCTTGCTTAAATTGATATGGACTGTTGCACTTTTATGCCAAAAAGGTCTTTATAAGAAAGTTCTGGATTTTAGGTCTGGGAGGGTGAGCCTGGGTCTTTCCAGTTGTGATGGGTACCAGACTTTGTTTTGGAAAGATATATAAGATGGCTAGTAAGTTATTGCCAAAGTAAATGATGAGCATGCTTTCACTTTCATATTTTAATATTTTATCTACACTTAGAATTGCTTCTTTATAGACATTTTAATTGCAGTACACATTTTTACTATTAAGAGCTTGACTCTAGAACCAATTAAATTAGTCTGCATATTTTTACTGCAAGTGCAATTGACTCAAGCAAAGTTTTTATTAATTAATCAATGTTCAATGTGTGCCACAGGCCATAGTCGAACTATTGTAGGAGTAGAATACGACAAAGGAGCTACAAAACTGTTACTGTTTGACCCTGGAACACCTAAAGATCAACTGGTCAGAGGTTCGCTCAGCTGGAAGGACCTGCGCGTCTTTAGGAGGACACAGGCAGGATTCAGGGCAAAGCAGTATCAGATAGTAGCTGTCGTAGGCCTCCTGGCTGGAAATGAATACCAGGTAAATTTTCAAATGGCAGCACTTGTTCCATTGTGGAGCCAATTAAAATCACCTGCCATCATCCATCTAATTAGTGCCTAAAGGCACAAGATGGAGTAGAGATAGGTGGCACCATCTCTGTTCAGGGCCACTTCCAATGCTTCTAGTTCTAGGACAGCAGCATCCAACTTATCTCTGTACCTTTATGAGTATGGTACCCCACCTCTCAAAGACACACATATCCTTAAATGTTCTTTTACTTTAATCCCTTAATTTCCCAAGTTTTGACACCTTGTTATTTTGGTTAACCCCAACCAGTCAGCTGTGTACACTTAGTGATTTAGCACTGTTCTAGGATTCAAAAATCCTTGTTACTAAGATATGAGAAATATTTAATAGAACTGCAGCACAGCAATTACCAAATCAAAACTTAGAAATCTTTACATATTTGAGTTTATAAAAACATTGCACAGTGTTCATACTTTGAAATCATTTTAAAATTCTTAAAACTTTTCACAAACTTTCAAAAAATTCACAAACCAATTTTCACAGGCATGTGTGAAATATTCTTAATGTTAACTGGGCAACGTATATAATATAGTCCTAATAAAAAAAATGTTTCAGGATGTTTTTAAAGTACTTTTTAAGTAAAAAAAACATCCTGCTATATAACCCTGGGAGTTTTTTTATGACTTCTAAGCTAAACTACACTGTAATTTTTTTTGTATGTATTTTTCTTTTTGTCCATTTTAGTAGTATTTACACATTCCAAAACCTGAAAAATTAAGTCCGTTTTCCCAAACTTTCCCTTATCATATAAACCTTTATTGAATATAGGAATACCGGTAACAATAACTGGTTTTTCATGTGTTGGGCTGGACAAATTCATTGGAAGAGGACCAAGCAATATGTGCAACACATAAATATTTTAACGTGCATCTTTTCCTTTCTTTCTTAGTAAAGTATTTACACTATAGGAAATTTTTTTCCATTTTGTTATAATTAAACTATAAATATATGTGTTTGAATTGTCATGACCTCACATTGTATCCTCACATTCTAATTCTATACCACCAGGAGAGCAAGATCCTAAAATCAGAAAGAGTGAGTTGAGGATGTGAAGAAAGAAACAGACTAAGAAGACAAGAATACACACAACAGTGTCTGGTGATATACAAGTGCATTTTATTTACAGCTGCATCATATACACAAAAACTTCACAAAGTTTATTTCTAAATTGTTGGAATTAAAAATTTTATGAAATCTTCACAGAAAATTTGTTATTTCTCCACTCTTTCATTTTTTAACATTCCTTTTTTTTTCTCTCTAATATCTGACATTCTAATAATGATTTATTTCCCTATTTAATTTACGATTATGATTTTTATTATATGGAAAAACAGGGAAAATATATTTAAAAAAATGCTTGTGTAACTTTATGTACAGTAACAACTTTGTAATGCAGTGTTTAAAAATAGAAAAAAATAATGTTTTCTGTGTTATTTTGTACATTAGTTGAAAAGAAAACTTACAAACGAATGAAGTTAATAATAAGACAATATTTTAACAAACTTAAAAAAATAAAACAAATAGTCTCTTTTCACAGTCAGAAATAAAAGTATTCCAAGTTAACAAATGTCCACTAAAATCACTATTGTTTGAAAGGAAAAAAAATGCTTTTTCTTAAACCCTTAGTTACCACAGTTGTCGTCAGTTACGTACATTTACATGTAACTACCAAAGATTTCACACTGCACCATAACAGTTTTAGAAATTGTAAACATATGCAAATTCAACAATTATTTCATTAAAAAAAAAACTTTTTGGCAGTCAAGTGGGTTACTTGTGTGAATTTAGTTTGGGTACGGTATTCAAGCTTACAGTGTGCAGAGATAGATACTCAACTCAGTTTTTCACTGACAGCACTGATGACTTAAGCCTGGACAAACTTCATATGGTCAAAGAAAAAAATCTAATTGTGTATCTTTAAAATCCTATAAATAATCATGAATTATGCAGCACTACTACAGCTCAACTGATAGTACACAGTGAAGTAAAAATTGTTTCATTTTTTTTAAGCTCTTTACATAGTGCTATATAACAAAAAAAAAAAGAAATTTTCTTCAAGTATTTGCATGACTGTGTGTAAAACTAAAAATTTCATTCAATTTTACTGATAGAAGTAAATATGTCACGAAAAATACTCCGTGGTCCAGCGGCAGCACATTTGGATAGCTTGGGGTTTGAATCCCAGCTGATTAAAATGTCAATTCTTTCCCTCCCCCTCTGTCGGGTCTGTAGGGTGTCCCTAAGACTAGTCAGATCTGAAAGGTGCCTGACATCAGATGGGGAAAAGTAAATAATGGCAACTCCCAGATGTGAGCACTGCTTGTCTAGCCCCCATGGACAAACATGGTCTGACTGAAAGGGTTATAAAACAAGGGAAGCATAAGATTTGAACTGTTGAAAAGATATTGGTGGTGAAGATTCACAGACTGCTGACACACACCCAGTGCATATAATAACATTTGTATCTCTAAAACTTTAAAACAAGTGCAATAGTATTTCATATACAATGTCAAATGCCACTTATTACAATGGAATTAAAGTAAACGCTTGACAAATCTTTACATTTGGGAAAAAAAAAACAGTTTTTTTTATTACTAAAAAATTGCCTTTTTCTAGTAGAAGAAAAAAAACAACCTCCATTTTAACAGAATTAATGTTGGCATTGCTTGCCTAAAGCCACCGAGAGACCATAATTTCTCAATCCGCAGGCCCCAAGTCCGCAGAAGCCAAAACACTGTTGCCGACCATATATAGTTGGCACTTTGGGGGCTCACAAATAAATGGGCTGGGCATGTAAATGGGCTTCTTGTATTTCTCTGACAAGTAGAACTCTGGTTAACATTTTATCCATGGTGTGAGTGTCTATAGACTGAGTTGAGTACCACACAGGGCTGTCAGGTACACAAGATCTCTCAGGCACTGGATAGAAGATGTCGTTTCTGTTTTTAATACTCTCAGGGCTGCAAAAAAAAACATTAATACTTATTATTCTGTATAGTTGTCACACATTATTATATTACTAGTGGTTATTCCCGTCAAAATGACGGAGTAACGAATGACTACAATGTTTTTTGTCAAGAGAGAAGAAAAAAATTGCAATAAAAACTGCATTGCGAAAGTTTCTTTCAGTATTTAGTTTTTGTTCTTTTTTATCAAAAAATTAGAAACCGGAAGGTAATACAAATACAAAAAAAAACAAAGTAGCCTAAACTATACATCTCGCAATGCCAAAGTTTACCCCCCCTCCCCCTTTCCCTCTGAAGGTCAAACCAATTAACCTCGTGAGCGGTGATAAATAAACAACTTTATGCAAGGGAAATCATTGGGTGATAGTAAATGAACATTCCAGGGAAGATCAGTTTAGAACCTTAACTTACGATGATTAGTAATAGGGCTAAGTTTATTTTTTAAAATAAATTAACTAATTAAGCAATATTGTTGATAAAATATAATTATCTTTTGGAAGACGTTTCCAATTTATACATTTAACTTTTGAACGGATTAGTCGAACGGCTTAGGAGCCTATAGCGAACAAACAAACATCTAAATAAACAAACTAATTATTATATATGATTGATTCTTAGTTTGTATATTGTCTACTTACCATTTTAACACTTAATATTTTTATTTTTTTAATTTTTGAAATTTTTAAAGCTCACAAATGTTTGTATTTTATAAAAGAACATAGTTTTATGTGTTTAAAACATATTTACATGGCTTATCATTTTGGGGAGAGGTTTAAGAGCAGAAGTAGACTCAAAATAGAGTGCACTCCTTAAATGTCAAAGATCAAGATCATCTTACACAGCACACACTGCTTTCACAGTGAATTCCTTGTCCAATATGCTATAGAAAAATGTATACTTATAAGGACTTTGTAAAACAGTTTTTATGGTCCATTTAGCATTTTTTTCTGGGGCATATAAAACTGACCCAAATTCTCTTGACGCCACAGAAAAAATGCACTTGACAGTTCGTGGGTTAAGTAAATTGCATTATGGAACAAAAATATTTTTTTCATCCATGCTTCTATATATAATATTACTCACCATTTCGATAAGAAAAACTCGTACAATTTGACTGGGCACCGTAAAGGATTGTCAAAATTTTCTGTGACTTCATACACAGGAACACCTTCTTTGTTTTTTCTTGCAGCCAGGCCGTCTGATAAAATAATTAAGACAGAGGCATTTAATACAATTTCCTTGTCCCTTGGCACATAAAATATGTTTTGAAAAAATGGGTTCATTAAAAATGAACAAGTGATTTCTTTCTAGTCACCTTTTTTCCCATTTGCCAGGCAGTAAAACCTCAAGGAGACATTCTTCCCAGCGGCTGCTTGGCCCTTTAAGGGGACCCCTTTCTTCCAGTGCTTGAGAATTTGTGCAAATGAAAGGGACATGTGCTCCTCTGCTGTCTTTAGAATGAAGTGCTTTGTGTGGAAGTAGATGAGGGTGTTGAGCAGGACAAAGGGAGAGTGGGCTCCCAGCTGTTTACTTTCCCACAGGTGTTCCTCCTCTATACGACACAACATCTGACCTAAAGGATTCAAATACAGCAGAAAATATGAACTCTGTTATGAAAAAAAAATAACACTCTTGTCTTCCATTTTTTATTTTACTTATCTAAGAAGATTTCATGTTACAGACGCTCCTTCTATTCAGAAACGAGTCCTATTCTTATCCAGTCTTGAGTCTTGCATTTTTATTAGTGTTTTAAATGATGCAAAATATGTGTCTGAGGCTGTTGGCTTAGTAATAATTATCATTAAAGTTTTGATTATCATTAAAAGTTTTGATTATCATTAAAAGTTTTGATTATCATTAAAAATGTTTTCACCTTTTAGTGGAGCTATACCCTGTGGTTTCTATTTTTCTTGATTCAATGTAGTTTTTATTGTTGTTCTTAAAAATGACGTTGCTTACATATAGTCATTTAGGAGATTTCTATGAAGTTTCTGGGTTAAACGTTTAATTTGAAGGCACATGGTGGGGCAAAATAATCATTTGTAGGTTTCATCACAGCAAATTAGAATAAATAATGTAAAAAAAAGTTTTCAAATGTACTTAGAGTGCCATTTTGTTTTATTTCATTTCAGGTTACCCATATTCGTCAGTCATTTCACAATCACATTAGTAATTTTCAGGGGCTTTTGCCTATATCTTAAACCAATCAGAAAAAAGTTTTCTTTTAAAAAATGTATCACAGTTAAATAACAGAGTAAATACTTTTCTCAAAACATGAAAAAATTACTAAGGCGATTGTGAAATGACCCTGATGAAATATGGATTATTTATTTATTTATTCTAATTAGCCTTTATTAAACATACAAATTTGTCAGATCAATTAGCCCCACCCTGTTCTTAGTCTGATTTCTTCAGAATTGTTTACAAAGTTTCTTTAACTTAGTATTATTTCATGTTTGTTTTGTGTTGACACTAAATTGGCTTCTTCTTCTTCTTCTTCTTCTTCTTCGTTCTCAAATGTTATGATTGGGAGGATTCAGACAACAAGTCCGATAGTTGTAATGAACTGCGCCGTGGCTGTCAGTTGCTCTAGTCCACCGAACAGTTTGTCGTTGAAGGTAGCCCCCAGGGGCCAAATGGCTGACCGGGTAGAAAGATACAGAGGGCAGGTCTGAAGGACATGCTCCGCGTTTTCGGGAGCTGTTTCGCAGGGGCACATTTCGCTTGCTCCGATTCGTAGTTTGCGGAACATATGTTGCTTTAGCCTGTTGTGACCAGTCCTTAGTCTGAAGATGATGTGTTGAAATTGGCGGGAGAGTTTGTAGTAAGCATCAATCTTTGGGTTGTTTTGTTGCAGCTCAGACCATCTTTCGGATTCATTCCTTTTGAGTATTGCCTTTATTTCTTCGGGGTGTAGAGATGGGTCTGTCTGGTTTTGTCTGCCTCCAGCTTTAGCTAAGGTGTCGGCAGTGTCATTTCCTTCATTTTGTATATGCCCAGGGATCCATTGGAGAACCAGTTCTTTAGTTATTTTGCTCAGTTTTAAAAGTTCTGTACTGAGTGACTGGTTGATCGGGGCATTTGGGTTTTTTAGAGACTGGAGTACTGTTTTGGCGTCAGTGATGATGACAATCCGGCTGTTGGGGGATTGAGTGTGGCTTGTTAGTATATTTGCAGCAAGCTCAATTGCTTTTCTTTCTGTTCTAGTGCTATCTGAGAGGCTACCTGTGACAGTGGCTTTTTCTAGGAGTTCTCCATTTGGCCACTCTATGTAAATGCCGGCTCCTCCATTTTTCAAATCTTTTCCAGTTGACCCGTCAGTATAGACTCTGGTCCATGCATTTTGGGGGTATTGTTCTCTAATGATGTTGTTTACTGCTTCTTTTAGTATTTCGGGCGTGTAGTCAGATTTTTTCCCTATGTTGCTTAGTTCGTCTCTGATTTTTAGAGTAGGGCTTGGGTCCCAGGGGGGGAAGTGGCTGTGGGGTTGGGTAGGTTCAATTGCAATGTTTTCTATTTTATATTTACTTTTTAGATGTTTGGCTTCTTGTATAAAATTGGATCTTTGAAGTCTTTTTGTTGAGGAGGTTTTGAGTAGCTTGGGTTTTAGAGGGTGATGACTTGATGCTTCTAACTTGGTGAAGTGAGTAAGGATTTTGGTTTCTCGTCTAGTTTCCATAGAGCTTAGGTTAGTTGCATCCTCCATTGCTCTGATCGGGGTAGTTTTCATTGCTCCTGTTATGATTCGAAGTCCTAGGTTTTGAACTTTGTCTATTTTTCGGAGGTTTGATTGGGCTGCCGTACCCCACACTGTGGCTCCATATTCTAGGGTAGGCCTTATATAACTGGTATATGTTTTTTTCAAGATAGAGTGATTTGCACCCCAGTCTGAGCCAGCAAGTATTTTCATCAAAGCTAGTCTTTGGATTCCCTTTTTCTGTGAGTTTTCTATTTGACTTTTCCAGGTTAGTCTTTGGTCAAACGTAACTCCTAAATATGTGGGATTGTCATTTTTTTCAAGGATTGTTTTGTCTAGGGTCAGTTTGAGGCTTTGTACTTTAGTAGATAGAGAGAAAATTGAGTATGTAGTCTTTTTTGAGTTTATGGTCATTCCCCATTCTTTGGACCATAGGTTGAGGTTGTTTAGTGCATCTTGTAGCCTAAATTTTGAGGTGCCTATATATTCTTCTGTGCTTATTAGAGCAAGATCGTCGGCGTACATGCTGCTTTTTACTTTTCTAGGAATATGTTGAATTAGGTCATTTATGAAAATGAGAAATAGTGTGGGTGACAGTACACCTCCCTGGGGGACTCCATTTTGTATTGTTGCTATGTTGCTCCTTTTTCCTTGCAAGTTGACTATAGCTTTTCGATTTGTTAGGTATTCTGTAATCCAGTTTAACATTTTGTGGGATATATGGTTGTTTAATAGCTTTAGGATTAGACCTTCTTTCCAGACCTTATCGAATGCTTTTTCTAGGTCGACCCAGACAATGGTCGTTGGTTTCTTTTCCTGGAATCCATCTTCTATTTCTTGGGCTATATAAGCTATTTGGTCTTCTGTTGATCGACATTTTCTGAAACCTGCCTGTTCATCTGCTAGTATATTTTCAGATTCAAGAAGCCATGTGAGCCTATTGTTGACCATTCTTTCCATTAGTTTGCAGACGCAACTGGTTAAACTTATTGGGCGGTAGCTGTCAACTTGGTTTCTTGGTTTACCATGCTTTAGTATAGGGATCATGATAGCTTTTTTCCAGACAGTTGGAATTTTTCCTGACTTCCAGCTAGCATTGAATATTTGCAGTAGTTTTTTCTTTGCCAGAGGTCCTAAATGAATAAGCATATCATTTGAGATCTTGTCTGATCCTGGAGCTTGTTTGGGTTTGAGGAGTTTCAGTGAGTCATCAAACTCTTTCATGCTGAGATTTGCTGTCATTCCATGAGAGTGTGGTGTGGACATTTTTGGAGCTTTCTCTATGTGGTCATTGACTTCTCTGGCTCTTTTTTCGGTGATACTAATATTTCCTACGCTGCTAAAGTGTTTTATGAATTTTTGAGCAGCTTCGCGGCCTGTGAGCTTTTCTTGGTCTGCGTCTAGGACTATTGGCGAAGATTTGTTCTCCTCTTGGTTCAGACTTTTGGCGATTTTCCACAGCTTATGTCCATCTCTGTCTGCATTTAGTTTTTCTGTCTTTTCATGCCAGCTCTTCCTAATTGACGAGAGATATTCCTTTCTGAAGATTGCGTTTGCAGCTTTTAGTTGTATATTATTTTCTATCGTTGGGGATTTTTCTGCTAGGTTTCTTGCTTTGATGGTTTCATTGTGGAGGAGTTCCAAGTGTTGAGACCAGTTTGGTATGTAATTTTTCCTGGCTCCTCTTGGGATGGATTCCTTAGCTGCTTTAAGGAGAGCTCTAGAGAATTCAGTGAAGGATTTGTTTATCCGATTTGTTTTGCCATTGATGTGTGTCACATAGACATCTGTTAAGCGTGCAAAGAGGTTCCAATTTGCTTTCTTGTAGTTCCATCTGGGAAGGGTGGGGTTTTCTATGGGCAGGTGAGTGGTTTCTATTTGGATGAGAATGGGTCTGTGGTCACTGGTGGCTAGTTGTTCAGCGACTACTCTTTTACTTCCTATGGATATTGTATTGGTAGCAAAGGCTAAGTCTGGAGTTGATGAAGTCATCCATGATCTGGAGTAAAAGGTGGGTGGATCTTCTGGCTGGTTTAGGAGAATCAGACTGTTTTCGGCTTGCCACTCCTCAATTTCTTCTCCCCTGACATTGAGGTCTGGATATCCCCAGCTCTGGGAGCGGCTGTTCATATCACCCAGTATTAGACACTCTTCATTTATTGGGATTTGAATTCTGCCAAGTTCTAGCTCTTTGTCTGGGGGGCAGTAGCAATTGATTATGTTTAGGTTTCCCCCTGGTAGGATCAGCTTGGTCCCCATTATTTCAGATTGTGTGGAGCTTGGTATGATGATATCTGAGGTAGGTATGTTGTTTTTGACGAGAGTAAGAATTCCCCCTTTAGATCTGTTTTCCCTGTCTTGTCTTAAGCATGTGTAGCCTCTAATTGAGAAACGCAGATTGCTATTGAGGTGAGTTTCTTGGATGCATGCCACATCTACTTCATTTTTATGGAGGAAGATCTTTAAGGCTTCTTTTTTCTTTTGGATGCCCTCTGCATTCCATTGGAGAAAGACTAAATTGTGTTTTGTTTTCTCCTTAATGTTCTTGTCAGTAGGGTTTACTTCCTTTTCTCTGCTCCTGACTTCACAAGCAGAGGAGGAAGAACCACCAGTTCGCTTGGGTGGGCTCCTTCGAGGCGGAGAGCCCGGCCCCCTACCTGCACGGCGGGATTCCACAGGCAGGACGCCACAACTACATGTACTATTATCTGTTTCCTCCATCATTTTGAGGTTTGCGTGCCGACGTGTTTTGCGCCAGTTGGCCCGTGGACTCCGACTTCAGCCTGCTTTTCTTTCTGGATGTGCTTCCATAGCCTTTGATCAACCAAGATCGTCTGCAAGGCAGCAGTTGATTTATTTTTGGAGTTTTCTCTCCTAGATGATTGCTATCCCTAGCTAACGGCCTCATCTGTCCGGGTTTAGAGTTTGAGCGCTCTATGTTCGCTTTTTTTGCTTATTTAATTTCCAAATATCTTCTACTGAGTTATTTATATTGTATTTAGTAACAAAAGTGATTTGGTAGTTTATAGCTGCCGAGAGTAGGTCTGTAATACTATTTTTTTTTCCAGAGATTAACTTAAAAGATAATAAAATAGGTTACATTCATTGATTACTCAATTGATTATTATTTCTAGTATTATTATTTCTATAATATTATTTCTAGTATTATAGGCCTACTAATGAATATATACACAAAATATATGCATTCTTGAGATATATATATGTACCTTTTTTTACCTTTTTAGTGTAAAAAAAGAGACTACAGAATGAATGCTAGACTAGTTTTATTAGTACTATTTGTATTATGTATTCAACACAAATGAATAAGAAAACATTATACAGCATCTGACCTTGACTGTTGACTTTAGGCTGTAAAGACTTCAGTATTTCATGCAAGATATCTGTAAACCTCTCAAAGTATAGGTCTGTAAATATGTTGTCAATTCGACTATTTTCATACAGGTACTGCTGAATACCTACAAGAAAAAAAACATATAAGAATGAACAACAGTTTCAACAACTACAGCTAGAGTGTAACACCAGTTCTTCAAAAATAATTCTAATCAGTAAAAATTAAGTTAAGTATTCTCTGTTGGACCAAATCGATTCAACAGGCCAGTGAAGAAAAGTTCACTAGTTTCAGTGGCCACGGCATACTAGGGATTGTGTGACCAGGACAATGCCCAGCCGCCTTTACTTTATCCAAACTTAAGTCAGGTACCCATCAGAGCTGGGTAAACTCAGGAACACCCTCCAGACCTGAGAAAAAATCAGGATTTGAACCCAGGCCCTTCGGTACGCCAGCCAAATAAACTTCTGTTAGGCCACCATATATAATCCTAATGCTTCTGCCTAAAAACACACGAACTTTAACCGTGTGGTGGTTTATAACAAATCATAATAACAAATAATCTATAAGTAATAATAACTTTAAAGTTGTATCAATAAAAATCTAATCAAATGCTCACCTAAGCAGAGATAAAAAATGCTATCCGGGGAATAAACATCCCCATTGGGCTTCCTAACTTCTTTGATAAACATGCACAAGGTAAAGTTCAGCTCATCTGTGGTGCACTTCAGAATATCTGTAGGGAATGTTCTTATCCTGTAACCACCTGAGCCTTGTTTCGCCTTCTCTATCTGAGCGTTTTTACCTATGACCCAGTGACGCCAGGCATTCACACCGTATGTGAATTTGAGCCTGTAGTTGGCGTCCGGCGGAGGTTCCGTCTGAGAAGTTGAAACAAAAACATATTTAGACAGTCAAAAATAAAATTTCTGATAAATTCAAAAAATACGATACACAAACCCAGGAAAAACCAACAGGTTCGAATTATTTTTTAAAAACCCTGATAAAAATGCAAGACTGGACTCAAAGCACTGATAATTGTTTGTATACTACCACAATCTTTGGTATAGAAGGAGAGTAATGTAACATGTAAGGTAAGATTTCTAAGTGATTTAGATGTCTACTATTGTTTGAAACTTAAAAAAAAATTTTTTGGCAAGTAATTTATAACATATATATATATATATTTTTGATACACTATTGTATGTTTTCATTGGGATAGACATACAGAGCAAGCAAACCAATAGAAAAAAAGTGACAAAGTTTACAAAAAAACAACAACTGAATTACAGAAGAGGAGGGCCTTTTTGTAAATTTCAACAGGACATGGAGGTATTTCCAATTTAAATATTTCAACAAAGCCTGGGGAATGGAATGTCCAAGTCTTTTTCACACTTTTCTATTTGCCAGAAAAAAATGATTCATGGCTATCTCTACAACAAATAATTCCTCACTGGCAGGCACTTTTAATACATTGATAAAATTCCCAGATTTCTTTCCAAAATCCCAGAGCCCTGATTGTTGCTAAGTTTTTTTTACCCCTCAAAATTAAAGGTACTTTAACTCATTTGCTACTACCGCGACTGAATGCGACATACCCCCCTCCGTACTAATGCGCCCAAACGCGGCCGCCACGTGTGTGACTAACCTTGTCGTTTCTAGATTTTTTTTCGACATGCGTTCTGGGGTTTTATTTTACTGCAAAAACGGCTTTTAAAAAGTAGGAATATAGTCTGTTTCGTTAATAAAAACCGGATGTTTTTATCTAATTTCGTTTTTTTGCTATGCGCGTCAAAAAATCGGTATTTTTCACTTGCCTTTCGTCTTGTAAAACTTTTTTTATAGCCTTCGTCTTTCATTTTTTACTTTATTAATCGATAGCTCTATACATCCGAATATAACATTTAACAACAGTTCTGATAATAAGGATGCTGCAGATATAGACTTAGCTAAATTTCCATTTCAACTCGATTTTTGGGATTTATTATACTTTATCGGACTTTGACGCTAGGCCTAGAGAAAATATTTAGCCAAATCATAGGGTCTCAACACTCAGCGAATGATTCTACCGATAATTCGGCATTTTTTATGTATAAAAGTATACATTTCCAGAAAGCTAAGATATTTATCTATTTTATGATGTAATTTTTATTCACTTTGGGGAATATTTAATTATTAAAAAAAAATATTTAAAAAAAATTTACTAAATTTTATACGGAGTTCCTTCCCTTTGGCTAGTACTTTCCCGGGTGTCTTTGGAAAGTAGGTTAGTAGCAAATGAGTTAATGAAATGAAACAACTAACTGAAGTATTTGCTTGAGACTGCGAGGACATTGTATCATCATCAGCGAATGACTGGCGATCCACGCGGGCTCGCTTCGATCTGGTTGATGGTGGCCTGCCCCGACTTCCACGTTTTGTTCCTTTTGTACTTATAGGCGGGATATATTCATCATCTATCTGCTCCTCATAGCTCTGAAGGTTTTGATGACCTGGTGGATCTGAAACATTAAATGAACCAATCAGAATCAGAATCTTTAAAAAGCCCCACCAAAAAAATATTACAAAGGAAACACTTTAGTGTAAAAACAAAAAAAACAAAAAAACGTTTTATAGCATTATTCAAATTTCCTTGATACAAAGATTTTTAGATATAGCAATAAGTTCATGAGATACATGATAATTTAAATGAACTGGAGAATGCTACTTTATCATTTTGTCTAGTGGGATACTTTACTTAAATTTCTGTTATTTAAACTGAGCTAAACATTCATTGTATTACTATAATTACTTTATAACTAAAGCCAGAAATAAACTAATATATAGAAATTAGGCAATTTCTTCAAAAAAAAAACAATAACATTTCTAAAATGTATTTAAAAACAACTTTAGACATGAAACAGCCTGCATTGTAGAATTAAATTCATTAAGTAAACAAATCATTTAAAACAAGCATAGTATTATGTAACTACATCAGCTACCTGAGTTCACTGCAACTGGCTCAACTGAGGTTTCTAAATCTTCTATGGGCCCAGACATCTCCTCAGCCATGCGGAGTGCCATCTGAATCATGTCTTCTTCACCTTGGCCGTCCCTTTTCCTCATCTGAGCATCGTCCTCTTTCGGCTGATGGCGTATGACATCTGGGAATGGGACACAGAAAACAGAATTAGTTTTAACCTTCAGTAGACTTAAACCACAACCTTTTAGAATAGTTCTAGCTCATAGGAACACAAAAATTACTATCACAGGATGAAATAGACTACTTTTTTTTTAAAGAAGCACAACCTGGTATAAGAGGACTAAACTCAATAAGAATAAATTTTTTATTAAAAGTTTATAAACTTAAAAAAAAATTTCACAGCTATGTATTACATATAAACCAATGCTCCTTGCATTCAGTAATTTGAAAAAATGTCCACCAATACCTGAGGCTGAAGCTTCAAAGTCATCACCAGCTATGTCACCTTCAGAGTCTGAGTCACTGTCCCCTTCTTTTCCATCTGCAGCAACAGCCTCTGCCATCATCAGGATTTCAGCTTCAAGAGGATCGGCTGGTATCCTTTCAACTATATCCTGGAAAATGATGGTACATAAAATATAATGCTTTGCAATATAAAGGTTTTCCATAGGAGACTTTGGCAAGCCTATGGCAACTATAAGAATTAATACCATTTAAATCATTGTGATCTGGCCATAGCAGCATGTTCAGATTTCAATTCCAAAGGTGTTGAATTTGAGTCCAGATCAAACGCCAGGTTTAGTCCCAGGAACTTAAGTATAGACACCTTCCTCTCGTAATGTCCCAGCATCAATAGGTATCTGGCATCTTACAAATATTGTCAGCAGGGTATTGTGCTGTCCAGAAAATCCCCCTTTCAGTCTGTTGACAGAGACTTTAGTGAGTCCTGTTCATCTAGTCATGTGGACCAAAATAGTCTGCAAATAGTATTTCTCTCTTCCCCTCCCCCCCATCCGATTCATCAATTGCACCAAAAAGTTAAAAAGTTGTATGACTTACTTTAATGGCTTTCAAAATGCCATTAGCAGATTTTCTAGTTGTAGGTATGAATATTGGCACTGGGATAGGAACAGGAAAAGGTACAATCTGAGGGGCAGGAGCGGTATACATCACAGTGGGCATAGGTATGTAGATCGGTACAGGTACAGGGATCAGTATTGTCTTTGGAGCTTGCTCATCTGTAAATATTCAAATACAAAACAACTGTCAAATATCTATTGAAAGAAATGGCCAGGCAATAAATTGGCTGTATATTAAAAGTGAACTAAAACTACTCTTGCTAACACTTTTTATTCATTTTACTATTGTCACTGGTATTCTTGTCTTGCCAGTTGTGATATTTGATTTGACTTTATTTGACATTCTTTTATTATTATACTATCAGGAGTGAGTGCCGACTTCCTTTCTCTCTCTCACAAACAATGAACTGAGGAAGGCTAGTTTCTGGCAAGCAATTTAATATGTAGTTATAATACAACACAATCCAACATACAATTCACCTCATGTTCTCCACATATGTACTAAAGTGAGATCAACATCCACTTCTATATATTTATTTAACACTATCTAACCAACACCGGTCCTGACTTTGACTGTGTTTCCTTCTGTTTCTTTCACACACCCTGGCCCTCCGTGCTGACATCTTGACCCCTTAAGTGTCGATAGACTATGTTTTTGGTATGCCACCTTACTCAATTTATTTGGTAGTCTATAAAGAATGTATGGTTTTAAACAAAATTGTTGGGTGTTTGTAATCACTGTACATGTAGTGCAGCACAATGTTTCATCACCTGTTTGTACTTCCTTGGATTGAGAATGTGGCTTGCAGGAGGTTGCCTTGGTCTGTGTCATAGGACGGCACTGCAGAGATTTATTCTTCACACTTACAGGATTAGGGGGCTGAATCAAAATTTGATGCTTGCCATCACCGCTGCTGACCACATTGCCGTTCTGAACACAAAAAAAGAACAATGCTGTACATCAATTCAAGGAGACCTTAGACTACAACAGCCTAAGCCTGTCAGAGTTATTGTATTAAAAGCCAAAATAAAACTAGAGGCTAGTTAATTTGGTATAAACACTTGTCAAGCCATTCATTAGATTATAGGTGACTAAAGCTAGCTCAGTTCGGTGCATAATTATATCCAACCCACGATAGAATTTAAGGGAAAAATGTCTATGACCTTATATAAATCTTTAATGGTCATAACAAACAAAGTGTGAATGTAAACATACTTTTGGTTTACTAACCATTGATTGATATTGTCTTGTTATAAACATTTAAAATTTTAGTCGCATGATTAAGAAGTATTCAAACAATGAATGTTCATCCTGCAACTATGAGTGTGATGATTGTTTTGCCCCCACCCCTTCCCCAAAGGGATTTGTCACCCCTGCATTAGATAATAATATAAGGCTGTTGTCAAAATTAGGAACAAACTAATGGGTGAAATTAAAAAGACTGTATATACACAAATTCATCTTGCTATAAGTTGAGGGTAGCTGCTTTTTTTTACCAGCAATTATGAAATATGTTAAGACTCATGGATAAGTTGAGGGTAAAACTTGGGGTCAAATTTGAAAATTGGATGATTTTTATTATTTTGTCACATTTTAACTAACAACAATTGGTGGCTCTGTATAATTAACAAAGCCCAGAAACAGTGACATGCTTATAATTTATATATCAGTGTATTCTGTGTCCTCAGGATAGAAGCCGATGAACTCAGCAATCAGTGATAAAACTGTTGTCTCTGTCATTGTTTAGCTACAGAAAAGTACACCAGCACTACTGGTAAACATTACAACCCCCTTCCTTTGCATTTGATTTACAAAATCCTATTGAAACTGGCCAATGGATAAGTCCACTCTTTATTTAAAAACTAAGACTAAAGTTTCTTGACTTATACAAAAGTATACACTGATGTTTAATGAAAACAAAGAAACAGTATTACCATAGGCAAGGTGGTGCTTTTAGGTGGTAAGAAAGCTTCTGGAGGTTGTTGTATCTGTAGTATCTTTTCACCTGAGACTGAAGGAACAAATGTAGGCATCTGAGTTGCTGATTAAAAAAAATGGAAGTTTCCATTATTTTTTTCTATACAAAATAATAAACCATTTTAAAGGTATATAGTTAAAGCCACTTCTTTTCTAGTGGTCTCGTGTGTGTGCCCTCTAAAATTAGGTCTCCTAAGTTCTAGAAATTCTAAGAAATCATAAGCTTATATTAAAGATGAAATAAATTTTCAAAGTGACACTTACTACCAGTTGGTGCTAATGATATAACATTAGATATGATAGGAAAAGACTGTTCTTTCTGAGTTGCTGCTATTTTTTTTATAAAAGATAAAAAAATATAGATACATGAGAAATATTGTGGGGAGAAAACAGACAAGGCATAATAAGAAAAGTAAACAATGTAGCAATTAGGGATGTTAAACGAAAACCGGAATACTGGATTCCGGTTTTCAAATTGAAAACCGGTTTTGATTTTCAAAACCGGATTTCGGTTTGTTGGTAGCAACTTTTTTCTTTTTGTTCTGATGGAAATATTTTTAAATAAATAATATTGGATTCGCACAAAACAATTCTTGAATTGCCTTGCTAACACTATTTAGTCTTAGATATTGTGTTTCTTTTTTTCCAAATACCAACTATGGCTTGCGATATAAACAACATCAAACCAAATATTAAGTTACAGTTACAATTAGCATGAATATTTTTACTTTTCGGCTCATCTTTGATAAAAATTCTTTAATGATGGCTCAGTGTAAACTATGTTCCCAACAGATAAGCTGGAGCGATGGTAGTACCACTGGATTGCGTACGCACCTGCATACGAAGCATCCTGGATTAACTGTATTAATAACATCGTCATGCTCTTCATATGCTTCTTAATATTATTGTCAACGATAATCGTAAATTAGATTATCACTATTGAAAACTATTAACTGTTTTAATCAATTAGCCCAGATTTTTTTTTAGTTCTAAAGAATTTAATGGTAATGTGTACAACATTATATTGTATTCACACAAATCAACCACTTGAATGCCCTGCAAACAATAAATAAGTTTGAACTATTTTTCAAATATACCTACAAAACTACGTACATTTGGCTTTTTTGTCCGGGGTGGGTGGGTGGTATTCAAAATCCAGTTTTAAACCGGTTTTATAGAACTGAAAACCGGTATTGAAAACAAACCGGTTTTAACACCCCTAGTAGCAATCACATTAAAACATCCACCAATGTCACCAACTTGTACAAGAGATACAAAATATATGTTTTTACCCTGGCGAGGCTTCGGCTTCATTGCTTTACTTTGCTGGGGTGGGGCCTGGGGTCCCGGTGGCAGCTGCACCTGGGGCGCCAGCAGTGACTGTGCCTGGTGCTTAGTGGTAAACTGCGACTGAAACGTCATCACACACTTGTAGGAGCAAAAGTTACGAACTGACGCGTCGCTCATGGTGAGGTGGTACTGCGCAGGAACAACCTGAAACAAATGTTCAATTGATGAGCATCACAAAAAGTTACTGTGTTGTTGTCAAGTTACAATTAAAGCTAAAGCTTGTGATTAGGAATGTTGATATTGTTTTCATTTCTAATTATAAGTGTTGTTACAGGCTGAGAAAGACAAAATGATGTTTATACTCCAAAAGGGATAACCGGTATTTTTTTAATTACATGCACATGATGTTGTTTATTTATACTCCAAAAGGGATAACCGGTATTTTTTTATTACACATCTAGTTAGTCTTTGCAAGTTGATTGATGCGAACACAACTTGGCTCTTTCTAAATCAATCTTTAAGAACAAATACAATCGTGTGAAAAGATTACTTTTGAAATCAGCCAAAAAAAGCTGTTTTCTAAGCTAATCAATTTTTCCCATTATCGTTTAACATAATGTATATGCACATAAGAGGTGCAACATAGTCATAGTATCAATTTCAATTTCTTTTATTCCTCTAAGAGAATTGAATATATGCTTGGAAATACTTTATACCTTGGTAACCTTACCTCTGCAACCTCATTAAGTATAAGTCTAAAAATGTTCTCAAGACATTTAATTATTAGTTTTGTATGAAAGCAACATGTTTTTTTTTTTGCAAATTTTCTTTACAGATTTGATAATACCCTAACTGTTGTGTGAACACAACTTGTTAGCTAGTTGATAGCATTTTCAGTGTCTGCAATTCTTTTGCATTAATTGTGTTGCTTTTTTCAAGCCTATGAACTAATAGTCAGATTGGAAGCTTGATATTTTAAAAGAAAATGATTTTTCAGGTGAATAAGATTCTGTCCGCTCCTCAATATTATCAGTAAAAAAATTATTTACTATAATACTATAATCATCTGTTAATGCTGTAGCAGATTAGAAAACTTTATTCAAGTTATGCTTAAAACATAATGTCAAAGAAGGAATGAAAAGAAGGATTCTTCAGTAGTGATATGTTAAATTAAATTAATTCTTCTGTTAGGGATGTGAGCAGACATCAAGGGAGAAAAAAAAGGAAATTTATGTCTAAATGTTTTGATTTGGGAAATTTAGGGTGTTTTGAAAAGTTTTCTGTGACAGTTGACTGCTCATTGATTATTGTCTAAATACATATTGTCGATAAATAAAATTATAAACTAGGGCTATCTAAAAGTCATTATAAAAAAAAAAGATGTAGGCTTGAACTGATTTAAGACTGATGACATCAGGCCTAGCCAAAGGTTGAAAGTTGAAATATTTTCTATCATTTTATAGCTTTATAAAATAGCACTGATTATTATTTTTCTTTATCTTTTTTTGTATGTTCACCTTTACTTTCCTTTAAACTCAGTTAATACTATACTCTATCTACTGACTAAACTGTACATTTGTTCAACTAGGTCTACATCAATTACTGATAAAACTCTGAATAATTAACCGTAACTATACTTGGCATTAAATTCCCTTGATAAAGTTACCTTATTTAATTTAGGGTATACTGTTATTAAATCCTGACCTTTAGCCTGTAACTTTGTCTCAAAAACTCAAAACAGACAGCAACCACCATCCAAAAGTTAACTTCTAACAATGTTTTAAAAATATAGTTCAGTGAGAAGTAGTACTGTTTAGTTGTAAGAGGACATTGATTTATGTGCATGTCTGTTCCTCATTTAAATGTCAAAACTTTAATTGGCTTTTTATATCTGCAGGGTTTTTTTTTTTCACTTTACTTGTTTTCTTTTATAAAATTATACCAATGGAAAAAAAATTGCACCTCAGAGAAAATTTGACAAAAAAAAATTTCATTTGGAGGAAAATAATAATCTTGGGATAGAACTTAATAACAACTCATGTCACTTGAAAATCAAAAGAAACCAACAGATTATCAAAATACACCATTAAAGAAAAGTTAGAACAATTAATCTGTTTATATTATATTCCGTTTTATTATGAGTTAACCATCTGAAGATTTGGCCCTTTGCCACCCACATAATAGCAAGAAAAAAAAAAGGAAAGCTGATATGAGGCACATCATTATCCTTGTAAATAAAAAAAATGTCACAGAAAACCTTAACGCAGTAGTGGTATTATGTCATCCATAACTATGAACATAAACATACTGACTATATTGTATAAAGAAAGAAACACTTGAAGTGACTAATTTTTAATGATAGTATGCTGCTTATATGTATTTTCTTATGCATTTAGCATAAAAAAGGAAAGCTGATATGAGGCACATCATTATCCTTGTAAATAAAAAAAATGTCACAGAAAACCTTAACGCAGTAGTGGTATTATGTCATCCATAACTATGAACATAAACATACTGACTATATTGTATAAAGAAAGAAACACTTGAAGTGACTAATTTTTAATGATAGTATGCTGCTTATATGTATTTTCTTATGCATTTAGCATAAAAAAAGGAAAGCTGATATGAGGCACATCATTATCCTTGTAAATAAAAAAAATGTCAAAGAAAACCTTAACGCAATAGTGGTATTATGTCATCCATAACTATGAACATAAACATACTGACTATATTGTATAAAGAAAGAAACACTTGAAGTGACTAATTTTAAATGATAGTATGCTGCTTATATGTATTTTCTTATGCATTTAGCATTCTGAAGAATTCACCATTAGCCACCAAGAAAGAAATAAAGGAAGTACAAAAGTGCAATAAATACGCTCAAGAGCTGAAGCACGTTTAAACATGTGTTGTCAGCAGTAGGGATATACCAATGCACAACCTAACGTGTTAAGAAAATAAATATGTAAAAAATTGATTTTGGGGTTGTGGGGTAAGGGTATATGGCTGAAAATGTGAAAGATTGCGTTTCCCAGGAATTCACATCTATGTCCCAAATTTCAGTTCGATTGGATGATGGGAAAAGGTTCTATTGGCCTTCTGAATGCCAACCAGCCAGAAAGTTTTGCAAAGTTAATATAAATATTTTACAAGGAACTTAAAAACAAAATCAAGTATTTTTACTATTTCTTTTTTTTTATAAATATCTTTAATCCTAAAAAGCATCTGATTGCTATAACAAGAAATATTTTATATGCTTGCACATAGGTTGCACCAACGGATAGATCGGTTCCTTAGTTATGAGGGGTTATAACAGTTTTAAGTTATATTTTGTACTTGACTTGCAGATAGGTCGCACAATTAATTTTGGTATTAACCCACCATTTTTATATAACGTTTCTAAAAAATTCTAGTTTTTTAAACATAAAAGTAACAAAACATTCCCCCTTATTTTTGATACTGCCCTTATCAATAGTTTGCAATCCTACAATATTTGCAGATTAGATTGATATTTATATATATACATATATTTACATGCTTAAAATGCTAATTGAATATGACCATTTTTTGCTCCTTAGGTAAGCAGAAAATAGTTCAGTGAATCTATAAAAGTAAAAAGTACGCCAACGCATAACCTAGTAATTCTTCATCCCTACACTTACCAATTCTGCTGATAGTTGTAACTTTATGACCGAGTATTGCTGTTTTTTTTAAAATCTGTGTGGAGGGGATAGGCTGCACTAATATTTTTTTAACGAATACGTGGAAGCCTTGATTTAAAATAAGCTGCGGTAACATTGAGAAACATGAACATACCTTTTTGCATTGATCACAAGAAACTGCTTGATTTGATTTGGCTTGATGATTGACACGATAGAGAGACAGGCAAGTCAAAGAACAGAACATCTGATACTTGTTCTCTGTATCCAATCTTTCTATCATATCAAAGTTAAGTTTCTTTGTGCTACACCAATCACAGCATACAACTTTGGTGTTCTGTCGGCGGAAATTATTCACACAGCTATCACTGCAGAACCGCTTTAGCTTGCCCTCAAACTGGATGAAGTGGGCCTCAGTCTCCTCTGACCTGCTGATGGTACTACAAAACTCACACTTGGCCATGTTGATCTTGTTGGTGTACTGAAAGGCAGACAAACAGAGCTCGCTGCAGAGTCTGTAGATTTTGCCTTGAAATTTGACCATGTGCTTCATAAGCCCAAGCCTCTCACACACAGCACAGGCAGCCTCCTGACTGGCACTGTTCACATTTAGGAACTCCACAGAACTCAGCTGCTCCTCCATCTTTTTCACACAGGCCTGTGAGCAGAACTCTCTATATTTCCCTCCTGACCCCACTGTGGCTGTCAAAGCCCCGGGGATAGCAGCGATATCTCTCTGACAGAAGGCACAAAGCTTCAACTTTTTCTTGAACTCTGAGACACATTTCGGCTTACAGAACGGCCTCATGTCATTGCCTATCTTGAAACAGTACAAGGCCCTCATATCCATAGGGATGTAGGCATGACAGAAAGAGCATGTCGTGTTCAAGGTGGCTTGAAATTTGCCCAGACACGATTCGCCACAAAAGTCCAAACCTTTCCAGTTGCAGAATGATGCCTGATTGCTCACATTCATTAGCTGGCACACAGTGCATGTCTTATATGTTGAGGTCTGAGGTGGAAACTCGTAACTTTTCTTTGCAGGAGAGACTGAATTATCTTTTGTGGGAGCACTCGGATCCTTGACCTTCAAAAAAGTGCCTGGACTTTTCCGAAACTGCTTAAAACAGGCATCATCACATAAATGTTTCACATCTCCATTTCTCACAACATTATATTTGCATCTACATTGCTGAAAATAACAATGAAATACTTTTGTAATACTATATTTGCATCTACATTGCTAAAAATAACAATGAAATACTTTGGTAATACTATATTTGCATATACATTGCTGAAAATAACAATGAAATACTTTGAGAATACTATATTTGCTATACATTGCTGAAAATAACAATGAAATACTTTGGGAATACTATATTTGCATCAACATTACTGAAAATAACAATGAAATACTTTGGGAATACTATATTTGCATCTATATTGCTGAAAATAACAAGGAAATACTTTGGTAATACTATATTTGCATCTATATTGCTGAAAATAATGAAATACTTTGGTAATACTTTATTTGCATCTACATTGCTGAAAATAACAATGAAATACTTTGAGAATACTATATTTGCTATACATTGCTGAAAATAACAATGAAATACTTTGGGAATACCATATTTGCATCTATATTGCTGAAAATAATAATAAACATGCTTTGGAAATAAATATGCATGTACATTGCTGAAAACAACAACCAAATACTGTAACAATATTAAGTTTGCATCCATATCAATAAAATAAGTTGATAATGAATTATCAATAGGTATTCTTCACTTTTGAACTTGGCGCTAGAATCACTTGGAAGTCTTCAACAATTCTCATTTCTTTTGAGACTAAAGACAATGTTTTGATGTGAGTTTGAGACTATTTCATTCCTAGCATCTTCCTTTAATTTCACAATTTACTTCACAAAACATAACAATTGGCTATATTAGTTCGTAGCTCTCTTTGTTCAGTTCCCACTTGATAATTTTAGCATAAAGATAAACTTAACCAATTCAGGATAATTTTATATAGCAAATTTAAACCATGTCCTTTTATTCTATCTTTCTTAGGCTATGTCCAAATTTGAATTATCCCTAATAGGATGCACGTAGTAACCTGAAGTATTTTATATATTTATATATACAGCTTTGGTCATTTTTCATAATGTTTTAACATTAGTTAATCAATTTAGGAGAAAAATTTCTTTATTACCTTCTGGCAAACGATACAAACTTGTACTTTGGACTTATTTTTGGACTTCGAGGAATCTTTTGCTAGAAAAAAAAAAAGAGAAGTGACTATTCCTGATCTGACAATAATGTGGTACTCCATACCAAAAGTAACTTAAGGGTTCCTTTTTAAAATGGCCCAAAAATGCTTAAATATGATAATAACTAAAATAATGTCAATATAAACAAAAAGTTTAAAAAAAAAGTAAAACTAGTGAAACAAATGTAACCCTCCACCAGGAAATGAGTCAGGTTGTGCCCTAGGGTCATTTTGAGTTATCTAATTATCCTTATAGAATGCTGAATTCAGTGGAGAAAACATTAAAAATCTGAGAAATAGTCTCTTAGCTATGTGTTGTTTTTTTTTACTGTAGCCCCCCTGTCTGAAACCTGATTTTGGGATATTTCAAATTGACTTATTTGCTTTTGCATATGAAACAATACAGGGCATTACTTTTAAAATATTTTTTTTAATAATTATTTTAGAATAAAACCTCTCTACAGAAATGTGCAGAAATAAATAAATAATTAGAAATTATCAAAATTTAAAAAATCTGTATTTTACACCCCTACGACATATTTTCTGCTGTAGCTCAAA
This sequence comes from Anisus vortex, assembly GCA_949126835.1. Taxonomy (NCBI): domain Eukaryota; kingdom Metazoa; phylum Mollusca; class Gastropoda; family Planorbidae; genus Anisus; species Anisus vortex. Next base: position 11,332,338 of record OX421497.1, read on the forward strand.
ATAGCTTGAGGCACAAAGCGCCTCATTTCATGGTGGAGGGTCACAAATGTGTTTTCTTACTTGTACCGGAGGAAAGGGCCTGTGGAAAATAATAGTAATGTTTATAAGCTGTGAGGCTGCGAGCATGTACAAACAATTAACATTAGAACTAGGCCAATGGTTTCTGAAGTATAAAAGAACTAAAAATTATTCCAAGTATAATGTCTAATTATCAAAACAAGACATCAATGGCTTGAGTGCACTGCAAGTATTACTCACCTCACTGCTCTCTGCACTAGCGTGGAGGTGGTGCTGTTGTCCTGAAACCTCTGATATCTGGATCCCGAGCCCGTTTTCCGAGACCCTGCAGTCGTCCGCCTCCTTTTTCACAGGGACAACTTCACCATCATCGTCCAGCACTACAACATCCTCTTCTCCTACAACCTCCTGCTTTACCCCCCCAGGGCATGCCTCGGAAACTTGTCCGCAAGCATCATCTTCCCTTTTTATTTCAGGTACAAGAATGAGGTCATCGTCACTTTCTACGGCTTTATCTTTTAAGGGTAGTTTTGTCAACAACCCTGCGTTTCTGTCCACTGTGGGATCACAGTTTTTGTCACTAGTTTTATCACAAGTATTTACCTTTGTATTTTCCCTACTGAGTTTATCTTTAACTTTGTCCTTATCATTTTCAGCAAACCCATTGCCTGTATTGCTTGTGCCATTCTTTTCGTTTATTGGTGAGAGTGTGTCAGGGCTACCGACGCATGTGAGATTTGTACAAGTTTCATTAGAGATCTCTTGCGTTGCAATACTGTCTGTGACAGACTCCATTTCAGTTAACTGAGGCAATGAAGAATCACTACCTTCCACTGTTGTCATTTCTGCACCAACATCTGCATTTGATGTTGTATCTAATCTTTGGGGCAACTGCGTATCCCTGACAGCCTCCTGATCTGCAAAAGGTTTCTTTTCAGATAATTGGAACCATGAATCTGCAATGTTTGGTTCCTTAAGTGCATCATATTTCATTTCAGACATTTGAAGCATGCCACTCTCCTCTTCTTGCTTATCACCAACAGATTCCATTTCCGATATCTGGGGCAGAGGTAAATCCTCATCGGCTTCCTTATTTGAAGTATCTTCTCTTTCAGATGCAAGAGACAATGAAGCATCAGCTTCATTAACTGTTTCCATCTCTGTATTCAACAACTCTAGTCCTTCTTTATCAACAGCATTATGACCACATATTGATTTGATTGGCTTCTCTGTATCCTGCTGTGAGAAATCACCAGACAATTGTAAATCAGGAGAGCAGAGATCATTAGTGGTGACTACATCTTCACCAGCCTTAGGATTTGCCCGCTTTTCCAGACCACTAACATTATTTTCATAATCATCTAGCACAGAACTATCTTGCCGCTGCCCCTGTATTTCTTCAGAAAAATCAGAGCTCCCAGATGCATGAGTTATGGAGCTAGAAACTGTCTCTGATTCTTTAAAGTCCATCTGTTCAGTGATGTTTCCTACTGTGCTGTGTTCTGATTCAGACACAGTCACATTATCGTTTGAAGAAACTTCACTGCTTATTGTATGACTTCCTTCATATGAGCTGTGTGTTTTTGAAATACCTAGTTCCTCATCAATATTGTTCTGAGAACTGTCTTTTCCTGAAACATTTTCTTGGTGGACTATATCATATTGGCTAGATTCTGACTGTTGTATACAGCTAAAATCATTTGTGTCCAAACAATCAACATCCATAGGTTGTTGAACATCATTGCTTTTATATAAGTTGCTTTCCTCTGAAGCAACTTCAACTCTTGAGGTGTTTACGATGTTCTGCTGAGACAGACCTGCCTCAGAAGTGGCATTATTTTGCTCAAGGCTTAAAGTATTTGGAATATCTGATAGATCTTGGTTGTTGTTCTGTATTTGGAAGCTGCTATCTTCTCTAGGAAAAGTTTTAGTATCCTTTGGATCTTTGTCATCTGTATGGAATGCTAAAGAATCTGAATTAACATCCATGTCAGCTGAACTGGGAGTAATGCTTTCACTGTGTGTGCCATGCACTTCACTATGTGTGCCATGCACCTCGCCATCAATGTGATCAGCACTGTCAAAGTAATCATCACTGTTCACTCCTAAGGCATTATCATTGAATGTAGTGTCTCTGTCCCTAATATTGGACTCTGATTCGACATTTGAGTTATTTTCATTTTCCATAATTGCTTCTTCACTTTCCATGTTTGCATCCCCTGTGAATAAAATTGGATATTATAAGTACAAGTACATGTTAAACAATAAAAGATTAACACTAAATTTGACGCGTGAAAACTCTTTTTAGTTCTCACTAAATTTAAATGACCGCAGTGGTCAGTTTGGTAAAAAAAAACAAATAAAACTACAATTTTGGGTTCAGGTTAAAAATGCCAGTGCAACTTTTTATAGTTTTTCGATCGATCACGCTAAAAATGAATGAGAAAAAGGACGCGCTGAGATTATTTCTGTATTGTGTCATCAAACTTCGCGCAGCGATAGCTCGAGCTGTCTTTTTTTTATGACGTCATCAAATTGTGCGTATTTATTTTAAATCAACTTAGCTTCAACGTTTGCTAATGTACTTTATGAATGAATAGAACAAAATATATTCACGTTTTAATTTGCGTCGTAATTTTTAAATTGTTATAATAACTTATAATGGGTAATGATTAATGGTTTTAATGGGTAACTTACGTTGTAGCGAGCAAATAAAAAATTCCTTCACGTTTTAATTCGTGTCGTATATGTCCACAGAATAGGTATAGAACAGAATGCGCAATCGTATTTTTGTCTGTTTTGGGCAGTAATACCGACGCCATACTAAGCTTATTTAAACGCAGCGGTCCTGGTTACACTCTTTATTTATGCTTATTTAGCCTACAATGTCTTTTTCTTCAAATCTACAAGTTCAAACACCCAAAGCTAATGTTTCAGACAAAATGTGCAAAAACGGTAGTGTAATAAACTACAACAATGATGCGAAAACGATTGATTATCGTAAAAAATAAGCATGTCAAACTGCATGGCTTTCCTGACTCCATAAAGGATAAACAACGGGATAAATAACCCGTATTAACTTATTATCAATTATATGCCTATTTCCCTTTATAATTTTAAAACATTATGTTGGTTTAAAAAGTATATATTTATGGTAATGGTAATGGTAATTTATATAGCGCTTCTATCCATGCTATATTAGCATGCTCAGTGCGCTCTAAAAGACTATTAATCTGTGAGAGGTTTCACTGCTGCCGGTTAAGCGCATGTGATAACAACTCAATATTAACGTCATCTAGTCCCAAAACTCCTGTAGGGCGACAGGGATCTGCCGGTGGCGGGGCTCGAACCCGCGACGTGTCAAGGGGTTTTTTGGTTGACAGTCTGGTGAGCTAACCGCTAGGCCAGCCGGCTTCAGCCATAGCAATTTAGTTACCGGTACCGAGCTACACCTAAGCTATTTTTTTTCAAATCAGTACCGGGTAATATGGCCTATATTTTTCCTATAATGTTGAAAAAAAAATGGGTAATTAAGTCAAATTTATATAAAAGTAAGCCTATAATAAAAGATAATATAGGCCCTATATATATTGTACGTAGCAAGTCTCTAGCAAACGCTGCTTTGCGGAAAAAAAAAATAATAAAAAAAATTTTTTAAATGCCGGAAGCGAGCTTTACTTTTAGTGACTGCGTATATAGCCAATATAGGGATTGTGCATTCTGTTCTATACCTATTCTGTGTATAAGTCTTATAAACTTTGTAGCTGGAAATTTGTATATTGCCGGGCAATGTTTAAATTTGCCGGGATTAACTTTTTAAAGTTTTAATTCATGTCGTATACGTTGTATAAACTATGATTCATATGGTTTTCAAAGTCTTTTTTTTCCTGTTGAATTTAAAATTTAATTCTAAGTTTGCTTCCAAAGCAACAATAAATAAATAGCAAATAAGACCAACAAAAACAAAAAAATTAAATAAAAAAATATTGAGCTACGACTAATGTTGTCGGAAAAAAATATATCAAACAATCATTTTTAAATTAACAGTACTTTTTAAATGACATGTGAGTTATGTTTTACAGAAAGAGTTTAATTACCCAATAAACTCACACCATTAGATCATAGTGGTCATACTTTGAGCAAGAAAAAAAAAAAAAGATTCTTTTTTGTTTTTCCTTTTTAGTTGTATATTGAACTGGTAAATATTAAAGTGTGCAAAACAACAATAAATAAAAAATAAAAAAAACATACTACTTTACTACTATACTAGAATATGCAGGATCTATATGGGACCCATAGACTAAAGAAAACATAAAAAAATTAGAACACATTCAAAAAAGAGCTACAAGGTTCATAACTAGTGAATATTCCCAATTGACCCATTAGTCAAATCACTAAGCCTAGAAACACTAGTGGACAGAAGGGCAAAGAGTAAAGTAGTAATAATACATAAGGCATTAAACTCTAATTCAGAAATACAACCCAATAACAACCTGTTGAAAAGCTCAGATAAACATAAAGACAAAAACACTTTCCATATCCCCTATGCGAGAACAAATGCATATAAGTACTCTTTCTTCTTGAGTGGCATATTTGGAATGGGTTGCCTGAACAAACCAGGAAAACCAGTAACTTAACGTCATTTAAAACATTAATAAACGACGCAATAATCTTCTCTATAGAAGTAGCGTCTGTAATGTATAAGATAAGATAAAATACGGACTCATTATAGAAATGGTTGCAGAAAAAAACATAGCAATCTTCCCAGAGGATATAATAATAATTTAATATATACTTATCGAACTGCCTTCAAGGGCCCCTTACATGCAGGCCATGGTGTACTAATGGAATACCCTGACCAATAATATTATTGTTTTTTACAAAAATTTATAATTTTGCACCTATAAGTCATTAGACCTAGACGCAAAACATATGCCAATAGAATGGCAGCATTGTCGAACTTAATGAGGTCACTAATGAGAAACATTTGGTTGGAAAATATAGTGTCTGAAAAAACTGTTATTTTGTTGAATTTAATTATTACAATACAACATAATGATACAAAAATAAAAATAGTTTTATTGCAACATTCAATTACATTTCAATATTTTGTCTGTTATTTACGAATCTAGTCTATTTAGAGATGTTGCTTATGAAATCCTACAGCATTGATTTTATTTGATTTACTCACTTAGGCAAAAAAAAAATATTATTTATTTATATGTGTTTAAGCCTGTTTTGGACCTAAAAATTTGATATAAAAAATTTTGGCTTATAAGTTATCTTTGAGATTTTATGGTAATCGTGTAAAGAAGATTGTTCAGAGACTAATATGCATAAAATAGGCTAATAGCCTACTTTTTATTAAAAAATTAAATTAATAAATTAAACTTTATAGGAACCATTTATAACATAGCCTTAACATTTAACATGGGTGCAAGCACTGTCCTAACTCCCAGTTTAATAAAGCTTCACACTGTTAAGCAGAAGCTAATTAACCGTAATGGTTAACATTTCACAAAAGTCTTGAAGCAGCACAGGTATAAAAATTGCCGGTAAGCCTACACAATAACAAAAACTAGGGAAAACATGACCTAAAAATAAATATAGTTTCAATTATGCGCAGATACTAAAAAAAGATATTTTCCTGTCACTCTTTTTTTTTTCGCCTTCTAATGTTATATTTTTTAATGAAAGACAATGCTGATCATTTAGTTTGTAGTAGTAAAGTATCCCGTCTGACCGAATTGATCCATAGAGCTGATGAAGCAGCATTCACCAGCTTCTGTGGCCACGGCACACTAGGTCATTGTCTGGCCGGCGCAAAGCACAGCTGCCTTTACTTTATCCAAACTAAGGTCAGGTATCCATTAGAGCTGGGTAGACTCAAAGACACCCTCCAGACCTGGGAACCAATTCTAGCCTTCACTAGGATTTGAACCCAGGACCTTTGGTACATCAGCCGAACACACTGCCGCTCTGCCCCCATTTAGTTTGTTACGGTCAAACGAGCCTACTGCCTAATGTAAATGTAGGCTAGTTTAGTTGTAGGAGGATTTTTAGTCATTAATTCAATGAATGTTAATACTATTAATATTAAATAATAATAATAGTAATCAGGGTTCTCAAATTTTTTTTCTCAAAAAATTCAAGGCTGTTTCCAGACTATTTCAAGGCTATAAGAGCCAAATTCCAGGCTGCTGGAGCGCGTTATTTGCAAAATGGTCACACGCCTCCTCCCCCTAAGTGACCTAAATATTGCGTGAATGAGGTATTAATCTAAGGCTCGGGCAGTGGGCATTTATGGCGTATAAAAATGGGATTGGCGTTTTTTGTCTGGCCTTCATTTTTTAAAATTTTTTAGATATAAATATAGATTTAGATAAATTTCCAGGCTGACAGGCTTTTTTTCCAGGCTAAAATGCCAATGTTCAAGGTTGTCCAGGCCTTGAATTGTTTTTGTTTTTTTTAAATTCCAGACTTTTCCAGACTTTCCAGGCTGTGTGAGAACCCTGAGTAATAATTTTAAAAAATAGCGAGGGCGAGGGCCTAGGCTAATTATAATTTATTATAAGTTAATAAAGTAATTTTAGTAATAATTATAATAGGTTAATAGACTAAGGCTAAATGATGTAAATGACTGTAAATGTTTGAATAGGATAAACAAGAGCGATAAACAAAGTCACCACTATTTACAAGATCGTGAACCGCCACGTGGAAATGTCCTTGCAGCCAGGTCGAATCCAACAGGTGACCCGCTCTACCCGAGGACATCAGCTCAAGCTGCATGTCCCACATGCACGTACCGACGTCTACAAATATATTTTTTTGCCATCAGCCATTAAGCTGTGGAACACCCTGGACCAGGCCTCCATCACTGCCCCTACTGACTACTGTGTCGGATTTCAAATCGTCACTGAAGGGCTGGTCTAAAAACCTAAAGTGACACTGTCATCAGTCCAGTATCATCTGTATAAAATTGTTGTTTGTGATGTTTTTTATTTTATGTTTAGTTAAATGGTGGACTCTTTCCTCGGTCCTAACGGGGTCTCCACAGTAATATGAAGAAGAAGAAAGAATACTTTATACTACTAGATCTACTACCGAATAGGCTCAAACTCAAGTCAGACAATAGGCTTGAATAGGCCTAGATTCCTAGATCTAGGGCCAATCTAGGCTAATTCTTATTTTATAAATAAGTCATTGCAGGAATGACAATTTGAAACAAAGCGAGGACAAGAGAGGGATGTGTATAAGACAAATGAGACAAATGAGTAATGTGATAGTAACAGAAACCATTCAATTATTTCAAAATTAAAATTGTATTTCTTTTTCTGAGAAGTTCTTTTTCAATGTGTAGTCTTTGCGAAATGGTTATGCCCCCTTTTTAATTGCTCGCCTGCATTTACTAACGAGAGGTACTTCCGTCGTTTAAAAACCAAAAATTGCAAATAAATATATGAAATACTTGACGCTAATTTTTTTTACTCACCTATGAATAATAAGGTCGTGTAAAAACTTTTCTTAATATGTAAATTGCATTAGATACCGTTGTTTTTTATTTCATATTTTCAATGCCTAACAGGCCGCCAATGTTGATGAAAATAGGTCAGAAGCCTCGTTTTCGCCAACCTGTCAAAAAATCCTATTTGGCCTCAGTCGAAGTTAAAAAAATATAAATTATTTTATTAAATTCTATAAAAAAATATTTTTATTCGAATATATTTTTTAATTTTTTTTTAATCTGCAAAAATCTAGTCAACAATTTTATTTCTTTTGTTTCAATTATTTGAAAATAAATTGTGTAATTGTTTTGTGATATTGTAACAGTTTCGCTATTTTATATTATAATAAACTGCTAAAATAATGTATATTTTTACACTTTTAAAAAATCCTTTATATTTCATTTTATATTAACTTCGCAAAACACCAGGGCAAATGGGAACCTCTTCTATAAAGACTCCGTCCGCGCAAAATGGAAACTGTAATCATTAGCTCTTTGTTGATAACGCAGCTCTAATGTCTTCCACGGAGAATATGGGCTCCAACATCTGGCCAGCCAGTTTTCGGAGGCATGGAAGAATTTAATTTATACTGACGTCTGACGACCAGCCTAAAAAAAGACCAACATTGTGAGTCAAGAACAAGATACGGACTGCAGTCCCATCATTTCTATCGAGGGAAACAACTTGGATATTGTAGAAGCTAGCTCAAGCTACCTTGGAAGCAAATTTAATATTTCAAGCAAGCTGTCCCCGGGCCAAGAATTAATTCCAAAGCAGAATACGAAATGCGGCAGTCGTATAATGACAAGACTCAACAAAAGAGTATGGGACAACGCCCAACATCTTATCTTGTTACAGACGCTCCTTCCCTACAGAAGAGTAATGCGGCCTACGCTTATCCGTGGTTTGAGTCTAGTTTAGTCTAGGTTGTTTTTTTTTTAAAGTGATGTAAAGTTATTGATTTTCCTGTTTTTTTTTTTTCAGGCAAGGCCATCCATGCCCGTAAGCCACCCTCAATGCACTTTTCGAAAGTGTGCCAGACTAGCCCATAGAAAAAGACAACTGTCTTAACCTCACTACTGAAAAGGAAAGGTTCAGAAGTGGCACTGTCGAAAAATACTGTGCCGCATACCACCGTATACGCGTATAGGGGGCCTATGGCCTATAGGCTACGTGTTCTTAGTTGTTAAATGCGCTCCGAGCTTACATTATGTTTGTTGGCAGCGCTATATAAATATTATTATTATTATAATGATGCTGATGAGTACAGGGGGGGCTGGAACCCGATTGTTTTAATATGATAATGATGGTAATGCAACTACATTGAACAAACACCGGATATAGACCGCCTAATAAATAAAGACTCTCGTACAACACAGGCACAACTACCATCTCTTGGAGATCTGTTCAATTCAAGGTGCTTACTATGATTGACAAAATCCTTCAGGACTACTCACACCAGCTTCACGACAGCTACATCATATCTAGTCGAAGTGGTCGGCTTCTTTCAAAAAGGGCAAGAACAGAGAGATTTTGGAACTCTTTTGTTCCACTATAAGTGAGAATCTTTCAAAAGAATCGTCAGTCAGCCAGAAAATACCATAACTGACTCCTAAATGATATTTTTTTGTCTTGTATGATAAATGGTATGATAGTGTGCGTGAATGTTTATTGTGCTTGAGTACAAACGGTTTTTTAATAGGCCTATTGTTTTTAAAATAGGCTGAAAGACGGTATTTATGTAATCAAATCAAATTTCCATTAGTTTGGATCAATAAAGTAATCTTATATTATGATAAATAGGCAGCTACGGATGTCAGATCTATCATGATCTATGTAGGTAAGGTCGGTCTCGTACATTGTTCGCACGTTCCAAGTTCCAATAGTGGCAGTGGTACTGGTGGAGATGATGGAGGTCGGCCTAGTAGCTTCCAGATTCTGGTTTTCACCACTCGGCGTCATATATTCCTCAACTGGGAATCTATCCTCTCCCAGGACCGAAATGTCTTTAGTTTTCCTTCTTGTCGGCGATTTGGAAAAATAGTGTTCTTTATGTGACAGGGTTGTTAGCCCTGTGCACATGTTAGCCCAGCTCCCCTCACAGCTATCCGGGGAGCTGCCCTTAATTTTGGGAAGAGTACCCTAGCCTTTGTGGTTCCACCCACTTCCTGCAAGGCAGCAGGTTCTTATTTTGGTCCGCCCTGAATATTTGATTTCCCCAGTGCCTACCATATCTGGTGGGCATTCCCCTATCCGCCACCCGGGGAGGCGCCCGATGGGAGATCAGAAACTCCACACGAGTCTAGGGGAGGGTGGGGTGAGTTTAACAGGTGTGAGAGTTGGGTCACACTCGTATCTCAGAAGCTAAAATTGGAATTTATAAAAAGATTAGCCCCAGGTAGACTCTATAATTTTTGTAGCAGCTGAAGTTTAAATAAACTTATGTCCGGTGCATTTCTTTCGTTTTTTTTATATTATTTTTTAGCACACAGATAAACTATTAATTTTAGCTTTTTCAAACCTATGGGTGTGCGGTGTGCGTGAGTAACATACACTTACCGTTCACTTACGCCACTGTTTAGAATCTATATTAAATCAACAAAGTGACGGCCCAACTCACCCCACTATTCTATAATACTGAGAAGAAAGTTGCCACGGTAGTTGTTTGGGTCATTGCGGTCTCTCTTATTTATGTAGAGTGTAACTATTTTGGCGTCACGCATGTCCTGTGCACGTGGATTGTGACCATGTTCCCAGCATTCGCAAGTTAGTTTGTGTGGAGGCTTCAGTAAAGTTGGATTGGAGCAATGTAGGACTTCGGCGTGGGGATATTCAATATTGCCCAATCGAATGCCGCATTTATGTAATCTTTTTGTTTCCGCTTTGGAACAGAGAGTTGGGTAGTACATAGGGTTGCCATCCGTCCCGATATATTGGGACCATCACCGTTATGTAGCCTACCTATTTAACCCGACAAAATCCAAATTTGTCCCGATTTCGCAAAATACTTTTATAAGCTTGGCTCACGTACTGAAGAAACGCATTCTGTTCGCGCAACATGTAAATGCAGCCTCAGTTAGTTTTATTTATGTCAACAAGTGTATGTTGACAAGGTCGTCTCAAAGATGGCGTTGCATGTTGCGCATCTTGTATCGACGATGAAAGTGCCTTCTATATCTAGCGCCAACATTCAAGAAAATACCAGACAGACTTGCATGGCGTTTTATAAATAAGGACAAGGGAAAAAAAGACTTGCCGAAAAAGGTGAAATCTTCCGAAAAATATGGTGTACCAACTACTTCTGCTGCAACAAGTTCTATGTAATTATGTTCTAAATAAAAAGTAATTATATTTTTAAAAAAATGAATACATTTCTACACTCCCATCTCAGGGTGTCCCGACGAGGTTCAAGCTTGATATGGCAACCCTAGTCGTACAGAGAGTTTCTGATTGCAAAACCAATACCATATGCTGAAGGTGTCGTTTGCCAACCGTGTCGCCCGGAGAGACATATATGACTATTTGTTTAGTCTGCAGTCAATGGTTGCAGTTTTTCTAATGTCTTTTATTGCGAGGAGGTCACCATGGCATGGAGTCCGTGGCAAAGCCTATGATTAGGACATTCCAGTTTGTTAGTCAAAATGCTTGTAACTTCTTAATTTATTCCCTTTTGACTTATGTTTGGAAGATGGCTCGCTTGTTGAGTTGTTCACACCGATCTGAACTCCATGTTAGATATGGCAGAACATCACCTTATTTACTGGGGTCTGCCCAACTTGAGGTAGATGTTAACTAAGTGAGACATGGTTATCTCGTCCACCATCTAAAATGACTCCTGGCGCCTGGCTCTACGCCAATCGAACAGAGGTCTTAGAACCGGTAACTCACTTCACTGCAGAAGTTGGGGTCGTCCAGTTTAGTGGTCCAAGAAGTTGAACATAAAAAGATATCGTATTAGTAGGGCCTATTAGTATTAGAAATAGAAAAAGAAGCTAAGTTAGCTTGGAGCAAATGTTAGAAGTGTCAGGTGTTGCATAGACAGCGGATCCTTTCTATTCACGTCTATGTTTATTTCACGGGAACATAAATGCTAAGAATGTGACCATCTGCTTTGCATGAGTTGCCATGCAGAAATATAGTGCAGTCGCTATACGCCTATAATACTGTCTCTTGTTATAGTTTACTTTATTAACCTATCCCTAATTGTCAGGTGTAGCCGCGAGACAGAGGATGGTTTTAGATCGCGGTTTGCCTCTCCTAAGCGATAGAGCTACCCACTAAGGTGTACGAGCCTCATCTTCAAAAATCTATTAGTAAGGTGCCAGTGGCCCACCTATGCTCCTGCTTCTGTTGGTGAGGAACGTTCTCCACGGAATTTATATTTATATTTCTCTAAAAAACAAACAAGGGACGAGCCGAAGGCTCTATAGTCAAGGTCATTGGTTCCCAACCTTCCCTATAGTACAGCTTCTCACCATGTGGCGACCCCCAACCATACAATTATTAATTATCTTTGTCGCTACCTTATGATTGTAATACATTTGCTACTGTTATGAATTGTTATGTAAAATCTGATACGCAGGTTTAATTTCATTGTTTTATTTTAACGCAAATACTGCTGCTTTCAACACATTAGTTGCTTGTAAAAGTAAGCTGCTTTTAACACAGCAGCTTTCTATACATGTGTGACTGGTCCGCATACATACATTATGGCGCCATCCTTGTCACATACACCTGTACTTGTACGGGGAGTAGCCTATGCTATTTTATGGGGATTGCGCGATGATATCATCACACCGGGTACTCATAATTATGTGGATGTATCTGCTTGTGGGCGGACCCGCCTGTAGAAGGATAGATGAGCGGTGTCTCGGTTCATAATAGACGATCGAAAATAGGACTTATATTATGTATTTCCGATGGTCTTAGGCGACCCCCATAAAATGGTCGTTCGCCATTCCACCCCCAAAAGGGTCGCCACCCACAGGCTGGAAACCGCTGTTCCAGGGCGTTACGTTCGTAACGGTGAACCAAAGGGTAAGGGTGGGGGCACACCAAGGTTCTGTCCTGCTCCGAAGGCGTAGCGTGCCGGGTAACACTGTACGGTTTCCGCAGATCAGCTTATAGGCCTAAGCCAACTGCGGATTCCCTTAAAATTAGGATCATTATTGCTACCTGCAATGTCACCAGGTAGCACAAATCCTATACTATATATAGGTACAGTGGCATCCAGGCACACGGGAGGTTCGTGAGACGGTATTCATGCATCCATTGCTTTCTCCCCACCGAGGCCCGGGACCTCTCGGCAGTACAATGGGCCTCGGACACGCAGTGGGAGCTGTTCGCCCATCGGTGTAATCTTAAGTTGATCGTATCGGTGGTTTACACACTTCGCCAGTCTTTGCATGAGGCCAATTTTTTTCCTTTTTAAATAATAAATGTAAAACAAAGAACTATATCATAGCACTCTGCAGTTCAGCCACATGTTGATACACTTAACCGATAGGCCTATTAAAATATCGGGCTAATGAGCTAATGTTAGGCCACTATACGGGAGATTGGTAGCCTACGAGGCAAGTGCCATGAAAAAAATAATTTAAGAAGAGTTTGAAGACTTTTCTCTTAAGCTAGTGTTTTTTACGTTTTTGTGTCCTCTCGATCACAAAATCGGCGAACCTAAATTGTACAATTATACAATGTAATACTTGTGGCGCTTTTCTTTTTTATAATAAATAACTATACAATTTAAAAGACAAGAACATTGTTGTTGGTTTTTTAAATGAACTTTTAAACAAATCTGCGAAACATTTCTTGGTAATAAACGGAAATAAGCCTCGTTTGAATCTACAAAGGAGAACAAATTGACTGACGACGCCATTTTACCGACTTTCTGTGCTTGTTAAGTGACTACGGATATTCTTTTCTAAATAAAAATGTCCAAGCCTGGGGTTAACGTCACCCCCACAAAGCCAGACACTAGTCTATTTCAAAAAGAAAACAGAAACCAAAATACTGGAAATAACAGCATTGTTAAAGATGACAGAAGATCCTCTAGTGGTTTCAACACTCCCTCCGGTAATCAGCAGGGACGTAACCAGCAGGCACGCGGTGGCCAAAATCAAAATAATTCCAATCAGAATAGTCAACAGCATGACCGCGATAGATCAGCAAATAGAAATGAAAATAAGCAGTTCGATCATAAACCAGTACCGGTAGTTGAAACAGAAAAGTCAGCTGACAAAGATGACAAAAATGCAGAGAGTGCCCCCGGAACGGCAGGTGCTGCACCCGGAGAGAAAAAGTTTACTGGAAGATGTCGACTGTTTGTTGGAAATCTCACTCCCGATGTTACAGAAAACGACTTCAAAAAAATGTTTGAACCCTTTGGAGAGATATCAGAAGTTTATGTTAATACTTCAAGAGGCTTTGGTTTCATAAGATTGGTAAGTGGAAATGGCCGAAATGCTCAATCATGATTCATGTAATTTAGTTTTATTTAGGCTGGCTATTTTTAAACTATTTAAATTGCAGTTCATTGCATGCATTACGCCTTATTACGGCACGGTAGTATTACTAAGTAATAGTCATTTAGTATTGCTAATTACCATTTGGTTGCACTTTTTTTTTACCAATAATTAATATCCACAGTTTTAAAAAGTTTAATAACTATGGCAGGTTTCACAATAAGGATTTCAAAAGTTCCCTTTTGTACCAAAAAAATATATTTTAACCCTTAAAGTACCGACCTACTTATTTGCGATGTATACCTTCAGTCCCAGCCATTATTTTACTAATTATTCCCTCCACTAGTAGGCTAGTAGGTAGAGAACATTAAATGTTAAATTTGATACCAAGTTTATGTGTCTAATTACCTAGAAGTGCAGATATTGTAGCCAATACAAGGCCAATTTTGTATTACCGTAGCCTAGGTTATGCCTACTCTCACAAAAAATGTAGGCTAAGCACAATATAAGCTATTATAATCAAACTAGATCTAGACTAGTAGGCTAGTAGATAGAGAACATTAAATGTTAAATTTGATACCAAGTTTATGTGTCTAATTACCTAGAAGTGCAGATATTGTAGTTTGAATGACAATAAATTTCAATAATGGCTGACGTGTTCACAAGAAAATATTGAAAAAACAAATTGTAAAAATATTTTTTTTCTGTGAAAGTCTAAATAATAGGTAGAATATAGCCTATGTCATAGGCCTACTCATAATAATAAAAAATGTTTAATATGCTTATTATTATTATAAAGTATATAGACCAAAAATAGTCGCTTATAAGTTTATTTTATATACAAGGCTAAATTTAATTTGACACATCTAACACTTTAAATATTAATTATCGCCTACTCAGTTAAAAACTGATTCCTCTAAGCTAATCTTGTATCCTTTGTATATTTCTAAAAGACTAGAACTGGCTGTCGATGTTGCAATCAATTGTCAAACACCAATAAAAGCATGAGTTTTTCTTTTTGGAAATGCCTAAAATAATTAAAAAATAGCACCAGAAGTTCATGATCTTTTCCAGTTGAAAGGCCAGGTCTCATTAAATAAAAGACTTGTCAATTGAAAATGCATTAATAGACACTTAGCTTGCAATTTACACCTAAGCAAGTGGTAAATTATGTACTTAACTATTTAGAATACAACAAATTGTTTTAAATGAAGCTTATTATAATGTGAAATACAAGTGACTAAAACCTGTTTCGGATAATAAACTGTGTAATTTGAAAGATGGACGAAAGAGGGAACCTTCGATTGCCTAAGCTACTAATGCTTGGAACAAATGTCTAAATACTAGAATGACTGGCACACTAAGAAGGAATATTTATGATAAAGTCAATTATAAGGATAATGTAATCTATATATATAAAATAAGAGTCTTTGTCCCCATACAGATCCCCATTGGTCAATTTGAAATCACGTGAGTTTGTCTCACTGACCTATTTAAAGGCTAGGCCTATATACTGTCTAATAATTTTTCACATCGGACATGTGTCTTCGCTAACTCAGTGGTAAACGTAGCGGACTGCTAAGCGGCCGACCCAGGTTCGATTCTCCACTTAGACTATACCTTTTTTTTTTAAACTTGTAAAAACAAAAGACAATGTAAATCTACGGGCAATTTAGATTTTTGTTAAATAAAATACTTGCCTATTTTTTTACCCGATTACAATTTTTATTTTAAATTACTTTCCTAAAAGTCTTCAGTAAAAAAAATAAATTTAAATATAAGATTTATAGCTTTCTTTTAATTGTAGTTTATAATTTTTTATCTGCACCTTATACAGTCCTTTTTTTTTCACCCGGGCAATGTAGCTTGTAATAAATAATTTTAGTTTAGAACATTCCTTTTAAGGCTGGATGCGGGGATATTCCAGCCTAAAAATTAAAAAAGGGCTTAGGGGGGTCTGAGGTCCTATCTGGGATTTTGGGTTATAATGAAACATGAACATTTCCTGCTCCATGCTCCACGGGGAGCGATAAAGAATAAGAGAATAATAAATAAAAGAAGTTAATGCCCTAATTTAATAAATGTCTTTTTTTGTACCTTGTGAATCTGTTCAGTGTTGATTTTCCTCAAGAGCTTAGGGGAATGGGAATTTAAGGAACAAGAGCTCTTTTTCAAAAAACTTTTTATTGAGATGTTATATTTTGCACTTTGAATGTATTCTGAAAATATTAACATAAAAATTAAAATCACAAAAAAAATAAGCTTTAAAAATTGTTGATAGTGTGTCCCAGTGGATGGAACAAAATTGGGTTCTAATTTTTTCATACAGATGTTAAGAAAACAAAAAAAATCAGAACTCTGTTAATAATCATGCTTTAAAAATGCAAAGGGATTTATAAATAGGAAAATCAGCTCTTTTCCGAGATATATTATTTGGGATGCTATAACAAACACATTTTTTGTTGAGTACCTGGCTTGTAGTCAGGGTTCCCATTCATACTGGGAATAAGCCTGGAATGTGAGGGGGGGGGGGACAAAAACAGCCAGGAAAACCGGGAAATTTGACCTATAAAAGTTTTTTATTTTAATGTCAAATGTAGTCCTATGCATATTGTAATTATTTTACTTCATTACAACCACCAATTCGGGTGATCATAGCAACCAGGGCTGTGGAGTCGGTAGATAAATGTTCCGCCTCCAACTCGTCAGTTTTTTATACTTCCGACTCCAGGTACCCAAAATTTCCTCCAACTTGGACTCCGACTCCACAGCCCTGGTTGCAACTTAATGACAGAGCAGTGCTGTTTTGTTTAACTTTAAGAAACTACCGTATATACTCGCGTATAAGTCACACTTTTTTTACAGAAAATTTCGACAAAAAGTAAGGGTGCGACTTATACACCCGACACTGTTTTTGAAAAGTTCAAAAAACATCACTACTCTGTCATAAAGTTTTCTACATAACCCCTATAGTTGATTGGAGTCATGTATAATTATTAGGATATGCCTTTATTTGATTATGTTTGCCTTATGCACGATTAAAACAATTTTTTAAGGAAAGTTTCCAAAATAGGGTGAATATTTAGTAACTTTTATGTTTAAAAGGTATGGCATTTTTAAGATATTAAAAAGCAGTGTAACCTGGGAAGTCGGGGTGCGACTTATGCGCGGGTCAATGACAACGTATAAGGGAAAAAATCTTAAACTAGGGGTGCGACTTATACACCGGTGCGACTTATACGCGAGTATATACGGTAGTTGAAATTTCTAGTTTAAAAAATGTGAGACCATTGCACAAGATTATACAATATGTAAACTTCCTTTTAAGAAGTGTAAGAAAAAGCAAAAGAGTTCTTAATATTATCCATTGTTTTTGTTTAAAGGATTACAGACACAATGCAGAGGCAGCCAAAGCAGCACTTGATGGCCACCAGAGAAAGGGACGCATTTTAAGAGTTCGTTTTGCTACTCATGGTGCTGCCTTGAAAGTAAAGAATCTCCATCCATATGTTTCTAATGAACTCTTGGAACAGTCATTCTCACAGTTTGGGGAACTGGAAAGATGTGTGGTCATAGTAGATGACAGAGGCAAACCAACTGGAGAAGGGATTGTGGAATTTGTTAGAAAACCAGGCGCTAATTCTGCCCTAAGACGCATAAATGAGGGTGTATTTCTTATGGGAATGTAAGTGTTATGTTTATGATCTAATTCTTGAAAAAAATTGATGTAATAAAATTAAAATGTATTAGTTATCTAATAGATGTATTGTTTAATTACAGTGATCCTAAGCCTGTTGCTGTTGAACCACTTGAACAGAAGGACGAAGAAGATGGAATGCCTGAAAAATTCTTAACTAAAACTGACCAATACAAAAAGTAATATTTACAAACTTCTTTATCTTTGAAAATTTGTTGTTTAATTCTTTAATGTATTTAAATATGGTTGTATCCATGCATAATAGCAAACTAAAATATATTTTATTTAGGGAGAGAGAGAAAGAACCCAGATTTGCTCCCCCTGGCACATTTGAATATGAATTTGGAATGCGCTGGAAAGCCCTTGAAGATTTGGAAAAGCAGCGCATTGATCAAATTAAAAAGGATACTGAAGACGCAAGGCTAAAACTTGAAGATGAAATGCAAAATGCTCTCTATGAATATCAGGCTGAACAGATTCGTCAAGGTAGCATTTCTTTTTAGAAATCATTTTACTTAGAACATTCCTTTTAAAGCAGGATGCGGGGATAGTCCAGCCTAAAAATAAACGAATAGGGGGTCTGAGGTCCTATCTGGGATTTTGGGTTATAATGAAACATGAACATTTTCTCTACACTAAAGTAGCACATTTTTACTGAGAAATTGTTCTATGTTGTTGAAAAATGTCAAATGTTGTTTCTTTATGAATTTTAATTAAGCTTGAATGATATTTACTTACTGAAAAGACCTAGAGAGCATTTGAAACACATGATTGTCTTATGATTCTAAATTCGACCGCTCGCACTATGGCAATCACAAATTTTGTTATCTTACAGACGTTCCTTCTATACAGATATTGTGTTCTACAATTATCTTAAGCTTTTCTTTTATGACCAGCACAGACATACCTACCGTTCGGCTTTTGGGGTATTTGTTAAGCAATTTTATTTTTTAAAAACACTTTGTTCCGCCGTTCCGCTTTTTACTAGTTTTGTTATGCCAAATTGGAAAGTTTGGGTTTTTCATGTGTTGAAATATAGTCCGTTTCTAGGTTGATAAAATAAAGGCACAAATAAGGTCACAATGCTATAATTATCATTACTTGGGGTTTCTGGATTTATTAAACAGGGTTCGTACAGCTCCTGGAAACTCCTTGAAACTCCTGGAAAACCAAAAGTTGTGTTCCAGGACCTTAAAACTCCTGGAAAAACTGCATTTAGTCCTGGGAAAATACTAAAAACTCCTTATTTTTTTAGAGAGATTAATTTTGTAATCACTGCTCTTCGATTGTACTTTCACTTTTCCAGAAAGCCCTATTGGTGTTAACCCTCTTTGCCACTTTTTATTTCCGCGCGCATACGTTGATGACACCAGTAATGCCACTCATGGTTCTTTTTTTTGTTTTACGAGATCTTTGTTTTTTTTTCGATCCAAACATGGGATGTAGTCTATATTAAGTCCCCAATATGTTGTAAAACAAACAAAAAAAAAGCTGTGTAGCGAGGTGTCTTGTTTTTTTTTTAAAGAGCTCAGCTTGGCTTTTCAAAAAATTTACTCCTGAAAAACTTTTGGAACACTCCTGGAATTTTGAGGCAATATCTCTGTACAAACCCTGTTAAAAGAGATATTTTTTTTTTTGGACGTTTTTTGTGTTTGGCAATTCATTTTTTTTTCTCTAATGTAGTATTGTAGGCCTATTGCTAAGATTTTGAATTGAATAGACTATATCTAAACGTCCTGCCTCCGAAAGTTTAAATATGACATATGACTTGTTCAAACTGTAAAAAAACAACTAATTCAGTGTTATAGGAAGGAGTATTCAGAGGAGTTTATTCAGCAAAGAAAAACATGTGAATTTAATGTTCTCTGTAGGCCTACTTACTACTAGATCTAGATCCATTGCGAATTGTCTGTAAAACGTAGGCCTACCTACATTTTAAATAGCTAATGTTGTTGTTTTTTTTTGTTATAAAAGATTGTTAGATAAAGAGTGTTCCGCTTTTTTGTTGAATAATCCTCTTTTTCATCAAGATTGTTCCTCTTTTTAGTCCTTAGGGGTAAGCATGTCTGCCAGCAAATTTCAGTATCTCTTACACACTTGTAACAAACAGAATCATTATTTCCATACAACTCTTGAGTTTAAATCATTTTTACATGCTTAAAATGTAAATGAAAGGGACAAATTACAAAGTTTTTGTTGCCAGGTAAGCAAAAAATAGATCAGTGAACCTACACAATTTTAAACAAGTTAAGCATAAGCCTACGCATATCCTGATAGAAATAATAATGACAGAGTAGTAGTGCTTAAATATTTTTTTGACTGCTATGTTGAATTTTAAAAAATGTCGCGATCAATATGCCAGTGTAAACAGTAGTATTATGTAAATCTTACTGAATCTTTTAGCTTAAAAAAGCTAGTTGTTTTTCCTATTCGACATAATTGTTTATGAGATGGTATTCTCTATACTTTGTTCGTTTTCACTATGCTTGAAATTGTTTTTTCTCTACTGTTCTACCCTTTTAATTTCTTTTTTCTCTATATTGGTCATCAACGGAGTGTGGATGATTATGAATTTAAAGGTGCCTTTGTTTTTGCAGCACTCTCTCCTTAATTTTTTGTTTTTGTATAGGAAACCCTGTGCTTTGTAATATCAAAAGATTTATCCCTATTTATTAGACTTGCTTAGACAACAAGAGGAGCTGAGAAGACTCGAAGAATTGAGAAATCAAGATCGAATGAGGAGACAACAGGAACTAGAGTTAAGGTATTTGTAAACTGCCTGTTGTAATTAAAATTGTATTAAAGCTGATAGTTATTTTTTTTGTATATTGCATACATAAAATGTGTTTAATTTAGACCTTATAAAAAAATATATGACCATGAAATTATTTACTTCAGGCGACAACAGGATGATAGGGAAAGGGCACAGCAAGATGAGCGTCGCCGCAATGACATGATGCTAAGTATGAGACAACAAGAGCTGGCTAGAGGCAGGGGGCCCATTGATGCTTCTGGTCTTCGTGGAAGAGATGATCTTATGGTACAAAAAAAAATAGTTTAGTAACTTAAATTATAAGTTATGCATTTTTATGAAAAAAAATTAACAAATTGGCAGAATTTATATTCTGTGTAAAAACTTGTTCAACAATCTTAAATTTTTTTTTCCAGATGTCCGATCGTTATGGTGATAGAATGTCAGACAGAATGCCAGATCGTATGGGAGATAGGCTCTCTGACAGAATGGGTGATCGCATGGGACCAAGCCAATCAGGATTTATGTGGGATGAAAAACAGAGAGGCGAGGTTAGGTTCAATAATATTATTTCTTGTATTGTTGTTATTGGAATTTTCACATAATTATCGTTCATTTTCATTGTTTTAAAATTTTGCTATGAAATTTTTAAAAGTTCATGCATTGCAACACTGAAACTGATTCAACAATGTGACATTTGCCAAGGCTCTTATGTTCAGTTGTTTATGCATTGACTTTTTTTTTTTGTTTGTTTTACGTCAATTGACTTTCAATATGCACAGGCTGGCATGAGAGGTGATGGGGGCAGAGGACGGGACATGAGGGGCTCTGGAGCCCCACCACTTCAACCCCCGCCTGTGCCACCCTCTCAAATGGGGGCCAATGAACGCAGTGGGGGGCCATCTTTGGCTGCCTCTGGACAAAGTTCCAAAGTAATTTCTCTTATTTTTATATAATTTTCCATTTTATTCACCTTTGTATATATTTGACATAGTCTTTCTAGTTTTGGTTTAACGTATATAAAAAAAAGTTAAATTTTTCTTTGAAGATATACTTCTAATTTGTGTGATGCATTTCTAATTTGTACATTGTTTTCTTTTAACAGTCCAGTCCTAAACCTTTAATGGGTAGTGGTGGCTTTGGTAACTTAGGAAATCAGTCGGGCAGTGCATCTGGTCAAAATAACCCAGCACCTAACTCAGACAATTCCAACATGGTAAGTCCATGTTTTATTTATAAATACACAAAAGTGCCACCCTTATAATTTGAAACTCATGTTTTCGGCAGAATCTGGTTCTACTATGATTATACATTAAGCATCTTTTAAGTATTAGGACCCAAGAGTTTGGAACGTAACATTAGTAGTAGTCTGGAAACTAAAGTCATATCCATGTACATGCCCTACATTTGTAAGGGTATGTTTTTTTATACAAAAGTTTTTTTAAATAAATAATCTAAATTCTTAAATTAAAATAATCCTACCTGTATACATTTAATATGCGCCAATAATCCATTTTTTTTTATTTTGGGTTTGACTTTTTAATGTCAATTTAAGAATTGTTTTTGCTGATGATGTGATTAGTTTACAGGCTCGTTTTAAACCACTACGGGTGGACAAAAATATTGTTTGTGTTATCTAGAACTGAAATGATCAATTGTGATGCTGTAATGGAAAAGGGCTTCTAGTTTTCATTAGATAAGTAAGCCAATTTATCATTTCACTTGTTTAGACCTTTCAGAAGAAATTCACACCGGTATTGAAAACATTGCGATCAAAAGACTTCACATCAATACACTGACCATACACTTTCTTTTACCATGTTCAGAAATTTGTTGGAAAATTTACACTAGCAGTGTTGCTGCGCATAGCTGTTTAGAAATTGAAAAAGCCCTTACTAAATACCGCCCTAAAATGTAACGTGTGTCTTTTTCTGTGAGAAATAACTGGAATGGACAAAATAAATAGCAGGTATACCTTTTCTAACTGAACTCTCCAAGTGCGTCACTGAAAATATTTTTGAACAAATAGTCTTGACATACTTGAATGGAAATATACTTTTTATGCATATCATTTGTGAGAAGAAAAGTTTGGTCACCATTTGTATATCGGGTTGATTTGGGGAAAAAATCATTGAGTGACAGATTTAGAAGGAGGTTAGTAAATTCCTTTGTATGAAAAAGCAGACCATAACTATGATGAATCCCTTTTAACTCGGAAATAAATCTAGTCACTTGATAAGGAACACAATTGTAACTCGTGAAATTGAAGTAAAAAGATTATTTGGCTTCATTATAAAGTATTCTGATTTTTTTAAGGCGTGGAGATTTTACAATCACTTTGACAAACATTTGACATGCCAAGAAATCTGTACATCATGTTCTTGGACAAAGCTTCATTGTTACGTGTCTTAAATAAGGATGCTGTAGACGTTACAAAATCAGGACAACTCCTGACATATGACTGCTGCACCCCCATTATAAGTTTTTATTTAAATAGATACATGTGTATCAAATTTATAAAGGATTATATATACATATTTAAAGTCTCACTGTTCTCTTTTTTGTCAAATTTGGTTAATTTGGTACAAAATGATGGTTAAGAGTCTAAAACCATTTTCATGCAGTTTTTTTTTCACTCTCAATACAGTTCATCAGAGCATTTAGTAAACATTTTGTGCCTATTCTTGCAGTGCAGGACATATTCTTGTGCCCATTATATGTCTAGTGATTAGCTTTTATAAAAAAAAAAGGTACATTACTAAGTGATCACTGACATTTTACTGATAGGTTTGTTAATATGCTTTTCTTCTTTAGTACGAAGCCCAGTGGGTATTGTGTGGATTTTATTTGGTGTTTAAGTTTATATTTAGGCTTTAATAGGTGGCTAAATTTATTCTTGTGGTAAAAATTATAAAAAAACTGTTTGCTTGCTTAGTTCCTTTGTTTTTGCGTGAAACATAGGGCCACGACAACAGCTCTCCGGAGCATTGATCCTGGCAGCCTTTTTTAGTTCACCCCATGAAAGGTTTCAGCTTTTTCATCCAGGTGGTCTTATGGCGAAAAACCAGTCTCTTTCCCAGGGGGTTCCATTTTACTGGCAAATAACATCCTCAGAAAAAACTGCAGACATTTATTTGTATTATTATTTTTTAAATTTTGTAGATTATTGTATGCAGAAAATGAATATTAGGGCAGGGGGTGTGTGTGCTCTAGATCAGTGATTGTCAACCTTTTGATAATTGTGTGCCAAAGTAGGATTCCTTATTCACTCAGCGTGCCAAGAGCCTAATAATTATCCCATTCTTGCATATAATTTCATCTAGAAATCTTTAGATTTGCCCTTTTTAAGGTCTTCCCCCTGCCATTGAAAATCGCTCTGCGAGCCAAGTGGTACACAGACCCCTTCTCTAGATCTTATATTCAAAAGGACCAAAGCTTAAAATTCTTCAACAAGACGTACAAGTCTAGCCAGCTCTAATGGGCCCTTGGGTTAGGGATAGTAATGGCATGTTTAGGCATCATTGTAATGGCCATCAATTCCCTTGTGGCCACTAGACCAACCTTGTAGATAATCAGATTAAGAAAATTAAGCTTGTGGTTCATGGAAATAAATATTGAGTTTTAAAAACACTAAAATGGTTCCTGTATTATAAAAAAGATATGATTGAAAATTGGAGGTGACAGCTTATCCTGCAACAAATACCCAAGAAAATTTTTAGACATACACCTTTTAGCCAACCTTTAAAGGCTTATAACATGGAACCTGTCTATATTTCTTTTACTAATTATTGGTTTTATTATAATTTACCTATGATTACAGCAAAGATTGATCTGTCAAACTTTGCAACATTTTCTTGTTTACAGCTGAACCTAAGAAACACTCAGAAAATTAGTCAGTAAAATGTTTTGAGGCATATGTTACTATATTGTACCAAAATTAATGTACCATGCGATTGTAATTTTGCGGTATACATAACATGATCATTTCCACAGGTATTCATCTACCCTTTTTCTATTGATTGAATTGACAAGTTTGCTATGATGTTATTTTTTATTGTTGTGATTCCCAATGATGTGACAAGTGGTATTTCTGAGCAAACTTGTGTAGTAGTTATAATGATAATTTGTTATATATCAATGCCAAATATGGATGCCTTTAGAATACTTTTAACCTTATATTTGTTTCATTTTAATAGTATTTGTCTCTAAAAATTCAGCACTAGAAAATTTAATATTCATTATTTTTCTTAGCACAACTATGAACATTCATATATAGGCTTTACGCAGTAAATTTTAGTTGGTTTGTTTAAAAAAGGGAATGGTCATTTGTGTTGAGCTGGAAGGGAGGGTTCTTAAAATGGCTTGAAATTAAATACGTCCGATGAATTGTGCGACTTGATTTTACATTTTGAATGCAGCACTGTTTGTAAAAATAAAACTAGGCAGAAAGGGATCTAAAATCTGTTATTTGATTGATCATGTGATTGTAATTTTGCGGTATACATAACATGATCATTTCCACAGGTATTCATCTACCCTTTTTCTATTGATTGAATTGACAAGTTTGCTATGATGTTATTTTTTATTGTTGTGATTCCCAATGATGTGACAAGTGGTATTTCTGAGCAAACTTGTGTAGTGATAACGATAATTTGTTATATATCAATGCCAAATATGGATGACTTTAGAATACTTAAAAAATGATTTTTTTTTAAATGTTAATTATATCTTGTCTCTTAAAATTCATCACTAGAAAAGTTAAAATTTAATAGTTTCCTTACTCCAACTATGAACATTCATATATAGGCTTTACGCAGTAAATTTTAGTTGGTTTGTTTAAAAAAGGGAATGGTCATTTGTGTTGAGCTGGAAGAAAGGGTTCTTAAAATGGCTTGAAATTAAATACGCCCGATGAATTGTGCGTCTTCATTTTACGTTTTGAATGCACCGCTGTTTGTAAAAATAAAAGTAAGCAGAAAGGGATCTAAAATCTGTTATTTGATTGATCACACCATTATCATTTTTATTCTATTGCACATTTAGTGATTTGTACTAGTTGCTACATTGTATTAAATATTCAAAAACATTTTTGCAAAATATTAAACTATACCCTTTAGGGTGGGATGTGCAGCGTTACATGGTCTATAATTTAAAAATAAATATTTAGCCAAGAATAATGAAACGCTGAAGAGGCATAAAAGACTTACAATAGAGATAATTCTGTTATAATATAGAGATAACATTAAATTTACCTGCAAAGTGATATTGAAAATTCTTTGGCATTTATAACATTTTGTATGTGCAACTATTTCTCTGTGATTGAGTTACCAATTGATGTATATATAAAATAATATCAAACATGCCTACCGTCCCGCAGTTTGCATATTCGTCCCGCAAATATGTTAAAATGTACAGACCCTCCTACAAATATGTATTGAGTCTTAAAACCTCACAAACAATATAAACATTTCAAATGGTAACAAAAAAAATTGTTTATATTAATAATTATGAATTAACTTATTTGGCGGGTTCATTTTTTTTTCTTGATAGCTTTTATAGTTAGAAAAAGCAATATAAGATCTTTGTATAATTTAAAATAAATGTATAATTTCAATAGATCAGCAATCTTGGCCTACACCATAATTTTCACTTAGAATACAGAGAATGGAAATTCTTGTCATAATATACATGTCATACATTCATAAATGTCCCTTCAGGATTAAGGTTTGGGAAGTTAAGGAAAAATAATCAAGTTTTGGGAAAGTGTAAATTTGCGTTGATAAATCTGTAATTAAATTGAAACTATCATTAATATGCTTTTGCATTCATCGATACTTTTTGCTACAATTCGATAAATGCTTGTATGTGTAAAAAAATCTATTGAGAAAAATTTCCTTTACGGCATACATATAATACCCTAAAGCCAGTAAAAGGTTAATGCTATAAACACCTTTCTTGCATATTTGTTATATGACTCGAATAGTTGTAAAAATGGTGTTCGATAAAAAAGTGAATATTTAAATGGAGTAATTTCACTTCGCATTTTAAAAACAGACATACTTTGCTTATTTTTATTGTAAAAAGATACACAGCATTATAAACACTGTACCATAATTTGTCACTGTTTTTTTTTCTACTGGTAAATAAATACCTGTTTAAATAAAAAGTGTAAGTGGCAATGCGATAACATAAAAAAAAAAAAAATTTATTTGCACCAAAAGTACTTTGGCTATCTGCTAAATTGTTGGATGCATTATTTATTCTGTGTTTGCGGAAAGTTTTTGCTCATAAACTTTGTGAGACATACTTTAATGTTTAAGTTTTTAATGAAATAATGGGCTATCGATATAAAGGCTGTATAATCCTTGCGTAAAGTAATTATTGTCACACTGTTGTGTAATTTGAAATAGTCCTGTATTGAGAGTCAATTTACCATACTTTCAGTACAAGACCAGGTTCTGACTACAGGCCAATATGGTGAACATTTGTTAATTGTTTGCAGACATATCTGTGCTTGCATCTTGGATACACTGAGTAATCATATGCCTCACAACATTACACTGCGGTTTTTGTTAGATAAAATTTCAAGTAAAGATATTTTCAATTAATACTGAAGTTTCTTTTAGTTTCAGCTGTACATGTGCTGCATTGTGAAGCCCCATTTAACGAATTTAATCTGATTTGGCTTTTCTTTTCTTCTCTCATTTTATTATGTCCCGTGGCTTGCTGATACCTGTACCCCTCTACAATGATGATGACGACATGTTCCTGTGATGATCCGAATTTCTTACTGGATTGTATCATTCAATTCAAAACAAATCTTTATTTTAAAACAAAACGGTATTGAATTTTGACAGAGGCGATCTCGATTTGAGCAAGGACAAGGAGACAACTATCAGAACCAAAGAGGTGTGCTTGGAGCACCACCTGGGGGTATGGGAGGCCCAGTGGGCTTTGGTGGAGCACAGGGTGCCTTAAGTGGTCCCCAGGGCTCTTTGGGATCAGCAAATGCAGCAGCATTAGCTAGACAAATGGGGGGAGGGCCCCAGGGAGGCATGCCTGGCGGTGGCAGCCCAAACATGTTCCAGTCTGCAGCCAGCTTGAATGAGCGTTTAATGTTAGAGCGTCGCAGAGAGGCCGCTAGAGAGGAACTAAATGATATCAAACGTATGCGCAGATTTTAAATTGAACATTTCTCAATATGTTGTTTTAATGTTAGTATTTTAAAACCGTTCTTGAGAATTTTCTTTTGTGGCCGTCTCTGTAATGTGGATTTTTTTTACAACCATGTTTATTGGCGAGATAATCCTGCGTAGTTGTAACATTTTAATTATTCATCTTCATGAAACTTTAGACTACGTGACGTCTAATTTTTAATATGGTTCATTATATAAAGTTAATTTTAATTGTTTTTATGGACACCTTCATAAATGATGACTTGGGCATGTTAAAAAAATTCACTTCAGAACAAACTTGTCAAAAAATTATTGAGTAATGATTTTTGTTTTACTAGTGGAAAACTGTTTATTATATTTCTGTACATAAAAGTCTTGCTTTCTCATTTCTTTCATCCTAAATTGTAAACTGTTAGAATTTACTCCAAATCTTTTCAATTCTTTAAAATAATAGTACATTTCTTACAATTGATTTAAATCGGCTCCTTGGCTTTTACATGTTCTTACTTTGCATGCGACAAACTTTGAAATATTTTAATTGTAACAGCTGTCAAAGTTTCTTTACAGCTTTTCCTTGTGTTAAAAGTAAAACATAAGATGTACTGTGTTTCATATAGTAATTTAAAGTAATTTTTCTCATTTATTTGTATTATTTAGGAAAAGTTTTTAGTTTAATACTTGACATGTGTTTTCGTCATATATTGTTTTGTAACCTCAATGTTGAGTTTATAAGTGTCGTCAATAAAGTTAGCTCAAAAAGAACTTCTTATTCTTTACTTTTTTTTGTTTGATCTGTCAACAAATTTAATTAGATTATTATCAAAGACGCTTATCTGGCTTGTTTAGAAACTGGTGATTATTTAATTTGGTAATAAATTTATCAAATTCTGATGCTTTCCTTTATCTTGAGTTAAATATATAGAATCTTTTCTGGAGTTTTTTGTCAATCTGTCATAAACATGATGTAATTATTCAAAGTCATTGTTTGACAAAATCGTCATGTTTATTCCTAAATAATATTGATTTGTGAATCAACAGTCTTGCTGACAATAATATGAAAGTGCCTGTTATGAGAAATGGAAACATTATTTGGTCTTTTTTTTTAAATTGATTATCTTAACATCACATTGAACACAAAACAGAGCATCAGTTCATTGAATGATTTCTAAAACACATCATTTGACGTTTTATGTCCAGATAAAATGGGGACATTTATATATGTGAATTTTTTTAACGTGAGAACCTTTTAAACCACTTATAAACCTTAATTTTCCATTCCCTGTGCTCTAAGGAAAATCCACAGGCAAAATGATTAGATTTTTTATTTGTTAAAAAAATGTTTTAGTATTCTATGAAAACATTTTTTGCACTAAATGCATACAATTCATGTGTATGTGCCCTTCCTTCAGTCCTGCTTAGGTAAATTAGGTATAGTTTTTGCCTCTTTAATATTTTTTCTGTTATTTCACAATGTGTACCCTAATAAACAACATACACACTAATAGACAGACAACATACACCCATTATAAACAACATACACCATAATAAACCAAACAACACAATTGGCAGAATAACAGATATATTAAAAGAATAATATACATTCAAATACATCTAACAAAATATTAAGTATAATGTCTATGAAAAAGCAACTAAATATTTATTTCATTAAGTGTATTTATATGGTTACTTAGTGTTATGTAAGAAGTATGAATTTGTAGATGTTTGGCAGGTTGTCTGTATGCAGGTTCAAATATTTTCAAAGTTCGGGTTTTGGTTTACCTTGAATTAACCCAAGGTAAAATGTGACAATATAGTTTTATTCCAAAGAAAATACGAATAGTATATATGCCAAGTAAACATCAAACACATAATTCATATAAATTAACTAACAATATTTCAATATTTACAATAATGCATATATCACGCCATTCCTAATTGTCATAGTGGATTTGCAAGTGCTGTGAGGATATTTAAATTGGCAGTGGTGGGGTATTCTTCCTTTTTGATGGTATAGAGGCCATAGACCCAGAGTTTTTTTTACTATAGCACTGTAAGGACAAAGTGTTATAATTGGTGAAACTTAGCGACTTAGATGAAAAAAAGACACTTCATGGACACCATATCATAATCATTAACCCACACCAAGGAAAGAGAAAGAGATGTTGGGGGATATGGTTTAAACACACAATGTTTATGTAAGGGTCAGATAGAAAAGGATTAAAAAGTAAACTTAACAAATAACTGGAAGTGAAGTCTCTCATTCCATACTAAGTGGAGAGAAAGTTTCATAGTAATGTGCTGTAATTACACGTTTATAGTTCTGTTGCACACTTATGGCTTGTGATATATGTGTAACTTGTGTTTATGATGGGCAGTGGAGATAAATATTATCAGGTGAACTCGTATTGTTCCATGTAAAGAAAGTCACCAGCGTAAAACAAAAAAAATTCTAATAAAAGTTTTACTTAGTATTTAACTTTAATTTAAAAAAATTGTATATACCACAAAATGTGCTGAAATATAGAAATAGCACAATTTTGTCATCAAAGAGCCAAGGCCACAAAGAGTAAACTGCCATGTAGGGGCAGATCATTGTAGCCGTGCTAAATTTGAAATCTCCTTCATTAACTGGCAATATTTATTATTTAGCTTCAATTTCATTATGAGACAATATTCCTCATATCTCTCATCTCCTTGATTTTTATACAATACTCTTTATGTCTCTTGTATCTTTTTTTTTGGGATAATATTTTTCACCTCTTATCTCAAAGTTTTTGAGATAATTTTATCTCTTTTCTCCTTGATTTTGAGATAATATTCTTCATATCTTTTTTCTCCTTGATTTTGAGATAATATTCTTCATATCTCTTATATCTCATTGATTTTGAGACAATATCCTTTATATATCTTGATTTTCATATCTCTTATCTCCTTCATTATGATATTTTCATCTCACATTTCCTTCATTATGACAATATTCTTTATATCCTTAACCCTTCCATTATCATTTTTGCTATCTTAATAGCAATATCTTACTAATAATATCTTAATTTTATTTGAATAATTATTGTCAGGTGTTCTAGGCATCCCAAAATAAATTTAGAACTTTTTGTGAGCAACAAGAAATATTGACATGTAGAGAATTGTTTTTTTATCAACATCATCATTATTAGTATCAAAATAATCTTTTCACAATAATAATTCTTTATAGTTTCGTAAGAAAAAATGCAGGAAATTATACTATTACTCTAGTAAATAAACATTCTGTCCAAGACTGTTGAGAGATTACATCTTTTTTTATGTGTTTTAATTAGATATCCTTGTATGAAGAAATTATATGCAGCACCTGGGGTGGGAGTAAAGTTGGCTTATGGAAATATATGGGCCTGGTACTGGAATGGCAAAGACCCTATATATGTCTGTTTCCTCAAATATATGTGACCCGTTCTCACAAAAGGTGACATAAGTCGCAAATACCAATTTGTGCTACATATGTTTTTGTATTGTGGGGGTCTTTTCGGTGAATTTTTTTTATTTTTGTAAATACTAGGTTATCCATTTCTAAATCATAATTTAGATGTTTTTTCTATTTTTTTCTACTTAATAATATTTTAATTTATTATTTTGATCAACGTGTGATTTAGAATTTAGCATAAGTTTACTAAAATTCAACTTTATTTAACCTATCTTTTTCTACCAAAACCTTGACAGTACCCCACAACATTATATGTCATTGAAAAGGGCAGATTCTCTGGAATTTCCTTGTGATCACTATTTATTTATAGAAACCATTCAGAAAATATTTAAGCCTAAAGTTTGGGATAAACAATTCCTTTCTTTCTATCCAATGAAAATTCTTAAATAAATTGATCATTGGTTACGATACCATATTTTTCCAATACAAATTCGCTGATTGGCTATGGCTTCACTGCTAAATTCTTTGCGAGATGTGAATATTTATCAGTTTTATTATAAAATAATATCGATATACCACTAAAAGGATAATTGAATGCCCTTTCCATTGGTATGTAAATATAGATTTTACGACTCTGGTTGCTACAGAGTTTAGACATTTTCAAATTTCAACTTTAAAACGCCTTTTCTCAAAACTCTAGTATTTTGTTTGACTAGTTTTAATTTATAGTAAGTGTCATAGAAAAATGAAATATTGATGTATAATAATAAGTTTGGTACTAAAATAAAGCTTATTCAATGCCCTTTCAAACAATATATATAGCTCAAAATGTTGAAAAAACCACTTGTGTCACCTTTTGTGGGAACGGGTCACATATATACTTTGCTATTATGGATTTGATATGTATCCTTTATTGATTTATAATCAATTCTATATTATCTGTAGATCTGCTAAAGGCTAGCTTTCTCATTGCCAACATCACATTATGACATTGTTTATTTCCTCTATTATAACCCATTCTCCATTATAGCAGTTTGTAAATCATAGAGTTTATTGCTACAAACTTACATAAACTGAGAAACGTTTTCAGCAGTTTTAACATACAATGTAAAGAAGTTAATTTGTTTCAGAACTTTATTTGTAACCCCAAACGTTCATAACACAAAACAGTAAAAAATCAATGAAATAGAGGCAATTTGTTTCTAGATGAGAGAATTTTCCTTTTTTTAAACATCTTGTCGTTTACCTGATAAAATGCAAAAAATATGCATACTTCACATTTAAATAAATTTAATAAGAGCAACCAAGTAAATTAAATTCATCTTAGTTGTGCCTTTAGCCACTTCAACCAAGCTGAGTAATGCTTTGTTTGTGGAAATAGTTAAGGATGCCAAGGTGTACTTATCCCTAATTAGCAATTTCACACTTGATTGCCATTTCATGTTTCATTACTATTTCTTGCATAAACACCACTTTTATAGGTTTCTGCTTCTTAGCAGCACCACTTCCGCATTTTCAACTCACAATTGATGGGGTGGGGTAAACAGGGAAAATATTGAGATAAACTGAACACAGTGCCAATTCTAAGGAATCTATTATTGCTGTATATTAAGGCCATGCTCACCTAGCGCTAAGCTATATTGGTACTTTGTGACCTTTCATTGTACTGTACGCAGTCCTCTATCTCCAACATTAAACTTTGCTCTCTATCTCTTGCCATCGTTCGTAACCTGAGGCAGACATTTTTTTAGATGATGTTCTTAGCCCTAATTGTTAATGACCTGAGGCATTCATAACCTGAGGTACCACTGTATTACTGTTATGAACATGCCTTAAATAGAACCAAGATGGTGCAGACTGGTTATCTCTAATCCAGTCATGGTTGGATTACTGCAATTATTGGGGATTTTCCCCAGAATCAGCTGCCCAGACTCCAGAGGGTACAAAACACTGTCTTGGGTAAAGAGGCAGGATCATATGTCTCCAGTTCTACAATATCTCCACTGGCCTGTGATGAAGCGCATTAATCACAAAATTTATGTTCCTAACCTATGGATGTTGCATCATGTATGAAGGGCATTGCTCCTTCCTACCTTCAATATCAAAGCATGCGCCATCAAAAGAACTGCGCGCCATCAAAAGAATTGCGCTTCTCATCACAGTCCCTCCTTAGAATTCAATCCCGGTGTGCCTGGACACAAACAGAAGTACCTTGGAGTGCGCTCATTGAATCTGTGGCACTTATATGGAATAGCTTGCCTCAGACACTCAGAGAATTGAGAATCTGAGACTAAAGAGTCTTTTAAAAAGAGCTTCAAGTCAAAGACCATTATCTTTTTTAGCTAGTGGCTGTGTGCCTTACGTACTAATACATCTATCACTGCAATTTATTCCAAGAACGCACTGAGCATGCTAAATGTAATAGCATGGATACAAGCGCAATAAAAATTACCATTATTATTATAAATTTGTGCAAGATAGTATGTTTTTAATCAATCATCATTTAATCAATTCATTTGGCCTCAGGAGGCTACCTTCAATGACAAACTGTATGGTGGACTAGAGCAACTGATAGTCATGGTGCATTTCATTACAACTATTGGACTTGTCTGAATCCTGCCAATCATGACTTTTGATAAAGAAGAAGAAGAAATATGATTTTAAGATTTTAGTGTTGTAAGATTTGAAATACATCAATATAAATGATTTACCATAGTACATTAAAATAAAATGTTGATACAATGGCTCATCTATTTAACTTACCTTGAGCTATTTTTTTTTAAAATGCCTATTCCAATGTGAAGACAAAATTGTTGAAGGCAGTCAGTTGTGACAGTGGAGCAAACTTTGTATTACCAATGGCTTGTGTGATATCATGTATGTTTGACAAATGGTACATCATATTTTACGTATTGTACTGTATAAAAGCTTCTATGAATACTTGGATATCTGTATGTGTTATTGTGTTTTCATTATCTTGTAGATTGTCGATGTGTACAAAGATAATCACTTATAGTAAATTTGCCATTGACTTACAAAAAGAACCACTGAAAAATGAATTACCAGTTGTGCTTATAAATTTGATCTAAAAATGTAACCATTTGTGGTTTATGTAGACTAGTTTCCTTCAAGTTTCATATAGAAAATGTAAACACTTAAACACTTTACTGCTAATTGGGAGTAAAAAAGATTTGATATCTTTTAAACTATAGCTTTTTTAAGATTTAATATTTTTTCTTCTTTTATCCCTCATAAAAAATCATAATAAAATAGGAAAAATTGGGTCCTTACATGAAACTATCAAATGAAAATATTGATCTTATTAAGTTTTAAGCTAGAAATTCTGATAAAGTAGCAATTGATAGAAAACCATAAGAAATTTATATAAAGTTCTCATTCAAACCCTTTCCGTAACCAATAACATATATTATTATTCTCTATCACTTAAGGCTTACAAGTCTACACAGGCAATGAATAAATCCACATTTCAAACTATACATTGAAATTTTAAATTGCAATAAAAATATAGACGATTGCACTTACTGTGTGCACTTACTGGTAACTTCAAATCTAGCATTTGTTCTGCATTTACAAATAGAGTATTTTGTGTGCACCATATGTGCCTAGAGGCTTCACAAATCCTGCATTGCAGCCACTCAGATTCCCACAATCTCATATAATTCATTGATCTGCTCAATAGCTTCATCACTCTAAACCAAATTTGTCTCTAAACGTTTTCTAACAAAAGGATAATCACCATTGTTTGCAAGTCATTGTATAACAAGGTTGCGTGCACCCCATAAAATTAATTTGGTAAATGAAATAGAGAAATAATTTCTACAAAAGTTTGCAAATACCGGCACCAATGTATTTTCAAATTATCACTGTGTTTCTTGTAAAATATTCAACCCCAAGTTTCCAAAGGTGCACTCAAGGATTGCTTAGTTATGTAAGTAGAAAGCCAGGAAATTACAGAGCAGGAAATCATACAACATAATGCAAGTTTCCTAAGGTTTGGGAAAAAATGATTAAAATTTTTTTTTTTTTGTAGTTTCAATACTTAAAGAAAAAAATACATTATTAATCTCCTAGCATGAATCTGGTTGTCCTTCTGTAATTCTTGTATTTCATCAGTGACTGGCTTTATGTTCAGAGATATTTAAAAGATATTTTCTTGAATAACTCATTGTGTTTATGGGTTATCGTATTTGGTGGCAAATCCTGAAAAAGCTTGCATAAGATTTAAATGACCCATGGATGTTTCTTGATCTGATGGAGTGACCAGAAAGTTTTGATGTCTGAAAACTTGACAAGTTGACATGGCATAAAGTGCTTTCATTAAAATCATGAATCTTGTTGACATGCAGAATATACATTCCCTGAGGTAAGCTGCTTGTTTGTCTTAAATGTTAAAAAAAATACAACCTTTTGATTACCCAGCATTTTACATTAATACAGTTCTACTAAGAGCTCATTTGCATGTTAATCCACAAACATTTTTAATTGCATTGTAAAATGATTGACTAGAATTACACATACTTATAGTGAGGTAAAGTGACCCTTTTTTTCTTTCATTCTCTTTACTTTTTTGTGTAAAGGATCTTTTTTCTTGACTTTTTAATATTAACTATGTGATAACTTCATGTTTTAGTTTTATTATTTGCGTTGTCTTTTTTGGTGGGAGGGGAGTAACAAATTTGATTAAAATTTATCTTATTCCAGGAATTTACCCAAAGGTGGTTTGTTCTTCTGAGAAATGTTTTCTCTGATCTCTACAGTCTTACAAAAATACAGTATTTTCCCCCACAGTGCAGCTGACATAATTGAAAAGATTTGTTCAATACTCACTTCTAACAAGATAAGGTATAGGCTGTTATTAAAGAAAGCAATTCTTTTCACCACTGCTTTGAGCGTTGGTTTTATAAGCTCAGTATAATGGTCAGTATTGATTTGGGGGGAGTATTAACTTGTCCTGTAAGAGGCTTAATTCCATGAGTGTAGTCTAACCTAATGTAGTGGTGTAAGCCTGAGGGACTACTAAGACTAGGAGAGAATAGTCAGTGCTTAGGGAAGTCAAGAATACTAAGGTATTTGTTAGGGCAAAAATGTGAACAGCAAGAACTATCATAGCTGTATACATTTAAATATAATTTAAGCAATCTCTAATCTGGATAGCAACTTGTGTAAATTTTACTTTTACACTTTCTAGACCTACACAACCGTACATACTCGCATATAAGTCGCACCGGTGGACAAGTTGCACCCCTAGTTTAAGATTTTTTTCTTATATGTTGTCATTGACCCGCGCATAAGTCGCACCCCTACTTCCAAGGGTTACACTGTCTTTTAACTTCTCAAAAATGCATACCTTTTAAACATAAAAGTTACTAAATATTCACCCTAATTTGGAAAAAGGCAGGGCTTCATTTAATATTCAACCGATCAATAAGCCTACAGTCATTAGTGATATGAGAAAGTAAGGTATCTGTTTCTTTCTTTAAGTCCCCGTCCCTACTCAAGTTCCTATCCCACTGTCATACTATAGCAGGTCAATACACAAAAAAAGTCTTTGAAGTGCGTCATTAGACTGAATGTAGCCGGTATTGATAGTTGCGCTATACAAGTGCCCTAATTACCTTTAACATTGTTTGTAATGATTTCAAACGCTACTGCGCGAACAAAATATAAAAAGGGGATTGCTGCGGAGAGTGTGCTGGCTTTGCCATCGACAATAAGCTGTGTTTTTTTTCAACTCCTACATGCAATTAAGGAAAAATGACTGACTCTAGTGACATTTCACGCATTCTTTCTATATAGATTTGAAAAAAAAAGTTTTGAGTCCAAAATGTTTCCAAAATGTCTTGAACTGTATCGATTGGAAACATCGTTAGGACATGCGGACATGGCGCGCGCGGTTTTCTCGGATTGCTAAACACTGCCTTAGTAGGCTATATATATGCCTAGGCCATAGGTCCTAAATAAAACTCATCTTAAGCTTCTAGTGTACAAGCTTATACCTTTATTATAGACCTAGGGAGGCTTTTACACATTTACGATTTTTTCCATAATGTAATTTGCTTTCAATAGGCCTACAAAAAAATGCCGCCCTAAAATAATAAATACGCTACGTTTCGGCAATACAAAATCGGTTCAAAGTTCAAAGGGTGTGGAGGTTTCAAAAACCTAAATTGTGAAAACCTCTTACAGCTTGTTTTTTTTTTCTGAATACACTGTCTTATTAGACTAAAGGTATAGACCTATAGCTTAAATAATGCTCATCAAAAGCTACTACAAGCATAGGCCTATATCATGTCTAGATAGGCATTTTATACATTTCCAACTCTCCCCATATTGTCATTTGCGATCTATAGGCCTACAAAAAAATGGCGACTTAGGCATAGGCCTGCGCCGAACTAGGCCAATACAAAATTGGTACTAATTAAATGGGTGTGTCTAAAAACCTAAATTTTTGTTCGTTTCATTTATATTTCGAATTAATATTTACATGCCTAAATGCTAATTGAAAGGGGTTTTAACTTTGATAGGTTTACAAAAATCATGCCTGGGCATAATGACTTGCCGTTTAAAAACTGCAGCATCGCGTAGAAATAAAAACACTATACATCATGGTCTTGAGGACAGGCAGTTCTTGATTAAGAGTCATTGCTATAAGAATCAGTAGAGAGTAGCAACTGTTAGGAATACTGTTGAAGTATCCAGTGATGTAATAGAGGGATGTTTTAAATGTTTGTATTTAGTATAATTTAGACCATCAAATTTCTTCAACGTTGTATTGCTATTGCGTATATTAAAAGTTATATGAACAGTACAAGACTTGGAGTTGGATCCTTTGTAAGTTTCACACAGACATTATATAACTAACTTCTGAAACAAAGACTTCATAACAAGGAATCAGTACAATACATAATATGTAATATCTTTTATAACATTACAACAAATATGGTTTTAAATACATGTAATTAACCTTTTTTTTTAATTATCATAATGTGTACTTGTTTTTTGTGTGTTGTTTTTGGTATACAAGAGCTGGTAATAGTATTACATATCATTGAGTACTATTGGTAGCAGTAGAGTTTGGAGGATTTTGCTAAAGAATCAGCACCTTGCGCTATTTTCCTTTAAACCCTTGTGACTAATAGATGGCTGGGGAGAATCAGCTGCTTTACTATTGGATGGTTTGGGTAAATCAATTGCTTTACTATTGGATGAGTGGGGAAATTACCTGCCTGAAAGTGGATGGTTGGGGTTTATTTATTTTGATTGTGCCATAGAGGATAAGGGCCTATCCTTAATTTCTTCAACACCACTCCAGGTTGCTCATCACTTGTTTTATTTCTATAGTGTCTTACTGTAACCATTTTATATTAGTTTATGTTATTATCTAGAACAGTGTGTCAGTGCCTGATTTTACTGGTAAATTTTGACAGAGATATTTTCTTGGTGAGTGCAGATCTATCTACACATAAAAAAATGTCGGAAGTTAAATAGTTAACTTTTGGTCAATGTTCTAAAACTACAGCAGTCCTAGTTGTGTGCTTTATACAGAGAACTGAAGTATTGTTTTTTCATGTATCCTTTTAATCTTTAAAAAAACACATTTTTTTTCTATTAGGTTGAAACTGACAAGTTATTTTTTCTTCAAGACCCAGGGTTTAATTATCTCCAAATACTTGACACTCTAAAGTTGTCATTTAAAAAGAAATTCTGTTCCCAGGTCATTTCTCCTAAGGATGTAATTTATTCGTACCAAATGATGGAAGCCAGATTTTATCATCCTAGAAACGTGTTTTTATTAAGCCCTTTTCTGCAAATGTGTGGTACAGAGAAAAATTTTAAGATTTTTTTTTAAAAGGGTACGGGTAAAATGCGTATCAACTTCTAACAAGAGAATTGGTGTCTGCTGCTTGTGCAAGACTTGGGTGAACAGGTCAGTATAGAAAACAAATGTATGTTTTCACCCATAATTAAAACTTTTATTTTCATTTTTGACGCACACCAAGTGTTGTTGTGTATGCTCCTTAAAGTAATTATTCCTGAAATATTATTTTTTTCTTGTATGTGAAATGTATCAGTGGAAATACTTCAAAACTTCTACCAATCCCTCTTTTTTCTAGTTTTTTTGGAAATGGACATTTTGAACAAATTATACACAAGTTTTTTTTTTAACCCATTTTTTTAAAATGAATCATAGTTTTGTAAAGCTACTATATTTTCCATTCTTCAAACATTGAGAAGTGTTCTGTTTAAAAATTGATGTAAATATTTATGTGATACAAATTCTACACCTATGTAGAAAAGTAATGTAACTAAAATAAACTTTTTTACATTTGCTTTTAACCATCATGGTTTGCTAAAATTGCAGTCCTGCCAACTATTTGGATCTACATGTTAAATTCTTACCATTGAGATATTTCAACAAGGAAATTAATGTTTTGATATACCCATACAATTTTGAATTCCCAATAGTTAGTTTTACTTTTGATGATAAATATTGATGTAGGGGCGACAGTTGAGTCAGAAACATGATATAATGTTATAGGAAAGATATATGAATTTTTAAATTGTGGTTTATGTTGAACTCTCACGTTCTTTAACCTGAGCTAAGGAATCAAATTTTATGTTTATTACATTCATCAATTCACAAGATCATAAGCAGAACTGTCCACTTTACAGTTTTCACCGCCATGTTACTATTTGAATACCAAAATGACAATGTTGTGTTACTATTAACATCTGAGAACTATTCTCTTATATGGTTTGATAATGATGCAATTTTAATTTTGAAATACAGTGGTACCTCAGGTTTTTGAAATGAATTCATTCATAATTCAGTTTGTAACCCAAAACATTCATAACTCAAAACAAGGAAATGAATATAATAGAGACAATATGTTTCAAGATGAAAGAATCATTCTTTTTTTTATATCAACATCTGCTACTTTACCTGACAAAACTTCACATATTAAAAAAAAGCAAAACATAGTAATTGTAAAATTAAAAATGATTTAGTCTATGATAGTTTATTTTGCCATGCTGTAATCATTAGGAATGTCACACACAAGAATGTCATTTTCATGTTTCATAGTTATATCTTTCTTTATCTTCACTGTTATACATACACAAAAAAATATCATTTTCATGTTTCATAGTTACCGGTATATCTTTCTTTACATTCACCGTTATACATCTGCTTCCTAGCTGCATCACTACCGTTCTTCGAACTCATAATAATTGATGTGGTTAACAAGGAAAATATTAAAGTGATAAACTGAACACTGAACACCACTGCTAAGCGAGGCTGCACAGGCATACAAAACTGGGCTTCTAGGCTAGCGTTCAGTGATGCTAATACTGCGTGGCCCTCATTTTTACTGAACATGATTGTTTGTTCGTCTCCAATGTTAAACCTTGCTCTCTCTCCCCTTTGTACGTTACCGTATCCAAGACAAATTTTTCAAAACTTTAATTGTTCATGACCTGAGGTGTTTGTAACTTGAGGTACCACTGTATTACTTAAAATGCCCTCCCCCCCTTCCCCCTTTCCAAAAAAGATTAAACCCTTAAAGGTGATCACTTTAAATGAAGGTTAACAGTATTCCCGAATCATATTTTTTAATGGCTTTTTCATTAAAAATCCACTTTAGCTACAAAAATACAAAATCTGTGACTTTCAATTTTTTGCCCCCAAAAAAAAAAAAATATTGCCGGTTGTGGGAAACGGGAATTGTAGGTTGTATGATTACTTTCATGATAAAAAAACAGAACTGTTGCCTTGTTAACACTAACAGTTCATTTTCCACTGACTTGTTAGTCTCAATGCCATCTGTTGGCTCTCTGGAATCTTAATGAGTGAACTATATTATAACAATGGCACTAGTTGAAGTTGTGTTTTTCTAACAGTTTTACTTTTACACTGTTTACAAGCACCATGGACAGATATAGGACATCTGAAGATGACTCACAATCCTGCAACTACAAAGAAAAACCCATCTGTGCAGTTGTGCAGCATGGCAATCTTTACACCATATTCTATGCATCGTTGCTCATATTGTAAGACAGCGATCAGTTTTTAGAACTGCATTTGAAGATTTTAAGAAATTGACCAATGTTCTCCCAACTTAAAAAAAATACCAAAATTTACTGTGCTTTTTTAAAAACTAAGCTTTGTGCATACAAATAGTTATCCTTTCATAGGTCTACATTTGGTACATTTTGTACCATTCATAGGTAAGACTTTTGTACACTTTTCATTGTGAAGGATCCCATAGTACCTTCCCTATGCTTGTTTCTTTATTGTCTAGAATTACCGGGTATACATAATTCCTCAAACATGCACAAAATCACTTGTATAATTTTTAGCAAAAATTTTTTTTATAATAGATAAAGGTGTATGAGGCAGATGTACTAGTGATGCATCATTATCTCTTCTTTACTCTTCTTTGCTGATCTAAGCTACAAAATCCATTAGGCATGTTTCAAAATATCTTGAAATAGCTGTGTTGTTATATAGAATGAGATATAATTTTTTAGAACTTGATTTTAAAGGAAGACTTTCTAATATTTAATAGCATACCGGTAGGCCTGTATTTTTTCCATGTGAAAAGAAGGCATTCTTAATGTCATTTTCAAAGAGGTTGCTTCAGTTGACTTTTTATTTTGTAAGGCATTTAAAAACTCTTAATGCCTTTGATTGAGAGTGCTCAACCGTCTCTTCTGCAGCCTTGTGAATCAAGGTAGGACCTAAACTTACTAAATTAGGCTCCTATCAGACAATGCCCAGATCATGATTGGGCAATGGTAGACTTCTCTTCTGGGTAGCCTCCACCAAGGGTCATCTCAATTTGGCCCTTTTAGATGCTGCATCACACCTCAGCCCTTGTCAGATTTTTGCATTCCTGTACCGCCAGTTTCAAATTTTGAAATGCGCCTCTCTCTTAATACGTATATTGTCCAATAGATGAACTTAAAAGTTAATGAAAAATTGAAGCTGATCTATTTCAGAATCTCTTTTGAGCTGGTTTCATCTCTTAATAAAAAATTACTTTCTTTCACAATGACTGAAATGTGCTTACCGTTAATGGATGAAAATTGTTTTTAATATTACTAGAATTATTGTGATGAACAATTAATTTTCTTTTGACTCCATTAAGATAACAGAATTTTAAAACACTTTTTGCTAAGGCTTTTTGATATAAAAAGAAAAGCCCCAAATGTAAAAAAAAAGAATCAATCATAATAAAATCTACTCTGTATGCATACACTCTACATGTTTATCTTTATAATACTTAAAAGCAAAAGTTTAGTTATTTTTAGATCCACATTAAAACATCCATAGATTCTTTTGAAATAATTTACATATACAATTTTATCGGCACCTCTCTTTCTTTACATTAATTATGCAGCCAAAAGCTATTAAATTAAAGTTTTTACAGGGCAAAGGTTATATAATTAATTTATAAAATATTATATAATTGTTTTCAGTAAATTCAACTTTAGGCAATTTTTTTCTGCCTCTGCCAAGTTGGAAAGTTTATGTTTGTGTATATATCTGTTTTCTGAATTCTCCCACACTGTTCCACAGTAGCAGTCCAGGAGCGTCCGGAGCTGCTCCCCTCTGGCAGGGAGTGTGCAACTTTGCCTTAGCCTTGTTGCCATCCTCTGGGGTTTGCACACAACCTTTGGGTGGATTGCTGGGTAGATCAGGGTTCACCGGCGGGTAGGTGAGGTAGGCTTGAACAGGAGAGGCTAAGAGACATAATGAGTCTTGTTTTTGCATCACTGTACCGTTTGAACCCTTCTGTCAAGTTAAATTTTACAATCATTCTGATAAACATTGGGTTAAATGCAGTACCAATAATACACGATCTATTACACTAGATAAAAAATTGTTAAATATTTCAATATTGATAAAATGTGCTCGCCAAGACTTTAACTGAATAACATGTTTAGTTGAAATTGGTTGCTAATAAATATGATTTTTATTTTTAATTACCTCCACATATCATTTCATTGTACTAAGGGGAAAGCAGATAATATTGGTGTTTCCATAGAAATATTTTCTTTTAATCTAGCATAAAAAGTTTGCAGACTTACTACTGAAGACAAAATATTCTTTACA
This sequence comes from Anisus vortex, assembly GCA_949126835.1. Classification (NCBI taxonomy): domain Eukaryota; kingdom Metazoa; phylum Mollusca; class Gastropoda; family Planorbidae; genus Anisus; species Anisus vortex. The sequence continues at coordinate 11,375,503 of OX421497.1, forward strand.
CCTACATACATCAATGTGCTCACATTGACATAAACATTGTAAGAACCCATGTTTAAGTGGGTGTTTTAAACATCCAAACCTCCACTATACAATTATTGGAATTGTGATTTGGCAATTTTATTAACAAAGCCAAAATATAAAGGTAAATGTACCTTTTGCTCTAATTTCATTCTATCCTGTAGATGTACATTTGTTTCAAAGGTAATTAATTTGCTATTATTTGTTGAAATATGCTTTCAATCCATATAGTTGTTGTATTTTTAAGTTTTTTTTATATAGGTTCCTCTAATGCGTATTTCATAATGTTCAATTAGATTTATATTAGCTACATTTGATAAAAGGTGGGTAATGTTTCTTGTTAAAAGATGAGTTCACGTGATAAAATTCCTGAAAATTAACATAGGTGTTCTAAATTCAAAGATTTCCTTTACATATATGAATTTGTATTACATTTTATGCTTTCTTATGAACTAAAACAGGGGAGAGCTTTTGTTTGTTATGGTTATGAAAATATGAATTATTATTGATAGAATCTTTCTTTTTTATGTACAGGTAGAAAATGATTCACCTGCATCACCTGATTGTGGGATGAATGACAGTAAGGAACTGTTCTCCACTTCACAACAAGATGTGCCCTCAGATGAACATCATTTGGAACAGTCATCCCCTGCAGGAAATGAAGATGAGCTTCCAGGAGTGTGGGCAGCAGAGGCACAGTACGAGGATGGAAGAATGGATGCCTCAGAAGACCTCCCAAGCTCCACAACACAGGTTATTCCATTAGTTGACAAAGACAGGCAAGAACTCTCTAAAGACAACCCAGCTAAAAAGCCACGTTGTGATGTAGACTATAGGACTAGTGCACACTCAAGTTCTCAACATCCCACAGGCATTCAAACACTTAGTGATTTACCTACTTGTGAATCTCGTTACAGTCCTTCTGAAGGAGAAAGCCAAGCTTTTATCCTTAATTCTAATGCTGTAAACTTGTCCCCTTCAAAAGAAAATTCCACAGAAAAGTCTTCTGAATGCCAGAGTGAGGAGCTTCATATGGATGTAGCTGAGAGTGTACATGATTTTACTAGAAGCAAAGATAACATTGATGACCCTGGAGGAAAAATAAAACCTCCTCTACAGAGATATTTATCTGCTGATGAGGCTACTGACGAACAGTTTATCACCAAAGAATCTAAAGGTGCCATTCATCGTTATTTATCAGCAGATAATATAGACTTGGTTGGAGTCCAAAACTATAGTTCCAATGACCTAGTGCCTAAACATTGCTCTTCTGCTCACACCGAGGAAAGCTACCAGTCTTTGAATACTGAAAGTAAAAGTTATCAGCCTTCAGATGTAACATCCCATTATACATCTAATAATGCACAGTCCTTAATAAGACCATCAGACTCTGTAGACTCTTACAAATCTGTCCAAAATATGTGCAATTCTAGTGATGAAAATTATGCTACAGAACATAAGGATAAATCAAAATTTGCTTTTCCATCAACTTCGCAAATTGACAATGAAGTTGAGGAAGCCAGCTACGCAAATAGTTCTGATTATCAACAGATCCTGGAGGAGTACAATTCCACTGATCCAACCTATCAAGACACAGATTCTAATTATAAACTGTCAGAGGATATGAATGATATTTCTATATCAAATTATCAACAAAACAATGATATCAATTTAATTTCCTATAAACAAAGTGGTCATGAAGATAATGTGAGTGATATGGATGCTGAAGTATTAGATGAAGAGACTGCTCAAACTACCAACATTCCTGATGTCTATCAGAGTTATGAAGAAGGTATGCCTTCTCATTACGGGAACACTTCATTAGATTCTATGATTGGGATGCCTGTTGTAGCAGAATATAACACTAGTGCTAATTCAGATGAAAACTGGATATCCTCTGAAAGTGCTGACATGAACTCGGAGGTAACGACTACATCACATTCAGAAATACCATGTGACAATTATAACAGCTCATCGACTTTCACACGAACTCAGAATACGCTGTCAGAAGCAAACACATCTTCAGCCACATCCACTACATCTCAGAGCAAACACTCTGCTGCTGCTAAAGATGACCATGAAGGTGCTCTCTGTACAGGAGATCAATCCTTCAAAACTGCAGCTGCAAGGCAGTCCGCACTTAATCCCTTCATGCAGGCCTCACGCTCTGTTCCTTTTGTTCAGAGCATTAATCCTAATATGTACGCTGGAACAGCCATGGTGCAAGGTTAGATATGTTTTTTTAAATTCTTATCAGAACCCTTTTACTATATATTATAATCATATCATATACCTAATTATTTAACTAAACTTAAGCTAGGTGCCATACACAAGTATATTTAGAATTACTAAAAAAATTAGTTCAACAAGAAGGTCTACCTGTTATAAAGCAAGTAAACAAAAAATAGTTAAACAGGTTTACAGCTTAACATATTAATTTCTATTACATTGACCTTAATCAGAGAGAAAGTAATTATGAAATTTATCAATTAATATAGTGGCAAAGGTCTCTATACTAAATCATTTTTCTCAAGAGCCCTAACACCTGTGTGATTTTATTTATCAGTTTCGAAAGTTCAGTCTTTAGGCGTTGCATGGATTTGAGCTAAGTACATTCCTTTGGTAAACAACCTACTTAGTTCTTTTTTTTCATAATTTTTTTTTTAGAATATGAATAAAAGATCAGATAGTCTTGGTCTTTCTTTCTGTGTTACTGTTGTTGTTTTGTTTTTATCATGTATGCAGAATAAAAATTGTAAATTCACATAGGTTTGGAGAGTATGTAGATCTAGACTAGGTCCCACTTAGCATAGTCTGCAAATCTGAATATAATATTTGGGCAAAAAATGTAATACTCTTCCACACTTTCTCTTATATTCTTTGTCCTTCAATTTGAGGGATGACAACTATCTTTAATTTAATAAAATATGGAAGAAAACACACTAACACTCTTACCCTTGCTTTTCTCTGCCATTTTATAAAATAGTAATATAAATGTACATTTTTTGTATTTACCAAAATAGCCAAAGGTTACTCTTGATCATAATTTTGATACTTTACTAACACTATTTATCAGTTTCTACAAGCCTTTGCATTAAAAAAAAGCTAGAACTTGGGTGAACTTTTGTGATAATTGATAATAAAATGTATCATTCTGTCAAATGTCAGAATAATTTGAAATGTGTGTTTAGGGCCTACTACTGATGGTACACAGTAAATTAAAAAAGGTCTGGCATAAGATTTAGGATTGTAATATCTAGGTTTCTTTAAGTAATTAATTTTCTCATAGAATTGTCTCTCTGCTGCACACTACCTTGTTTACTTGCAGGAAGGGCTGTAAAGTCGGCTGTAAAACTCACGACTTCGACTTTAAACTGGGTTTTGAATGTCGACTTTTGACTTTTTTCGACTTTTAGTTAAATGGACGGTTTATCATTATTTGACTGCAGTTCTACCTACGTAATAATTAACCACTAGAACATTATAGATGATCATGCTTATGTTCTAATTCCTAATGCTAAAAACGTATTGTAAACGTATTAACTTTATTATATTAGCGACTTCAATATCAATACTTCTGCGCACGTCAGTGTAAGTCGCCATTAAATAATCTAGTTATTATACCGGTTTTCTTAACATTGGTTATCTCGACCTCCATGACCAAACGCCAGCTTTTAATTGCATTTTCATACATGGATTTCTAGCTTGGGTACTAGTCTAGCTTGTCTTTAATTTGTTTGGGATGTATAATAAATACATGATAATTGCTTTTATGGTCTTTGCAAACCTTGCATAGCGTTACAAGTTGAGCTTCGAAGGTTTGTTTACGGCTAGGCCTACGACCAGAAGACCGCGTCCTGCTCTAGCGTTTAGCTATTGAAGCACACATACTATTCCTTCAAATGCCTTTCCCTTTTATATAAAGCATTATATTTAATTGTCACAGTGTGCTAATTAATGATAAATCAGTTGAAATCAAATGTTTGCCATGAAAAAAAATAGGTGTAAAAAAATGGCGGAAAAGTTTAACTTTGACCTCGTGTTACTAGGAATTGAAGCACGATCTGATTGGTCGGTACACGCGTCATTTACTAAAATTAGAACGACCCAGTTTTGGGTTCATTGACAAAAAAAAATCGTGTGAATCTTGTAGAAAGAATGTTTACCTATTCTGTGGTTTGTACTGCTGGACTATATCGAGTCTCCTAAAAATGCCGGTAAAAACTTTACCAAATACATAGCAGTAACGCGAAGCAAAAAACAACAAACAAATGAAATTAAACAAAACGATTTAAAATGCTTTAATATAAGAAAAAGGAAGTGGTTTGGTAAATATATAAGCTATATTTTGTTACTTTTCTTTGACTTTTTTTTTGTAAAGTCGTAGTTTGTTTTTTAAATGCCGACTTCGACTTTGAAATCGACTTTATCTAAAAATCTCAACTTCTCGACTTTCGACTATACAGCCCTGCTTGCAGGTGTTAGCTTTCAAAATGTCTCCTTGAAAAGATTATTTTTTATATAAGACTGCAGACAAACTAAAAGCTGAACAAGGTTTGGGGAAGGAGGAGACACAATTTTCACTGTCACAAATGCTGCTGCATAGCGGCAGCGCGTTCTGCCGGTGTACCAAAGGTCCTGGGTTCTAATCTTGGTGCAGGCTAGGATTTTTCCTGGGTCTACCCAGCTCTGATGGGTACCTGACCTGAGATGGGGTAAAGTAATGGCGGCTGTGCATAGTGCTGGCCACACAATCACCTAGTATGCCGTGGCCACATAAACTAAACGCTGCTTAACTGGACCTATGGATCAATTTGGGTACTTTACTTACTTACAAATGCTGCCCCAATCCGACTACTTAGCAATTGTACTCAAGTTTTGAAATTTTGTTCTCAGGTATACCAGGACCTACCATCATGTCCACATCATCAGTTCACATTGCCCACCCAAGTGGGGCTACGATAATGAGACAGCAGACTGTCAGTGCTGGCATCAATGGAGGCATTACACAGGCTACACTCATGCAGCAGCAGGCCATGCCCAATGGTGCCCAGGCCACGGCTGTCTTGCAGCAGAGAACTATGACCAACCGAGGTCAGACGATGGTGCTGCAACAAAGGACTATGACCACTGGCCTAGGGGCAATGACCCAGCAAACGCTAGTTCAGCAGCGACTTGCTGCTCCTAATAATGTAGCTCAGGCAATGTATCAAGCTAATGCTTTACGGCACCGTGCAATGGTCAATCAACAGGCCAACATACTACAACAGAGAGCTATCAGGTATGTCAATAATCAACATTACTGGCTTTATACAGGTAGGGAAAGTTTGGGAAAAGTTCCTTGATTTTTTAAGTTTGGGAAAAAGACAAAGTATTGTGAAAAAAATATTAATTTCAAGTGTAATTAAGCTAAAAAATGAATACCCCCCCTCCCCATATTTTTTGTAAATATGTGGACTACGTAAGTCCACTACTAGATATTGTGAATTTTGTGCAAAAAAAATGGTTAAAAATTTGATAATTTTCTGAGTTAGAACACGGACATAAGCTGTGTTAAAGTTTATCTTCAATAGTTAACTACACCAAGGTTTTTTGTTCTTTTGTTTGTTTGTTGTGATAGGATGGCACAGGCAAGAGTTATGGGCACCCAGATGCTAAGAGCCCAAGCTTTGAGGGGTGCTGCATTGCTTCAGCAAGCTGCTGCTGGGAACCAGGCATCCATGTTAAACCCAGGCTTAGTTAGGGGTGCTAATCAAGCTTCACTAATGCAACAGATTGTCAGGCAGAGGTATCTAGGAGGTCCAGTTATGCCAGGCAGAGGTGTCCAGATGGTTGCAGGTCGACCTGTTAGGTCAGTTGATAATGTGTTTAAATAAGTTATCACTTTCTTATTTAGTGTGCTTAATAATGTAAACTTAATCACTTGAATGTAATTTTAACATCTTTGTTATATTTGTATAAAGTATTTCTTGTGGATAGGAAGAGGACTTATTACAAAAAAAAACTCTTCTATTAAAACTGTTTTTTAGTAAAATTGTAAAATAATTTGTTACATGTAATTAAAAGCATACCAGAGATGATACATTATTCAACTTGTTGCAAAAACAAACACTTCTTTGTAGTTTAAACATTACTACTCAGCCATTTTCTACTATTATTAAAGCCAAAGTGATTCCATGTAATAGTTTTGATTCAGTTCAGGGCAAAGTTTATTTGATTAAAGCCAGGAGTGATCTTTCTGTACAGAAAACTTGCTTGTTTAATTAAACTGTCATGTATGGCTGTGATACTACTACTAACATTGATATATTTCATTCTTATTTCTATTTATTCTTCTATGTTTTATTTTATGACAAGATAAAGACATTCAATTACATGGTGTAAAAAAAAACTCATAAATATTCTTTAAACAAATCCATATCATCCAATATATATGTGTGCTGTATCATCTCTGGTGATAGATGGTATGCTAGCTGAGTGGCTTTAGATTTCCTAAATATCTCCTTGCATTGTCCCCACAGGGTTAAACTCACTTACACGAGGGAAACTTTGCCCATGGAGTCCAATACATGAGAGGTTGTTACAAGAGGAAAGCTCTGTCAGAACAAACAAACTCAAATGTATTGCAGGCCTGTAGTTAAAGAGAAGGTCTACAATTTCACGTCCCTTTTGATGAGGAAGTAGGAACAAGCTGGTTTAAATTTGTCGTGCTAAGTAATTAGTGACACAAAGAAAGAAGGCTTTGAAACTGTTTATTTTACAGCATATTTTCTCTTAGTTTCCTGTGATATCATTTAATTTCCCTGATTACTGTTTTAGCTTTGATGCTAAATAATTACGGAACAATTATTTTGGCTATTTTATTAGGATAGATCTTAGTATTGTTGCCTAGTTTTTGGTGTTTCATTTCTGCCTACCAAGATATGACACCAAAGCCTCCTGATACAGCCATTTTATGGTAAAAACAACGTATGACCTTTTCTTTTAAAAAGCGAAATAGAAAAAAGCACTAGAGAGGCTGGCCTCAAATATTTTGAGTGTAATGTTGCTGGAAATTAGTCTTTCAATTGAGTAGATATAGAGTAATTTATTTCTGTGTGCTTTCGGTAAGTAAAGGCACATGTAGAATTTTGTGTTGTGTATCATTCCAACATTAAATGGAATGTAGGGCTTTTCGTCACCAACTCCATGTGTATTAACAAGTATAATCAAATGTTTTGTTCCATTTTTGAAAAGTTGCTAACAAAACAATGTAGCTGTGATTAAGTCCATATGGTTTTACATGTAAATTTTTTTTTTAACTGATGAATTCTACACCAAACTTGTATATAGTATATATCTTATTATTTATATATTTAACTACAATCATGTCATGGTTACATAAGTTCATATTCATATCAGATTTTTTGTATGTCTGTTTTATTACACATTCACAAATAAAATTATAAAATATAAAATAAATGTACAGTTTCTACTCTTCAATAATATAAGAAGAACTATTAAATCTGTTTATATTTACTATTAATACTAAATTAAATTTGTTTATATTAAGGTGTACTGTAGTGAATGAGCATGATTTGTGTGTTTGATATCATTTTCTAGTAAATATTCAAGGGCTAAAAGGTGGTCTCAAAAGCATTTGCTTTATGCAGTTTTGGTAACCTTGGGACATTGGCATGATTGAGACTTTGAAATGACAAATTTTTTTTTTGGGGGGGGGGGGGGTGTAGAATATTTCTGTTGGGACAATGTTGTACCATCTACAATAGTTGACTCATTATACTCATAGCTGTGGAGAAATATAAATGGCCAGTGGCTTTACTTTTGTGTGTTTTTATAAATGTTGACAAAAGTTATTTGGTTATTATAAACAGCATTGAACAATATTGGTATTCTAAAATATACATACATTTACATACAATATCTGTGTGTGGTTGTACTAAACATAATATCTGGAATCTTATGTTGTGTTGATTACCAATAGCTGTATATAATTGTTGATGTTGGATGTTTTTTATTTTAAACTGCCATGGATGTAAGTCATAATTGCTGTGAACTGAGATGGAAAACTAAAATGTATCTTCAAATATCTGTTGTTTTATATCGTCCCAAAAGCTACAGTGTTTTAAATATTATTATATAGGTCAGTTTTTTTTGTCCTACAACTTATTATTTACATTGTGTGTCATCACCCTCCACCCCTCCCCCCATCCAAAAACCTACAAGATATTGACAATTAACAGTATTGAAAAAAAAAAGGTAAAAATTTTGATTGTTTATTTTTTTCTTCTATTTTTAACTAAATGTAGGATGGTTTGACTTTTTCTTTTATGTTGTAATGTTGTAATTAATTTATGAGTTTTGAAGCTTATTTACAAACAAATAATATTCTACCTTCATACATTTTCTTACAAAATTGAAAAGTGTGATACTGAAATGAACGCAGATAGAAATCCAAATATTACAATTATATATGAAATTTTGTTTTCTTAATTTTTAGTTGTTTTTTTTTTAATTGGTTTTTATTGAGTGTTTGCTAGTTGTTGTTTTTTTACATTGACATAGAAAAGAAAAAAGAAAAATTTACATTGTTGAGTTGAATTGAACTATGTTATAGTTGCTGCCACTTTGTAGTCCTTATAGATTGGAAGTAACACACATTTCATAATAAGGTATAACTAAGCTGTTTTTCTTTTAATTTATTTATTTTGTTGTGTTTTTTTTCTTTTCAATAAATATTTTAAAGTTATAATTTGAAAAAAGAAAAAAATGTTCCAAAATTATTTCTTTGGTAAAGTGTTTTTGATTCTAAATTTTTTCTCAATTGTACAATCTGTTTGATATTGATGGTACATTTGATTTTGTGAAATGTTCTTTTTTGAAGATGAATTCAATGACACATGTGAAGTTGCCATTTATTTGATTGTTGACTAGTCAATTTCTTTATTTTTATTATTAATTTCAATAAAATATTTTACATTCCATAAGTTTGAACATAAAATGTTTTTGTCTTTCACTTTTAATTGGGTGTGATTTCCATTGCAAAAAAACAAACAACTTACCCCCAAAACATGCATTTTAAATAGTATAAAACATGCATTTTAAATAGTATAAAACATGCATTTTAAATAGTATAAAAAAGCATTACCATTTGGAGATTTGTATAGATTTTGTAAGGATATATCCCATACGGAATTGAACATTCCCCCACAGTCATAGTCATCACTTTCTCTACTCTCCTGTGATGTCTAAAGCCATGTGCAGCCATAAACATTTTGAAAAATGTACTATTTACTCATTTGAAAGTAGATTGAAAGTTGAATTTAATAAAGTTCAATTTGTATCATTCCCATTGAGTTTTGCCCAGGAATATAGGGAACTATTTTTCCTTCGTGAGGAAATAACTATAAAAAAAACCCACTTAAAACCTATAAATTGATCTTAAGTTAAAGTACCATTACCGGGTACCTAGGTATCCCAAGACTATTTAACTCAAAAACAGTTGAAACTAAACATAATAATAAAATATACAAAGAAAAGCATTAAATGGGAAAATAATTTAACTTATATTTATATAAATGTAACCCTGAAGGTTGCATTAATAATATAGGGTCAATGTAAAGGGCATCGAAGACTAATTGTTATGAATAGCGCTATATAAATTATGCAATGTCAGTTCAAAACCAAAATTAATATGACATTATCTTTGATATTATATTAAGGAAGTTACGGTATTTAAAAAAAAATGTTTCTTTGTATTCCAGTTGTAATATTTATTTAACTTAAACAATTTAATTTTTAAAAGTAATTTACCATAATTCAATACACTAACACTAACAGGGTTCGTACAGCTCCTGGAAACTCCATGAAACACCTGGAAAACAAAAAGTTGTGTTCCAGGACCTTAAAACTCCTGGAAAAACTGCATTTAGTCCTGGGAAAATACTAAAAACTCCTTATTTTTCGAGGGAGATTAATTATTAATAAAAAATCGTAATCACTGCTCTTAGATTGTACTTTCACTTTTCCAGAAAGCCCTATTGGAGTTAAACCTCTTGGTCACTTTTTATTTCCGCGCGCAAACGTTGATGACACCAGTGATGCCACTCCATGGTTCTTTTTTTTTTTTTTACTAGATCTTGTTTTTTTTTTCGATCTAAACTTGGGATGTAGGCTTTATAAGTAGGCCTATAAGTCCCTGTAATGTCGTAAAACAAAAAAAAGCTGTGTAGCGAGTTTTTTTTTTAAGAGCTCAGCTTGGCTTTTCAAAAAATTTACCAACTCCTGAAAAACTTCTGGAACACTCCTGGAAAACTCCTGGAATTTTGAGGCAATTTTTCTGTGCTCACACATTAGCAAGTGACGGTCCCTTGTGAAATGTATTCACATGACAGTGTTTAGGAAATACATTTTTATATCACAATATCAGTCATTTTAGTTTGAGTAATGGGCTATAAAAAATAAGATTGGGTTTTTCTAATCCAGAATAATATGTTTCCGTGACCAATCCATTCTTTTTATATATCCGATACTATTGGACTCCGGAGTCAATGCATTTGGACAAACATTTTTCTGTTAGTCATGAACAAAAAATCAAGTACTAATGGTCAACAACTGAACAAAATCTTACAAAAAAATGTAGACTAATTCAGTACCGTAAACGGGGGTGACTGCCCATTTTTCAACTTTTGAATGTTCTCACTTATTAAATTTTTAAATACACCACATATATTTATGAGAAGACTACAACTTATACTTATATTTATGAGAAGACTATTTAACATGGAGCCACCACTTGTAGTACACTTGTACCTCATGTTTATGTACCGGTACATGCAAATTAAAAACAAAAATCTCTTCATTCATTATAATTCGATGTTGATGGAAATTTAATATTTTCATTTGGCTACCGGTATTGATTTTTTTTAAACATCCAGTTGAGTATTAGTATAATTTTTTTAAACAAAATCCTAGTAAACTGAATTAAGGCTTTCACGAAGAAATGTACACAGATCTGAAAGAGTCATTGAATGGTTGGGTGTGTACACCACAATACCTTATTGTTGGTCGTGGACAATGATTTTGGCGTAATCTGCTTTACTAAGCGAACCCTATTCTGAAAAAAAAAATTGCTTGCTACAGTAGTGACATAATGCTGAAGTGTTATAAAATTCAAATACCCGTAATATATGCTTTTTTTTTAAAATACGGTACCATATCTCCGTGATGGACCTGTATACTGTAAGTGTAAGTATAAGTTAGACTTTTACAATATCTGTTCTCACAAGAAACAAAACCATGGCATGTTAAAGGGTTATGTGTTTAGGTCTTTGACAAAAATACATATTTTACAAAATGAATTGTGGCCACTTAAGATCTAAACGCGATTCGAGACAATTGATTGGCATATGCTGTGTGGAGTAAAACAATCCATCCATCGCCCACGTGTCATTAGCGAGCTTAACTGAAAATTTCTGAGTTGCCCTGCGCTTGATGATATTGAAATATTGAAATAATACTTTTTTTTTAAAGAAGAGAAGATATTAGTTAATGAGTGAAAAAGTAAATTTAAATGGCACGCAAAGATGATTACACAGGCCTACAATTACCTATATCTCTAGAGAAGGTGATCTTAATGGGGTGTGAGGGAGGGGGTGCCAGAAGTCTTTAAGGCCGGCCCTGTAATTTACTGTAAAGACCCGGTAATTTTTTTAAGTATTTTTTTTTAAGGGCATAGAAAAGTTAACTACAAATTAATTACAATTTGATTTTTTTTTTACCTTTTTAAAAAAAAATACATAGTTCTAAGCCCTAATACCAGTAAATACCGGTACTCGTACTGTGTAATTACTAGGCATGTAGATCTAAAACTTAATGTATATGCTGATCGAGTTGGTCCGGACTTAAGGAGTGCTTTAAAAAATACCGGTACCGGGATTGTATAAATATGAGCCTTGGTCAAACAGTGCATTCCTTGTTGGACAATGAGGTTTGAACATCTTGGGTCGGATTTCGGTTTGTTGGTTGGAAGGTGATCATTACTTCAAGTAGCACACTTTTTTGTTGTTTTTATTTTTTTATTTTTTTTGGGTTCTGATGGAAATTAAAAAAAAGTTGGATTCGCACTAAACAATTCTTGAAATGCCTTGCTAACAACTAGAATCTAAATTGTCTTAGATATTGTCTTTCTTTTTTCTCCAAATACCAACTATGGCTTGCGATAAAAACAACATCAAACCAAATGTTAAGTTACAGTTACAATTATCAGGATTTTTTTTACTTGTCGGCTCATCTTTTAGATTTTCGCTACTCTTTGATGAAGCTACACCATCGTCTCTCTAGACTGACGAATGCCGACGACAACGACGGACTCTTTGATGTACGCAATAAAGAGACGCAATCTAGTTTTGTCCTGTGACCCTGAACTATTCGGCTAGAAACCGCGTCTGTGCTTTATTATGAACGGCACTATTAAACACACATTCTTTTCATTGGTGCCACGCGATCATTTTCATCAATACATTATTTTACAAATCTAAGTCAACGGTGTACACATTTTTTTATCACTATTAAAAGCTATTATCGGTTTTAATCAAATAGCCCAGATTTTATTTTTTTTTCTAAAGAATGTTATGGTAAGGTGTACAAAATCATATTGTATTCACACAAATCAACCTCTTGGATACCCTGCAAACACTAATTAAGTTTGATATATTTTTCAAATATTCTTACAAAGCTACCCCTTAAACATGCCGACATTGGCCCCATTCGAAATAAATTAGAGTTTTCCCCCTTGCCCTAATCCGTACTTATTAGGTTGCCAGGAGTTGACCGCATGGCCCCGCAATGAAAAGCGATATCGATGTGCTAGGAGGCCTTGGTAGGCCAAAATGGCCGCTATTAAGGCGTCTGCACCCGTGCCGATATCTGGGTCGATTATGGGCCAATGCGGGCATTAGACATGCGGGCGCGATTAGGGTTTGCCTGCAATGGGGCTTAATGAATGGATATTTCCCCTCCTCACCGGCTTTTCATTTCGTTTTTGTATCGGGCCAATGGCGGTAGTTTATTACCGGCGCTATGCGGTTTTTGCCTGCTTTGTGCCTTAATTGACCCGTAGGCATATATTTAGTCCTTATCAAATCGACATTGGATGGATTCGGATTTTACCTTTATTTACCAACTTTTTTCGTAATTATACATATAATATAACAAAAACACATATTATTATATAGTCAATATAAGTAAAACAAAACAAAGAAAGTAATTTCGTTTATATTTTATTATAGGCAGTGTCTATACGTCCGGGAGATATACGACCGGCGACCGGACAAAATATTGCGGGAGATATTCTTCCGGCGAGCACGTCACGTGACCGCCGGACACATTCGGAATTCGGAAGATATTATTCCGGCATGCTTGTTATTTGACCACCCAACTACAAGTACAAACGAGAGACGTAGAGCGTATTAATATTAACATATTTATAAAAAAACGGGCATTATGCCTAATAGTCTAATTATTAGTTTAATACTTTGAATGGATACATTGAATGAGATTGTTATGTCCACCCACATTCATAGTAGGCTAAATGAATGGCTTATCGTAATTGAAATTGTAGCGCAAGTCAAGATGTTTACTAATGACTTTATTAAACTACTTTTTAAATTGTTTGGTAATGACATTTAACACGTTTTCTAAAGAAATAGACATTAGGCCTAACAGTCGAATTTTAATTTCTTTGATACTTTGAATGAAATTATGTTCACCCACATGAATAAATGAAGGGTATTCTCGTATTGAACTAAAAAAAAATATCTCGTTGTACTGTATTTGAATTTTAAAAAATAAAAAAAGATGGAGAAAGCTGGAGTCGAACCTGCTACACTCCGGTTGCCAGAAAACGCTACTGACCACTAGGCCGCGATGCCTTGATTTTGACACAATAAATAGTAATTAAGCAACTTGAATAAGAATAAACGATTTTGCGCACGCGCCGGTCACGTGACTTGGGTCGCCGGACGTATATCTCCCGCGCTATACGTCCGGTCGCCGGACGCGCAGACACTCCGTTTATTATATTTGTATTCAAAATATTTTTGCAACATACGATAAAAAGTATGTTCAATCAGTAAAGCAAAACAGTGACAGTAAACAAAGTGCAAAAACATGGAAGTGGTATAGTATTCAAGTTAATTACATTTAAAAAAAACAAAACAACATAAAATAATTTTTGTAATTTTTTCGTAATAGTAATAGTAATGGTGTAATAGTACAAAATAGTCGGAAATCTGTAGATATGCCTAATTATAATATAATATAGATAAAAATATTATATATTTACTTGATATACAACTTTATTAATTTAACAATAGCCAGGCAGCAGAGTGGGCCTAATGGGAAAAAAATATATTTCATTATACATCATTATGTGGTCGAGCGGTTAAGCGTGACGAATTGTAGCCCTAACCGTATTTACGCGTTGTGGGGGCCCTAATGGACCTAATCTCAATGCGGTTTTTCCCAAGTTGCCGTCATACAGGCATGTTTATAGGGTACGCACATTTGGCTTTTCCGGCCTGTAACTTGTGACATTGCGCAAGGGGGGGGGGGGCGAAATCCGGTTTTAAACCGGTTTTATAGATCCGAAAACCGGTTTTGAAAAAAAACGGTTTTAACATCCCTAGTTAAAACTGGTCAAAAATAGCGTGACGTACTTTATGGACAGAGCCTTAGGGAACAACTATTATTATTATGCTTTATGACTTAAGTTATATTTATGTTGCTAGCACATGTAAGATCCGACCTATGAGAATAGCTTTAAATTATAGGCCTAATAGGCCTAACCTACACGCAGTTTATGTGGACTTTTTTGTTTGTGACGATGCGGCTCAGCAAGGATAGGGTTGCCAGACGTCCGGCAAAAGGAGGACATGTCCTCCTTTTTAGTCCTGTGTCCTCCGTCCGGCCGGCAAAGCTAAAAACCCTCAAAATGTCCGGCTTTTGTATGCCAAAGGTTTTAAGTGCACTTTTTATGTTCTTATTTACTGTCAATAAGTGGTTGGGTCGAGTACAGTAAAGCAAAACACTGTAGTAATTAGCAGGAAACTTAATGAATTAATTATATTATGTTATTTAATGTATTGTTAGGTTAATAGTTACAGTGGTGTTTGTTTTTTCAAAGTTTTCCAAATGCAAGTTGCTTTTCACAGTTACTAAAAATTTCTGAACTTTTTTTCTGTATCCCTGGACACGATGGTAATATGTGGAAAGAGTGTTCTTATTGATAAGCGCTCAATGGACAAAGGACCCTGTAAATTGAATTATTCTTACAAAGTACAACTTGAAAAATATAACATGTAGCCCAGCTTAAATAATAGTTGTAGGGCCTATACATTTGTGCTTGCTAATAATAAGGATCTTCTGCAAAAAGTTGGCTCGTCAAAGAATATTTGTTGCATTTTGAAAAAAAAAGTTTTTTTTACTTCATACTTAATTTTTTTAACTTTTTCCTAGTTTATTTTACAAATAGACAATTATTGGCAAACACTGTAGTAAAATTATACTGATTGCTGGTTGATTTAAATGAAACACTCAATTTGTCCTCCTTTTAGTACCCATGTGTCCTCCTTTGTCCTCCTTTTTGTCTCTCTGTGTCCTCCTTTTGGTACCCATATATCTGGCAACCCTAAGCAAGAAAAGTAGACCTAATTGTAAGCGATTCACCGATTCTCAAAGGTCGGATCTTAGGCTAGCCTGGTTTTAAGACCTATAGTAGACTAATATAGAGGCCATTAGTACTAAATTATTTTAGTTTAACCGATTGAAATTGATCTTTGGAAAGATCATTCTATGATATAATAACGTAGATCTATACTATAAATAGGGTAGGCCTATCATATATATAAATTATAAAGGTGCGCTACACAAATGTTATTTAGGATCTTTATTATTAATAGAACTAGAACTATTAGGCCCAGTGCCGTTGCTAGGGATTTGGGGGCCCGGGGGGGGGGGGCTTGGCCTTTTTAGGGGCCCCTGCATTTTGACATTCGACATTATGAAGAGAAAAAGAACAAAAATATAATCCTTTGGAGGCCCTCCTCAAGTAGGGGCCCGGGGGGACTTTCGAATTTGGACCACCCCCCTCCCCCTGCCCTAGCTACGCCACTGATTAGGCCTCCTCGCATCAGCTTTATTAAAGAACAACCATTATTCTTTGCTTTCCCCCTATTACTTGTGTATTGTTTGCACATTTCCTAGTGATCGTCAGCGTATCCCCGGGGTTATGCGTTTCACAAATTGGGAACCCTTGACGAAACAGATGAGAGAGCAAATGAATTCAAGGGGAGTAACTGTCAATGCATTTCTTTTTTTTTTTCCAAAAGATGGAATAATTTGTGAATCACCTCCCATATTTTCAATCATAAACAACAAAAATGGCTGCTACCGGAATAGCAAGTATACCTGCTAGCCTTAAAGGGGCTATACAAAAATACATAAGAGTTGCCGTTGAACACGATAAAAGAGATCCAGTTGTGGCTTATTATTGTATGTATTATTTTACCTATAGAGTTCATTAAAAATCATGTCAAATATTTTAAGCTAGGAATAGGCAGCTACTGAGCTAGGTTTGTGAGTTTATCATTTTTAGTTTTTCAGTTTATTATTTATTATTTGTCATTTAATATTTATCATTCATGTCATACTACTCGTAGTCATAGTCTATTCATAGTCCAAGTTTATGACTAATATTAATAGGCCTAATGTTTTTTTTTTAGTTTATATATTTATGGTATGACTATGATCAGTATGGTTGTCGTTTAGTCCCTTTCCGTATTATTTTAAAAGATAACTTTTTATTACTAACTTATGACTTATGACTTATGAGTTATGAGACTTATTGTCACTTATGAACTTATGACTTATGCTTCATTTCAAAGCCAAAAAATTGAAAATATGAATACAGCATACAGTGATGAGTGAATTAAAATTACAAAAGCTCTTTTCTTGACTCTTGACAATGACAATAGTTTAAATTAATAGTTAGAAAAGTTAATTTAACGAATTTATTTGTCCACTGTCACTGACTGCCTGGGAATCCCAGTGGGATGAGTGACATGAGTCCATCAAGGCAATGACATTTAGTCTGTTAGTAACAAAATAAATTGGTAAAATCTATCACTATCACAGTATCACAGAAATATTTTAATAATGGGCCTAACGAGGGCTTAATGGCCTAATGCCATTTACTTTTGCATTTTGTAGGACTATAGGCCTATAGGCTATAGGCCTACTTATACAGTGATTTATTTTAGAGACACAATTTAATTGAATTATTTTATACTTATTTAGCCTAGTTTTTTTTTTAAACCTGAAGTAGCCTGAAGACTTAATTTGACTTAAACATTTTAAAAAGTAGGCCCTATATAAGTATAAGAATATAAATAATATACTATCAAGAATAAAGAATGTAGAAGGACAGAATTTTAGCACAGGTGAGCCAGACAAGAGCTATTAATGAGTCAATTAAGAGGACTAGTTTTTTTTAAATGTTTTAAAAAATACTTGTAAAATACTTTGTCTCACACCAGGCCGGTTGTATGCGATGCAGCAAGCTATGCTCATTGATAAAAGTTCTCCAGAAGCCCGTCAGTACCTAGTCTCTCTCATGGACTTCCTTGAAAAGGTTAGCTTAATAAAATAAAAATGTATATAAAAAAATGTTGTAAACTTTTTTTTCACCAATCAAAAAAGAGTAAGATGTACTTGTGCCCATCTTTATATATAAAGTTGGATGTGTGTGTCAATTTCAAAGACAATTTTGGTCAATTTAAAGACACATGACCTTATTGTCATACTGGTATATTGTATTTAACTGTCTCGATTTTTTTTGTTCCCACGTGTGTACTCTGTAGTGTAGTGGTTAGAATCCCTGTCTGATACCCAAGTGACCTGGGTTCGATTCTCCTTAGGGTAGTATTTTTTGTAATAACAATGTAGGCTAATTGTCACCTTGTGCAACGCTGGGCAATTCAGCTAGTTTAGTATAATGAAGTATATGCACACACCGGTTTGGAAAATGCATAAACTGACTAAGCTTTGGGGACGTACATACATTTGCTTTAAAGGACAAAGCAGCATAAACAAATTAAAATGTTTAAATAGTGATTTTTGTTTTGGTTAAGGAGTCCCTAACTCCAATGACATTTTTTTTTTGCTGAGATTATTCTATGCGTACTGAAAAACATCCACAAATAAAATTTGTATTTGGACTACTTACGGTGTACACTACTGGTTAATACAAATATATTACACAAATACTGGTATATATGAGGTTTGTTAATTTTTGAGTCAAGTTTGGGAATTGATTTTGGAGTATAAACCCTGTACACTCATACATTTATATATCATATATTATATATATACACATATAAAAACAATTTATAAGTAGATAATTGGTTTGACATTTTGAAGGTCTTTTATTCAAATCCAGTCCAGATTACTTGGCACCTCGGGTGAAACCTTGAAAAATTAGGTTCTATAGCCCGGGTAAGGGGAAATACGGCAATAAATACAGCGCATAACAATGGGGCATTAAAGAATTAAGTATGTAAAAGAAGAATGCATTCCTATAATTAAAATACCATGTTCACACTTGATCAATGTTTCTTTGCCTAGTCCAAGAATGAGTTGAAAGATGAACAGGCTGTGCATAATGAGATCATTGGTCAGGCTCACCTGGAAAACTACGCACTTAAACTCTTTCTGTTTGCCGACAATGAGGACAGAGCTGGCCACTTTGGCAAGTAGGTTGACTTAGAACATTGATGGTCTTGTTTTTTTATTTTATTGTTAGAGAATCTCTTTATTCTCTTGTACACCACTTTTTTTCTCCTTGTTAGGGAAATCATTTTCTTGTTGATGTAATGATTAACAATAACCTTGTTAATGATTTTATTGCCAAATATTTTTTATGGCATAACAATATCTATAGTTATAGTATTGACATGTAATGTTATTGATACAAAAATTAACTATGTTAGTGAGACAGTGAACTTTTGTTGAAAAGTTTATGTAAGATTTGTTTTATTTCAGTGACAATGATTTTATTGTAGTTTTTTTTAAAATCCAGAAATGTGATTAAAGCTTTCTTAACATCAAGTTTGCTGATGGATGTCCTGGCCACTTTTGGTGAACTCAGTGAAGATGTAAGATAAATGTATAAATAGCTTTAATAAAAATATTAATTTAATGAGGAATAGATAGCTTGGTCTTGGTTTGGCTGTTTCTGATGTATGTTATATAATAATAATAATAATAATATTATTTGTATAGTGCTGCCAACAAACATAATGTAAGCTCAGAGCACTTTTAACATACAACTAGGAACACGGACATTACTCTAGGCTAGGAGACAAAGCTAACTGATGATATAAAACAAATATTAAAAAATCAAATCAATGTAGCATTAACTGACCCAACCTATAAGTAAGACAGTAGGGGTCTAAAGCATGTTAAATGTTAACTAAGGTAAATCTTGAAATAATGAGTTTTTAAGTTCTTTTTGAAAGTATCAATAGAGCTTGTTTGCTTGAGTTGAACAAGAAGAAGTCCCACACCTTCGGACCGGATACTGAGAAGGCTCTAAGGCCAATGGTCGTCAGAGAGAAACAAGGCTCTTCCAAAAGCGATGAGTTGGCAGAGCGAAGTGTTCTTTGCGGGACATATGGTGTAATTAGTTCCTTGAGATAGGACGACATCTCATTATTAAAAAGGCACTGATGGCAAAGTAGCGCCACTTTGTATTCAATTTGTATTTTAATAATGAACCTGTTTTTTGTTTTGTTAAATAAGGACATCAAAATTATTTCAAAGGGGAAAAAACTATCACAAAAAACTATCCTTAAGAAAACATTTAGAATTACTTGACATTAAAAAAACAAAACAAAATCAAGATGAACTAATAAAATGTAATGACGACAACTAGCTTGGATATATTTCTTTTTCTTTTATTTCCCCTCGCAGATTGAGAAAAATAGAAAGTATGCTAAGTGGAAAGCTTTATACATTAATAAATGTATACAGAATGGGGAGACACCTATGGCCGGCCCAATGCCAGAAGAAGGAGATGGTAAGTGAAATAGAAAAAATATATATGGTGTTTTTTTCTTTAAAAAAAATTATTATTAATGACACTGAGCATAAAATTATAGTGAACAGCCTTTAGAAAAGTCATTTTGAGACTCTTTTAAATATACCATTTACGTTCAAGTACTTTTTATAAATAACTTGTTTTTATCTGATTACATTTTATCCGATGTCTTTGTTTTGGTAATTTAATCATTTCTTTGGGTCAAATTTATTTTACTTGAAGGGACTAACATTTTTATTTTACTTTGAATACTCTATCCAAACTACATAAGAATAAAAAAAAGAACTCCCCCATATGTAGACATAAATGTATTTGTATGGAAAAAGTTTTTTTCCTGCAGTTTGTTATAGCTCAAAAACAATTTATTTTATTCTCATCAGGTTCTGATGGGCTTGGAATCGGTTTTGAAGGTGTGGCGGGCCCGAGCGATGCCCCCAACAATATGACCTTCAGCACAGACAGCGGCCTTTACCCAGCGCCAGGGGCCCATGCCCCGCCCAGCACCCCTCAGGACCCTCCGCGAAATGACTACCAGCCCACTGCGACCATGTTTCAGCCGAGCCCAAAGGCAGCGCCTAGAGCGGCAGCACATCAAGCTGCTACGCCTGAGTGGGAGCCGCCTCCTAACCCAGGTAATGTGAAATGGTACTGATTGGTTTGTTGTTTTGCATTTATTCTCCATGCAGGGCGGTAGGTTTCACAAACCTCTGTGGTGTTTCAATGAAAATGTTTGTTTTCCTTTTAATGTTTTGCTTTAATTAGTAAGGGGAATTTTAAAACCTAGATCATGGGTCTTAAACACGCGGCCGCATGCAGCCCACCAAGGGGATTTTTGTGGCCCGCCAGTAAGCTTACAAAAATGTACTCTTTGTGAAAGTCAGACAGCTAGTACTGATACACATCAAATTTTATTGTTAATTTTAAATACGTAACATACCTATTATTAGTGATAAGTAGTAAATGAGTTAAGATGTATGAATTGTTTTTTGTTTACTAGGGACAGGTTTGGGGGTGGGGGGGCCCTTGACACATCTCTTAAGTGATAAAATGACACATGCCTTCATCTGAGTTTGAGACCCCTGTCCTAGATTAAGGTAGTTCAGTGGTATTTCATTTCACTAGAATTTTACTAGTAGTCCAGTAGTAGAGATTTAAAAAAATCAAATATTTTTTTTTAAACATTTTTTAAATTAACAGTATTGAAAATTAGTTTTACATGTCTATGATCGTTTGTTGTTGTATTTCTGTCCAGTATCGCTAGTATTAGTATATAATTATAGTAATAGTGAACTTTGAACTTTTCCCCTTTTATTTCGAGACCAGTTTTTTTTTTATGGCCTTAACCCAATGAATACGTTTCGCCGCACCCTGCGTCACCGCGATTTCGGCTGAATACGTTTAGCCACTCTCTGCGTCACCAATGGTTTGTTCCATACCCTCGGTGTTTCAGCTTTTATATTCAACTATTTTATTTATAGCTTTTAAATCTTTTTATTCAGAAGAGTTTCTACTTCCTTTGTTGTGAATTTTCTTGTGTTTATTTCCAAAATTTTCGTAGTTTTTACTAGTTTTAACAGCGATTAAAATTTGTAAACAAATATCAGCTGATTCTAATGGCTTCCACTAGTTCTACCGATACTACTCCTAGGTCTGGTCGTTCGAGAATTCGCTGCTTGACTGCAGAAGAGGCAAGTAAATTGATTTGTTTAGACGATTCTTTAGATTCGTTTGAAAACAATGTAGATGACGACTTTGATGAAAACTTGTTATTTGAGGATAGCAGTGATGAGGAATATATTCCCCCGGTCACAAAAAGGCCTAAGTTATGCCCTGGCCCTGGTAAAGGGAAGGGAAAAGGTAAAGGTAAGGGGAAAGGAAAGCAGGTGGCTACATCTAGTTCACCTAGTCCTAGGCCTAGTCCTACTGTTACAGTAGGGTTAGACATAAATTTTAGTCAAAATGATAGGCCTAACACTGATCTAACTAGAGAGCCAGAGTGGTCAGAGTCACTACTGGACACACTGAAAACAATTTTCGTTTTCACCCACTTAGAACTCCTGGTGTTTGTCCTAAGCTTCAAGCAATTGAAGACCCAACCCCTATAGAATTCTTCAATGAGCTTTTTGATGATAATGTCAAGGACTACATTGTTGATTCAATAAATGCATATGCTAAAAGAAAGGTCCATCTAAACACACCTGCACTGAAACGCTCCGTGTTCAATAGATGGAAGGACATAACCAGGCATCAACTGGATAAGTTCATAGCGGTTCTTATTTACATGGGAATGTACAAAAGGCCAGCAATTGTTGATTATTGGGCTATGTCTGCTGAATCCTATGTTCCCTGGATACACCATGTTTTCAACCGACAAAGGTTTCAGGACATATACCATTCAATGCTACACTGCGGGGAAGAAGCATCAGAAGGCAAAGATAAAATTGAACCGTTTATGAACTTACTCCTGAACAAGTTCAGAAATGGATTTTACCCATTTCAGGATTTGAGCATCGATGAAATGGTTATAGGCTACAAAGGCAGATGGCAGTTCAAACAGTATAATGCCACTAAGCCTAGCAAATACCACATTAAGACCTTTGGTCTATGTGATTCCACCACTGGGTATGTTGTTGACATTTTGACCTATTTTGGGGCAAATACATCATATAACCCCGAAATAGATAAAGATGGAGGACAAGCTGTCCAAGTTTTTAATACTTTGCTACAGCATGTAGGGACTGGCCACAAAATATTTGCTGACCGATACTATACATCCAGAAAACTTTTGGACTATCTTATTTCCAAGCATCAGTACTATACTGGAACACTGAACATAAACCGTGTTGGCTTTCCCTTGGAAATAAAGTCCTTATCCCTTCAACACAAAGAAATGAGATGGTACATGAATGACAAAAAAAGCATGCTTTGTGTTGCATTCAGGGATAAAAAAAGCTAAAAAAAATGTCATACTTGTTTCATCCGATGCAAGGGTTTCTACTACCGAGACAAAAACAATGGTAAAACCTGAAATGATTAACATTTACAATCATAAGATGAATGGATGTGATAAGCTGGACCAGAAAGTGACCTACTACTGTGTCTATGAAAGAAAAACTCTGAAATGGTGGAAAAAGATTTTCTTCTGGTTGTTGGAAGTTACTCAAGTCAACTCTTACATTTTGTTCACCCTATGCCAAACAGCCGATCAGAACAGGATGAGTCTAAAGGACTATAAACTTCTGCTGATGCGTCAGTTGACTGGGAATGAGACAGTGGAATCTCTAATTAGACCACCAGGAAAAGGCCCAGAGACAGGATCCATGGAAAGGACAAATGAAAGACAGCACCTTGTCGACTACGACGAACGAGACCGGTCTTGTGCTTATTGTTCTACCGCTACTAAGCGCGTTCGCACACACTTTTACTGTACTGGTTGTGAGGCTAAACCTCATCTTCATCCTAAAGGATGTTTTAAGGCCTTTCACTCAAAGTGATAGCCTATTTGTAAATATTCTGTGTACATTAGTGTAAATATTTTGTGGATAGCATTTTAAATATTCATTTTTTTTTATGTATTCAGGACACTTGTGATAGAAAAAAAATCATAACTTAGTTATTTGTGGAACTATTGCATTCAAACTTTCCCAATACTTTGGATATATAATTAGACTTATTTTCTGAAAATATGATTTCAATTGGATTATTATTAGTTCATTTATGAGCTGGTGAGTAGACATTTAAATTTTTTTTTTATTGTTACTTTTTCATGACCCTGTCATTGTACCTCAAACCTTTTTCTTTTTATATCTTTTTATCACCCTTCTATGAATACAAATGTATTCCTTGTCCAATTAGCTAAACTCTGATATGCAACATGACATATTTTTGAAAAATAGCAAGCAGAGAAAAAAAGTTAAAAATCTTCATGTTGAATGAAATTTAAGCCCCTTTTTTTTACAGCGTTCCTTTGAAAAAAAGCGACGTATTAAATGGGTTAAGTAAAAAATGTGTGCATTAAAAGGGAATTTTCTAATCACAGTGCATACAAAAGAAAATAAATGTTGAACACTTAAACATTTTATTTTTCAAGAGATAAAATTAGCACTACATTTATTAATATCTTCACAATAATATTTTCTCAGACACTTCAAGCTTCTTCTTTTTCTGCATTCCAATCTGGCTTTTTTATTTTACTTACTTCAGACCTCCAGTCTTGTTGCTGTGACATCTCGCTTAATCCCTCTATTGTTCCATCCATCTTTCCTCCAGGTGATTAGTGGGATATGATATATGGGGATGTGGGGGGGTGGTGGAGGGGAAGCTGTAAGGTTTTATTTAGTTTTGAAGACCTGTTTTCACTCATTCACATTCTATGATTTGTCACATGCCCATTCAATGCAAAATCTTTAGCAGTGTGCAGTTAAAGCGCACGCCCACAGTGCCTTCCTAAAATGTGATGCTATCATAACTACCTTTATTTTCTATATTTACTAGAATCTCTTTTACTAGTCTCCAATGTAACAAGGAGTCACTGTGAAGTAAATGAAATCTAGAATTTTCAATCAATAAAATAAAAGTAAAGTATCCTGTCTGACCAATTTGATCCATAGAGCCGGGGATGCAGCTTTCACCAGTTTCTGTGTCCACAGCATACCAGGTGATTGTGTGGCCAGCACTAAGCACAGCCACCTTTACTTTACCCCAACTAAGGTCAGGTACCCATCTGAGCTGGATAGACTCAGGGACACCCTCCAGTCCCGGGAAAAAATCCTAGCCTGCACCAGGATTCGAACCCAAAACGTACTGCCACACGGCCACCATTAATAAAGCCAGTGTTTAAATCTCATTACAATAGTTTCAACTATTTCTTTCAGCTGGGATGAAGCTGACCCCTGAACAGTTTCAGAAAGGAATCAAGTTTTGCAAGTTTGCCAGCTCTGCCATGCAGTACGAGGATGCCAAAACAGCCATTGAAAATTTATCCAAAGCACTTCGGTTAATGACCACAGGGAAAGAATGACACCTGTAACAGGTTGTACCCTGAAACGGTAGAGACTCTTAAATCAATTCATTCTATTGTATTTATATCATGCTGTGAAAATTGAAACAAATTGTAATTAAAACCTTTTACTATCAATGTTATGTTCATCTCCGTTTTAGTTTGTTAAGCTTTTGTATGTGTAATTTAATTACACTATTGGTCAGTTAGGAATCTTATTTGTTTAGAGCGAATTAGGGTGAGTATGGGGACCCACCATTACTTTTAACTCAAATGTATGATTCCAAGACATTGGCTTGTTTATGTCTTCTGAATTCTATACCTTTATTTATGATATATGGTAATAAAACAATTGTTTTGCTCGTTGTAAAAGGTTTTTTTAAACTTAACTTTCTTGTGTACATTTTGACTAAGAGTAAATTTTCCTTTGGATGAAAGCTAATGCAAAGCCTCTTGTTAATTAAATTGAAATGACTTGTACACTCTGATGATCAAGGCTTTATAACATACAATGGATGATTCACTAGACGATAGTGCAAGTAGATACATAGGCAAAGCTATCGAAGCTTGTTTGCAAAGGTACTGGGCATCCTACTTGTCACATCTTTGTGTTAACTAGTGACATGTTGTGACAGATAGCCTGTTGCTGATACTGCTGTTTACTTGTTTAGAAAAGCACTGAGCAGTCTACCTGTCACATTTTTGTGTTAACTAGTGACATGTTGTGACAGATAGCCTGTTGCTGATACTTCTGTTTACTTGTTTAGAAAAGCACTGAGCAGTCTACCTGTCATATCTATATGTTAACTAGAAAGCTTTTGCTGTGTCAGAGTGTTTGGTATGATTTGAAAAGCTTATACCTGTAACAATTTTTAAAATACAAATTGAAGTCTGAATGGTTCATTGATATGGTTCTTGATAAAGATAATACTATTTTGAATTACGTACACATTCTATTTCTTCAGTTTTGTTTTACAAACAATGATACTGTAAATATATTTGTAGAATAAACATTAAAGCTTTCCAATGAAATTATCAATTATAGCTGAGTAGTTTAAATATTGTTTGAAATGTAATATTTACCTTATTAGATAATGAGACACTCATCTTTCTTAATTAACTATCCAGTTTAACAGTATTTCAACATACTTTTCCTCGTTGCTTAATTTTTGTTCTGTTTTTTTATTAGAGGTATTCAGGGGAAGAGCCTTCTCTTTTGATATACAGTCCCAGTCACATAAATTTCCATTGACCTACTTTTCCCCTCCATCCCAGGCACATACATTTTCATCAGCCGATGTTTTTCCCTGTGGCCCAGGCGTGTGTGTATGTTTCCCTCAAATGAAGAGTGACTATTTAAATAACAAAAATAATGATCTGACCTTTCACCATAGTCTCTGGCAGAATGTTTAATTGATAGCCGAATAGTCACATTTTTTTTTGCTTTTTAAATTATGACAATTGACCAATTACTGAGTTTTTTTGTTGTGAAATTGAAAGTACAGTTAATGGCCCATAGCCATTCCGCTATTATGGACTTGAGTTTTAATGAAAATTTTTCTTATGAATTAATGTTACTGATAAATTATTTTGTTAGATTAATTAAATGATTTTAAATAGATAAATTATTAAGCTTAAAACAATTTTGTCTCTACATGTTATTATCACTTTTTACAAACAAAGAAGCAAAAATTTAATTTTGGAAACTCTTTGATGTTTCAGCCATTCTGAATTAAAATCTGGGCCGTGGGTAGTAATTTAGTAAAATAAAAGCCGGTAATGGAGGTATGCATAGCAAGAAGGGTTAAGTTGATGAATGTTCTAGGACTGTCATTTAGTGTTTTGGGAACCAATTTGCTCTTCTATTTCATTGACACGTAAATATTTGATCTACAAGGTCATGAAATCATTCGCCAAAATAAAACTAAAGCTGAAACTGCTGATGACCAGACTTCTATATCTGCACATCTCATTTAAATGAGAAAAGCATTTGGATCAGGTAGCAGGCAGGATGAGTAATAAAAAAGGTTAAAGTTTGAATCTTGTTGCCAACCAATCCTGTTACAGGGAGCTCAATAAAAAAATAAAGCAAAAATGTTATACGTCTGTTGCATTCATAGGCATCTGCATTTTTTTAATGGGAAGGGAGGCTACTCGTTTCTGGAATTAAGTCTTAAAAACTATACATGCTTAACAATATTAACAGTTCCCTCCCCTTGTCTTTTTAGTTACCAATACACATTTCCAACTTGGAAAACTCTCTGCAGTATCTCTTGCCCTGCAAAAGTAAGAACAGCACTGTAGAAAAAAAGAAAAGAACTTTTCACATGCTTAAAGCGCCAATACTTAAGTGACACAATCATCTTTCTCGTCTGTTCAGTCTAGAAGCCAAAGAAAACAACAACTAACTTCCAAATCTATAAAATCCTGGTGTCGTTTAAGTTTGTTTAACTTGAACTTGACAGTTTAAGTTGGGAAGAATGGGGGAACCCACTCTCCGTGAACTTCTATGCTGACTTTGCTGCATTAAGTGCAACCTCATAGGCTCTTTGAGGCTTTATCTTTCACTTCTTACAAGTTCAGTAGGCCTACACACGTTATTAGGACCTGTTAGACTGACTCTTTATTTTATCACTCTCTTCATGCTATAGCCCCTTTACATCCGAATCATAAAAAGGAATCAAAGTATAGATTTAGCTCAGCAAGCTCCGACCCGACAGTTTCAGCATAGACTATAATATACATGGACCGCTTGCTTTAGTAGGCCTATTTCTGCCTTATGATGACTCGAAAGAATGCTTTTCGGAATTCCCGATTCGTTGTTTCCTTTGCACTTCCGTTTTATTGAATCGCTTCGATTTTCTCAATGAAAAATTAAAATTATAATCGAAAGTTCTATACAGCGGAAACATTTAAGAAACAACGAGGAGCGTAGAAGTCATTTAAGACAGCCTTATTGGTTGCGCACGAAAAAAAAAGTACATATAAGCTCTAAAATTAGAGCAAGCGGTTTATCTTATTATAGTCTATGGTTTCAGGCTTGTTGATTTGTTTCAAATGACATTTAAAATCTCTGCTAAAGGCAATCAAATGTTACAAAGTATTTATGTAGTTCAGTGAGCTTTACGCTTGTGGTTTGTTTCCAATAAGATTTTAAATTACCACTACACTGATCACATTGATTGTTTGTTTTTTTGTAAAATACATTAAAGCATTTTTATTTATAATTCGACAGTTTGTGTGTTATTGTGATAGTTGTTTTGGTATTGTTTTATTATAAGTATAATACAAATCAGAACGTGTTTGAATAGTAGAAGTGAATCTTAATGAGACAGACAAAGGTGGTGTAGCCTAAGTTGTGTTAGTTTATTGACAACACACAGAAAAACTTAAGAAGTTAAGTATATCCAAATATATAATTGACTCATTGTACACCAGAAGGTGTCCCATACTCAACTCCGACATTTAGTTGAGGAAAAAGTATAGGCAGCTGGACGTTGTGCTGGCCACACAACCACACTGGTATGAGGTTGGATGTGAAACTGTCGAACTCCGCTTCATCATCCCTTTGTACCGTCAATATCTTACTTGCTTACTATATCACAATCGCCTGTTTCTTCGACTGGGGCAAAGGCAAACAAAGAACATCTCTCAATGCAGCTAGGTAGCCTACTAGTCTAGTTCATTGGGTAATCTTCTTGACTTAGTATTTTAAATTAGCTAGGTACTAGGCTAGTTCATTGGGTAATCTTCTTGACTTAGTATTTTAAATTAGCTAGGTACTAGGCAAGTTCATTGGGTAGTCTTCTTGACTTAGTATTTTAAATTAGCTAGGTACTAGGCTAGTTCATTGGGTAATCTTCTTGACTTAGTATTTTAAATTAGCTAGGTACTAGGCTAGTTCATTGGGTAGTCTTCTTGACTTAGTATTTTAAATTAGCTAGGTACTAGGCTAGTTCATTGGGTAGTCTTCTTGACTTAGTATTTTAAATTAGCTAGGTACTAGGCTAGTTCATTGGGTAGTCTTCTTGACTTAGTATTTTAAATTAGCTAGGTACTAGGCTAGTTCATTGGGTAGTCTTCTTGACTAAGTATTTTAAATTAGCTAGGTACTAGGCTAGTTCATTGGGTAGTCTTCTTGACTTAGTATTTTATTACATTTTAAATTATTACACTAGCAGCTCTCAATGCAGCTAGGTACGAGGCTAGTTTATTGGGTAGTCTTCTTGACTTAGTATTTTATTACATTTTAAATTATTACACTAGCAGCTCTCAATGCAGCTAGGTACTAGGCTAGTTCATTGGGTAGTCTTCTTGACTTAGTATTTTATTACATTTTAAATTATTACACTAGCAGCTCTCAATGCAGCTAGGTACGAGGCTAGTTTATTGGGTAGTCTTCTTGACTTAGTATTTTATTACATTTTAAATTATTACACTAGCAGCTCTCAATGCAGCTAGGTACTAGGCTAGTTCATTGGGTAGTCTTCTTTACTTAGTATTTTATTACATTTTAAATTATTACACTAGCAGCTCTCAATGCAGCTAGGTACGAGGCTAGTTTATTGGGTAGTCTTCTTGACTTAGTATTTTATTACATTTTAAATTATTACACTAGCAGCTCTCAATGCAGCTAGGTACTAGGCTAGTTCATTGGGTAGTCTTCTTGACTTAGTATTTTATTACATTTTAAATTATTACACTAGCAGCTCTCAATGCAGCTAGGTACGAGGCTAGTTTATTGGGTAGTCTTCTTGACTTAGTATTTTATTACATTTTAAATTATTACACTAGCAGCTCTCAATGCAGCTAGGTACTAGGCTAGTTCATTGGGTAGTCTTCTTGACTTAGTATTTTACTACATTTTAAATTATTACACTAGCATAGGTAGAGAGGCCAGACAGGGAAATGTAGTGAAAGTATTGATTTTCTTAAAAATAAATTTCGGTAGATAACTTATCATGTCAACTTATTTACTTCTTTTATTTTATTGTCGTTTAAGTAGTCTATCCAACATTTGGCACCTGGGCCGAGTTATAAGGTCTAAAAAAACACACACACACACACACACACAAAAAGGGACTATCCCCAAGGGCTCTTTAGTCCAGTGCGTTAAAACAACGTTAGGGTTGAGTCCGGGGAGGGGGGGAACTCCAAAGCTCTGTCCGGGGTCCAGCCACCCCCCGACACTCCGAAGTCGTGGCGTGCCGTGTAACAGTAAGGTTTCCGCAGCAAGCGATTGTTCACTGCGGTTCCCATAGGATCATTATCGTGGTGGCTCACCCGTATGCCTGCAATGTCACCCGGTAACACAAATGCTATACTATAAGTACAGACACCCAGGCACCGGGTGGTTCTGAGACGGGTTTGCTGCGTCCATTGCTTCCTCCCCACCGAGACCCCGTGGCCTCTCGGCAGTGCAATGGGTCTCGGACCCGCAGCGGGAGCTGTACCCCACGCATTCGCCCACCGGTGTAATCTTAATGGGACCGTATTGGCGGTTAACACAGTTCGATAGCTTTGAGGCCCATGGATACAGAAGTGTGACACCTGGGCCAGACGCCCCCCCCCCCCCCCTGCTCCTCAGTTTATACGCCAGTGGCACTAATACAGTTTAGGCTACGTCTAATTTATTTGGAAAGCCAAAACTATCAGAATTAATCAAAATAATGACGAAAAGCGATTGAGAGCTTACTAATACATATTCATACTTGTAACTTTATATTAGCTAACTGTCCTTAGATTTATCAAACTACTATCAAACACAACACACCCCCACAAAAAAAAAAAAAAGATCTAATTAAAAAAGCTTTCCGATTTTGGAAATAAAATTATTTATTCCTGTTGGAGGTTTTCGTTACACCACTGGGTCTTAGTGTAACTCGATTTAACTGCAGATTATAGTGATTGCCATTTCATATATCACCAGTTTCCCGTTTGCGTCTTAGGGCCTAAGCTTATAAAGGGATTGCGTGGCTAGCACAACATGTGAGATAGGTTACCATTTTCAAAGACGCCTGAACTCAGGGACGGCCTGGTGAACCTGTCCCTAATTACGCAAGCTATCAGCCTGTGTGTATTTTCTTTCAATCAATCTCTTGTCTAGGCCTATAATTAGAAAGAAAGTATGATAATTCAAAATGTTACTTAAAAATTAAAAGCATATCCTATTATATTGCTTGCAGTAGGCCTATAATTGTAAGCCTCCACCATATTATTATTGATATATTATCTTGCTTCGTCCAGGAAGAAAATATATTTAAAGAACATACACGTAACATCTCTTTATAAAATATCACAGTTCTTTTCCTCCCCACTCTACAAACTTTCTTTTTTTTAAAAATGTAATCCTTGTCTCATTCTAGACCACTGGTTCTCAAACTTTCTTTGATATGCTGTCTCTTAGAAATAATACTGTGGGATCGTAGGCACATTGACAATTTATGATATAAGCCTAAACAGCTACAATTATCATTTTGCTCAATGATAATAAGAAAAAAGACTATTTCTGAAAAATGAAAATTTTCCAAATTGCAATTCAAATGCTAACGGAATAGATGCTTTGTCCCAACCAGTGCACTTTTAAGTTTCGTCTTGTTTCCTTCAAGTTATTCAGATCTGCTTTCTTCAATACAGAAGATTATTAGCCTACGACTTTTGCCCAAACCTTCTTTAGGACAGCAGGGCCGGCTCGTCCATATAGGCAAACTAAGCGGCCGCCTAGGGCGCAAAAATGGAGGGGGGGGGAGCGCATAATTGAGGATTTTTTTTATTTTGGGGATTTAAAAATATAAACTAAATTAAAGTTTAGTACTTATGCGCGCTACTAGCATAGGCAGACGAATTACTAGGTAATGAAAGGCGAAGGGTAGTTTATGTAAGTTGTCTTAGAAAATAGGAAAGTATGAATCCTAGAGCCGGTCATGGTAGGGTATGCAACTATTAATGTCATATATTTCTGGCAAGTAGGCCTACTGCCTACTTATTGGCGAGTAGGCCTAAGCTTCTAGAAATGGATTGTTGAAGAATGGATATTAACGTAGGCCCTAAGCCCTTTTTTTTTTCAAATTCTTGTAGATTAGGGAAATTATACATTTTTGGTTATGAATGTTAATACATTGAATTTGAATATAGATCTATGCCCATTAACAAAATTTTCATTACTAGACTTTTTATGTGTTCATTCCGAGCTTTATTTCAGCAGTCATTTTTTGCATGGTATTTCATTTAGCCTAACCTTTGTGCACTTTCCTGTCAGGTATCTAGGAGATGCCGACTTACACATTTAATTGGCCTGCGCATAGAAGTTGTTGGCATATGTCGGTAAAAGTATGCTAATCACTTCTTTCTTGTACTGTTTCAACAGTAACACTAAAACAGGGGTCGTCCATAAATTATGTCAACAAAAAAAGGGGGAGGGGGGTATGAAAAAGTTAGACAATTGTTGACATGCGGGAGTGAGTGGAGTCAAGAAAAGTTGACGTCAACAATGTTACTTTTTATAATAAAAGTAATACATTAAAAAAATGAAACTCGTCGTGCGTTTGTATGACATACACTCACTCACCCATCAACAGACTACCATTAAAAATATGTATGACATACACTCACTCGCCCATCAACAGACTACCATTAAAAATATGTATGACATACACTCACTCGCCCATCAACAGATTACCATTAAAAATATGAATGACATACACTCACTCGCCCATCAACAGACTACCATTAAAAATATGTATGACATACACTCACTCGCCCACCAACAGACTACCATTAAAAATATGTATGACATACACTCACTCGCCCACCAACAGACTACCATTAAAAATATGTATGACATACACTCACTCGCCCATCAACAGATTACCATTAAAAATATGTATGACATACACTCACTCGCCCATCAACAGACTACCATTAAAAATATGTATGACATACACTCACTCGCCCACCAACAGACTACCATTAAAAATATGTATGACATACACTCACTCGCCCACCAACAGACTACCATTAAAAATATGTATGACATACACTCACTCGCCCATCAACAGACTGCCATTAAAAATATGTAGGCTATGACATACACTCACTCGCCCATCAACAGACTACCATTAAAAATATGTATGACATACACTCACTCGCCCATTAACAGACTACCATTAAAAATATGTATGACATACACTCACTCGCCCATCAACAGACTACCATTAAAAATATGTATGACATACACTCACTCGCCCACCAACAGACTACCATTAAAAATATGTATGACATACACTCACTCGCCCATCAACAGACTGCCATTAAAATATGTATGACATACACTCACTCGCCCATCGACAGACTACCATTAAAAATATGTATGACATACACTCACTCGCCCATCAACAGACTACCATTAAAAATATGTATGACACACACTCACTCGCCCATCAACAGACTACCATTAAAATATGTATGACATGCACTCACTCGCCCATCAACAGACTACCATTAAAAATATGTATGACATATACTCACTCGCCCATCAACAGACTACCATTAAAAATATGTATGACATACACTCACTCGCCAATCAACAGACTACCATTAAAAATATATTATGCTTAAGGGGCATGGTGGCCGAGCGGCAGCGCGTTCGACTGGCGTACCGAAGGTCCTGGGTGCGAATCCAGGTGAAGGCTTGGATTTTTTTCCGGGTCTAGAGGGTGTTCCTGAGTCTACCCAGCTCTGATAGGTAACTGACCTTAGTTGGGGGTAAAGTAAAGGCGGCTGTGCTGGCCACACAATCACCAAGTATGCCGTGGCCACAGCAAATGGTGAGCGCTGCTCAGCCGGCCCTATGATCAATTTTATCCGATGTTTTTTTAAATACTTTTTTTTAGTTATACTAAATTGACATCTTCGTGGCCCTTTCTATTCCGATCTAAACGAAATAAAAACAAAGGGGTACGTACTCAGCAGGCACACCACGTCGTATCGACGAGGAAACAACGTGGAAACCAAGAATTTTCGTGGTTTCCACGTTGAATCCTCGTCGATACGACGTGGTGTGCCCGCTGGTACGACTGAGGAAAGGGGTGCAAAAGGGTTGAGGGGGGATTGTGCAAATTATATATGTGTGGGGTGGGGGTGGGTGGGGGGGGGGGAGAGAAATAGTGCACGGCTATGGACGTTTTTTTTTAATGAAATATAAACTATAAATTAATGTATTTCTGCTAACTACTTTATAATAAGTGAAACGTTAAAATAAAGTCGATTAGATATATCATTTTCATTATTTCAAAGTAGCTTTTGTTTATCTATCTCTGTTTCTTTTAAGTGTCGTGCTCTTGTGGTGTGTCGTGCTGTTTTAGTTAGCCAGTAGTAGCTGTTATTTTATTTAGGATAGTTTAGTTTAGCTAAAGCCTTAGACTTGACGGTCACCTTGGGTTCGCTTAGGCCAAGGTTGCACAGACCACGATCCCCCCCCTTTTACTCCCCTTCCTTACCCTTCTATCTACTCCCACCCCTTACATGAGTTTTACGTTTCGTAACAATAGTTAGGTGGACAGGGAAGGCAATGCTTTGTAGAAAGTGCGAGAAATAATGCAAGTTGGAACAGTGAACATACAGTGGAAATAGAAGGCTAATAAACTATTGAACAATTAACACTAGGCCTATATCAAAATATCGATAATGAAAAATATAATTAGATTCATACATTTTTTTAAATAAGAAATATAATAATAAGAAAAAAAAAAGAAATTATTAAAGTCCTCGGATTGGAGGCACCTTGTTAGGCTATACTCTCCCCTCCAAGCTACGCATTTAAGAGTTAAAGTCAATTTGTGATCTGTTAAATACGTTTTAAAAATTATTAAAATTAATTTTTTAATTAATTTAAAATTGTAATCTAAATTTTATTTTTAGCATAAAATCCCAGTATTTAATATGAGTATGGGGGGGGAACAGATTGTTGACATAATTATATAATATAGGTTTGAAAGTTTGACAATTGTTGACAAGGGGGAGGTAAGAATTGCCTAAAAATTGTTGACGTAACTAATGGACAGATGCTTTTGCCACACACAAAAATAAAAAGAAGTAGGCCTAAACAGCTTTTTTTTCTGTTTTAGGCCTACGGTATGCTTTTGTTAAAATTCATTCAAAATGAACAGTTAAAAAACTAACCCATAAAAAAAACAAGTTTTTATTATACTCCCTTTCTTTGTAAACTAAGTTTACCATAATGTAATTAAATAATTGATTGACAAAAACTTTGCCCGCAAATTTTATAATACGACACGAATGTAAACATGAATTAATTTTTTCCCTTCATTCACAAAACTAGAGCGCAAAGTTTGATGATGTCATAAAAATAATCTCAGTGCATCCTCTTCTTTCTAGCTTTGTGACGAAAAACCATAAAAAGTTAGACCGGCATTTTCAACGTGAAACAAAAAAAAAACGTTAAATTTTCAAACAAATAAAAATTATAGTATAACTAGTGGTTATGCCCGTCAAAATGACGGAGAAACGAACGACTACAATATTACAATATTAGTTAAGTTAAGTTAATATTAATGTTAAGAGAGAAAGAAAAGAGACTATTAAAATGAACGTTTCTTTTCGGTATTTAGTTTTTGTTCTTTTTAATTGTTTCTGACCCTGGCATATGCATAATAATTGTTACTGTCAAGCGTCTGATATTATAACGTAGCAAACAGTTGTGTTGACTTGACTTGTTATTAAAAATAGCCTATTAAATTAACAATAATATACTATCTAAAAGAAAAAAAACCACAATACCAAACAATAAAAGGTAAATAATAAAAAAAGCGTAGAAAATAATATTTCAATACAATACAAACTAAAGTGATAACGATTTTTTCGGTATTTAATTTTTGTTCTTGCTTATTGTATTAATAAAACAGTGTTGAGAATGTTTCTTTCGGTATTTAGTTTTTGTTTTTGTTTTTTTTGTTTCTGGTCGACCTGAACCTGACATATGCATAAGAATTGTGGCCTCAAGGACTGGCGTAGTGTGTAAACCGCCGATACATTCCCATTAAGAATACACTGGCGGGCGAACGCATGGGGCACAGGGGGAGGAAGCAATGGACGCTGCAATCCCGTCTCGAGAACCACCCGATGCCTGGATGCATGTACCTATAGTATAGGATTTGTGCTACCGGGTGACAGTGCAGGTATACGGGTGAGCCACTACGATAATGATCCTTAGGGGAACCGCAGTGAACGATCGCTGGGCTGCGGAAACCTTCCCCGTTACACGGCACGCCACGCCTTGGGCGTGTCGTTGGGTGGCTGGAGCCTGGACAGAGATTGCTCAATCCTAAGCGTTACGCCCTGGACACAAGAGCCGAAAGGCTAGTCCGGGTTTTTTAAAGAGACTTTTAAATTCGATATTAAAATGTAGCGAACAGTTGTGTTGACTTGACTTGTTATTAATTATATTAAATTAAAAATAATATACAATCTGAAAGAAAAAAAACATAAATACAAAACAATAAAAAAGGTAAAAAATATTTTAAAAAAATAGAAAATAATATTTCAATGAAATAAAAACTAAAGTGAGAAAGATTTTTTCGGTATTTAATTTTTGTTCTTGCTTATTGTATCAATAAAACAGTATTGATAATGTTTCTTTCGGTATTTAGTTTTTATTTTATATTGTTGCTGTCAATCTTATGGTACCGGTATTTGAAAGTAATCATTTATAAGCCTAACTTGTTTTTTTATAATTCGTATCATTTAATTTAAGGGTGTATAAAGTCGCCTTTTAAAGGATATTCTCCAATAACAACGTAAATCCATTAAATAATTAAAACATTTGGTTACTTTTACTTAAAAGGATAATGCAAACATCAATAATGAAAAAATAATTTCATAGACATTACGTCATACGCTAGTATTTTGTTTAAAGTAAACCATTGAAACTCTCTAAGCCAAATTGCAGTGCGTAGCTTTTAAAAAAGGTCTCGCCACATTAAAAAAACAACAGTAGAATTGGGAAAACCCGGAAAGACCCTCGCGTTCAACATAGTGAATGTCGCGTTCAATATAGTAAATGAACGGAAATGGCCATTTGCTATGTACCGTTATATTTATTTGCATAGATGGATATGACATTTTGGATTTTTTAAATCAACACATTTATGATTATAAGTGATAAAATAAAATTATCTTTTGGAGGACGTTTCCAATTTATACATTTAATTTTTGGCCCGAATAGTCAAACGGCTTAGGAGCCTATAGCGAACAAACATATATATAAATATATATATATATATATAAACAAACATATAAACAAACTCACGGTAATTATATATGTTGATGATTAAGTTTTTTTAACTGAAAATTTGATAGAAAGTATTGTTAGTTGCCACAAGTCTGCTGCCTAAGTTTCAGCTCGATTGGACGACGGGAAGTTGTCGAAAAATCGATGCAAATTTTACAATCAGACAGACAGTAGCAACTAAGAAAAAGGGAGTAAAAAAATAGTGTCATTCAATCAAGAGTGAAAACTGAGTTCGAAGGTGATATTGAACTGTATGTTCACGTTAATTAAAACGCTCTGAATGTTACAATTATCTTTGAATCCACAGATTGGTGAATTAATTAAAATAGCCAACAAAACATAAGGCTTCTTAAAAAGGAACGTTTACAAATGTAATAAGAACGTAAAAATAAAATGCTATCTCACATTTGTTGGTCCTATAATAGAATATGACTCTTCTGTATGGGACTCGTGAACTAAAGAAAAACAACACCAACAAAAAACAAGAGTAGGCTAACAACAATAAACCTAGAAACATTAGAAGAGAGAAGGACAAAAGAATAACGTAGTTATAAGTTATATAATAGCGTACATAGGCCTAAGGTGTTAAATCCTTACTTAGAAACATATAGCACAATAACAATCTATTTCAATGCTTAGATAACAGAATGACAAGAAAACTTTTCTTATCTTATATGCAAGAATATATGTATAGGCCTAAAGGTAAGCCTAAGTAGGCCTATATATCAGCAACTTAACATCATTTAAAACACTAATCAAAATGCAAGACTATACCAAGGATAAGCGTAGGACGCAATGCTATTTTTTTTAATAGATGAAACGTCTGTAACATAGGGGCCTAAAATAAAAAAAGAGAGGTTAGAGAAAAATGTTGAACCGGAAGTTCATGGTAAAAGTCATTTAGGCGAATTTTACACTCAAGGTTTACCAGCTAGTGCTAACATTTTTTTACCTGACAACCTTAACAATGCACTTCTGGGTTCCTGCATTTCTGGGAGGTCACAAACCTGCATCGTCAATAGTTGTCGAGTTGCAAAGTTTACAAACTGATCAAACAATCTCTTGTTCAAACTGGCTAAAACTGCGAGATAAGCAGGCACAAATAAACCCCGTACTTTCCATTAATGTTTAAATTTAAAACTGGGTGCATGCAATGTAGACGTTCATGAGACTTTTAGGCTAAAACTATTTTTTTTACATGAGGGGCCAATAATGAACATAGATTTACTAAAACATTCAATAATGATCCTTTTCATGAACAAATATGACACAAACTCAAATAATACTGTTACAGATAACTTTAGCCAAAGAATAATATCTTCTTTAAAAAAAAGACTTTACAAAATAATTGATTAGAGGCTGGAGTAGGCCTACCAAAGCTTTCTTTTTACAAACAATTTCTGTGTTACAGATAATATTATATTTATTGTCAGTAGACATATTCACTCAAACTCTAAATGCTATTTATAAATGATTACTTTCTGTATATACATACCGTATATAATACATTATATCCATAAAATATGGTATTTATCCAAATAATAGACACTTTCATTAAATAAATTTTTATGTGATATTGGCCGTGAAGAGGAGAGTGTGGGGAGAGAGTGCGAAATTGTAGATTTTGACCAGACCAAAGTTGAACATATTCCTACGCCTCTGGATTAACCTTACATACTTCTGCTAGCTGAGCAATTAATCCTCGGTTTTCCACGAACTATTAGCCTACGCTCGGCAAACCAACGACGCAGTTTGTATTAGGTTGATATATTAGCTCGAAAAGAAAACGCGAACAACCAGTTAGATGACACCATTTGCTTTTTATTTTTATACAACAGTTCTCCGTTTTTTTCCATTCAGATTTGTGCCCGCATTACTATTCGTTTCAAACAATCGTTTGTTTCTTCTAATTAAAATGGATAACATAGTTTTACTGTTGGTAAGAATTTTGTTTACATTTTTTTCTTTACAAATACACGCATGTTATAAAGTATGGCATTGATAATTATTTTATTTTCTTTTAATGCCGCTTGTACTTACTTTTATTTTTCATCCTCAGCTGTGAACATAATTTATAGAATGTTTTTCTAAAGACATCTGTTTATATTAATAACTCATTTACTAAATAATTAGAAAATTAACAAGATAATCATAATCCCAGCGGGCACACCACGTCGTATCGAAGGGGGAAAAAACGTGATTTCCACGTCTTTTCGTGGTTACCACGTTTTTTCCCCCTAATCGATAAGACGTGATCTACCCGCTAGGATGATGGTCATTTGTATAGCGCGACTCTCCTGAGGTTGCTACTCCGGACTGTCATCATGATGCCCCCCAGGTTCTAGCCCTGCCGACGTCAAATCTCCACCAAACTGCTTGAGTTTTGGGCCAAGGACGTAATAATCTTTTATTGAGAAGCAACTTATAATAATAAGTTTTGCTATACATTTAACATGCAAAGTGCTTTTGTGTACACAATTATGTGAGTTACGTTAGAAAGTTAATTGGAATTCCTTCACTATTTTCCAAGTGTCGCTTACTTGCCGACTGGTTAGGGAAAGTGTTTTCCGAACCTGTCAAGAAAACCATCAACTCCTTATTTTA
The DNA here is from genome assembly GCA_949126835.1 of Anisus vortex. Taxonomy (NCBI): domain Eukaryota; kingdom Metazoa; phylum Mollusca; class Gastropoda; family Planorbidae; genus Anisus; species Anisus vortex. The sequence continues at coordinate 11,415,586 of OX421497.1, forward strand.
CTGGTAGAAAAAGTTTTATTCTTATCTTATTATCTTATCCACAGTTTGTAACTTTCTTAACTAGAGTGGCCGGTCTTGAAGATCCTCTTTGCATTGCGAAGGTAACGCCTTTGTTTTTCTATATTTTATTTTGTTTTCAAAGCTAGGCTATATTTCATTTTGAGATTGCCAAAAGCCGCAATTATCGTGACAGTACCTATAAATTAGAGAGGACGAGAGTGTACTGGGTCCACGCCCACATCATTTAAAATCTCTCACACCTGACTCCGGAATGTCAGCATCGTGACTTTACGTAGGGCATACTAATACTAGAGACGTAAACTTACGTTGGTCAAGGCAAAACACCGCGGCGGAGATCGAAATGCCTTCAGCAAGATGGCTGAACGAAGGTGTATAGTGGGAATGGGGAAGCACCAGGCCCCACGAGAGGGGGGTACAGCCGGTACGGCGTACCGGGGTCCATGAGAGTTTAGGGGGCCCATGAAGCCCATGAATATTACAATTTAAATTTTTTTAATTGTTGCTATTAAGCTAAGAGGAGATGTCCCAAAAGCTCCTACAATCTCACGTGGCGCTGGGGACCCTTAATTTTGATATTCTTAGAATGTGTATCTGAAGATTTTGTTAAATATGCAATGAAGCCTTTAGTTGTAATATAGGGCCTACTTATTTTCGATAGCACTTAGGATCTTAGTTTTCGTCCTGATTCGTCTGCCTGCGCTGCTACTGTTGGTAATGTGGAGGAGTGCTGTCAAACAGTTAAGGCATGGATGGCTGCAAACTTAAATTAAATTATGACAAGACAGATGCAATTATCTGTGGTTCTGATATCAGTCTTCGGAAATAGGCTTTTACTACGATCAATGTTGGGGCTTCCGAGATAAAGTTGTTCAACACGGTTAGAGACCATGGCCTTTTTATTGATAATAAAATATCAATGGTTCCACAAAACAGTGCTGTGGTTAAGGCTTGGTGTTCTCATCTACGTGCCCTGGGTCAGCTACGACCTCAACTCAATAGAAGGAGGACCAATACCGTAGCAGTCTCTCTTATCCAGTCAAGTTTAAATTATTGCAATAGTTGCATGTGGGGTTTGCCCCAGAACCAGCTGCAGAGATTACAGAGAGTGCAGAACACCGCGGCGCGCATTTTTCGGGGGTGAGGAGGCAAGATCATATCTCGGCAACACTAGAGATCTCCACTGGCTCCCGGTGATAAAGCGAATAGAGCACAAAATTATGTCCAATACGTACGGATGATCCTTCCTATCTTCGAGAGCTTATATCAATACATGAGCCATCTAGGGAACTGCTCTCTTCATCACACTCACTCCTCACAACTCCTAGTTTGGATGGACACAAAAAGAAGTACCATGGAAGCTCGCTCATTTGTATCAATGGCGCCTTCTTTATGGAACAGTTTACCTCAGACACTGAGAGAGTCTGGGACAAAAGAATCTTTTAAAAAGAACTTAAAGACCTTTCTCTTTGGCTAGTACATCTGCCACTGCAAATCACACCCAGAGCGCACTAAGCATGCTAATTTAATAGCATGGATAGAAGCGCTATAAGAAATGCCCATTCTTATCTTATCTCCTTATCTCTTTTGTATTATTTTTCTCCAGGGACGATTACAGATATAGACCTATGAGCCTTACAGGCTTACAGTTCTCCCTGTTAGCTTAGTAGCCTAGACCTACATACTCTATATCGCTGCATACTAGTATGGCAGTCAACGCTAATTAGTCGAAACGTTTACACTTTAATGATCTGTGCGGTAGCCACGAGGGGAGGTTGAAGTAATCATAATTTTAAACAAATGTAAATACACATTATTCAGTTGCAGCCTCAAGATGTGGAAAATTCTGTCAAAGCTTCATGGTATTTCTAGCACCATATGGTCAGATCGAATTGAAAGTGCAAAACAATTTGTAGCTTATCTATAAGAGGGTGGAGTTGGCTTTGGAAGACCTTTTAAAACTGAATCTTACTCCGAAAACCAAAAACGAAATCCATGAATTTTATAATATGTTATGTCAGTTCTTTCACTTGCATCATAATGTCAGTCGTGTGGCACAGTATACTAGTACATATTGACTTCTGCAACAAAGTCATTCAAGCTTGTGATGCGACTATAGATATGGAAGTTGCAAACATAGAAAGCTTATAATATGCACAACTAGGGGCTTTGTGAAACAGTTGGAAAGTAATGTGGAATGAAGCTAAGCTTGTTGCAGCCCACCTGCAGATAGAAGTACAATTGTTTAGGAACAGCAATACAACTGCCAGTAAAAAGAACAAGATTCCATGACGAGGATATATACACCTGATGAAAATGTGACTGAGATGAACGAAACAGAAGAATGCCCAAATGAAGCCCACTTTCGAAAACACATTATTTTATGTTGTATTGGATAGTGTCGATAGTGTTATTGGAGGGCTTACAGTTTACAGTTCGGTTCAATTCAGTCAAAGATATTTCTGACACAATCAGCTGTCTATGGAACTACCAAAAGATGTCAGAAGAAGACTTGAAGTATAAAGCTGCTAAGTTAGCAGAAAAGTATTATAATAACATAAGTTGTGAAGACTTTCTTCAGGAAATAATTCACCTAACAATGGTTCACAATGCAAATATTGGTAAAGAACAGTTGGGTGCATTGGAACTGTTAAATGCTTTGGCAAATTCCAAATTAGAAAATATTTTTCATAACATAAGTGTCAGTTCAAGGATGTCCCTTACATCACCAGACACAGTAGCATTAGCAGAGAGGAGCTTCAGTAAACTTAAGCTCAGCAAAAATTGCCTTAGGTCCACCATAAGTCAGGATCGCCTGAACAACTTGGCTAGGCTCAGTATTGAGTCTGGCATTGCAAGACAAATAAACTTCGACACGGTAATTCGAAGTTTTGCCAAGAAAAAGGCACACAATTTAAGGCAGCCTTGTTTTAATAAAACTAGTCTCTTTCTTCTGTCTTTTTTTATCATTCATGTATTTTTTTTTATGTATTTTCTGTTGACTATTTCTTTTCACCAAACAGTAAGCATTCAAACGATGAATGATTTGGGTATATTTATAAATAATTAGATCTATTCTGATCAATACTGAAGCGGAGGACCAGTTAGATTTACAACAATTTAAACTAAGAACTATGTACTTGATTAATGTATTTTTTTAATAGACCTGTAAGGCTGTGATTGAAATGATTACACTCTAATGGTAAATGTTAACACTTATGGCAGTTTCACAAAATGATCCACAGACCTTTTAAAAAGATTCCTGATTTTTCAAACGTATGTAATACAAATAAATCATCAAGATATGACTAGTGTTAGAAAAAAAAAGTTTTTTTTCGGGGGGGGGGGGGGGGGGGAAGAAGAGGGCCCACAAAAGATCTCGTACCGGCATCTTTTTATTCTCTCGAGGGCCCTGGGAAGCACTGTGCTTTATAGATCGGTGGGTTGAAAGCGGCGTTGGCATGGCAACGCGGCGTGATAGCATAATGGCAGTTATCCTTAGAATGGACTTTATAACCAGGGGGTGCAACATTCGGCCAGGATGCGACAACACGATACCGTTTTTTTAAGAATCTGTCCCACATATTGAGCTTCTAACGCAGTTTATATTTTAATTCATTGTATTGATAATGTTTAGATTGTCTCGCATATCTTGTTTTATCAACCTCCTTATCTTATTCATCTCCATGACAAAATGTTGCACACTTCTGGTTTGAGCAAACAAAAGAGCTAAAATCGCGAGGTGTCAAATCCTAATTGCAGGGCTAACCTACTTGACAGGTCACGTTTAAATCACAATACTTTAAATCCCTATAAATACATACGAATACGGTCTATATACAAATCAATAATTGAAGTTAGTAGAAAACTTTTTCCAGTGGGTGGGGTATAAAATAAAATAAATACTTTTTCATGGGCAATATACACATTTTATTAGCAGGGAACATCCACATTATTTTTTTAAATGTTTGTTTGTTTTCAAAACCGGTTTTCGGTTCTATAAAACCGGTTTAAAACAGGATTTTGATTCCCCTCCCCCAGCTAGAAAAGCCAAATGTGCGTAGTTTTGTTGGTATATTTGAAAAATAGTTCAAACTTAATTAGTGTTTGCAGGGCATTCAAGGGGTTGATTTGTGTGAATACAATATAATTTTGTACACTTTACCATTAAATTACTTAGAACTAACAAAAAATCTGGGCTAATTGATTAACCCTCCATTACGCACTGTTGCCATGTGGCAACAAAGCAGTACTTTCATTATTTTATGACTACAGGCTTACAAGTGAATTTTAAGAGTGATTCCCCTTGTCCTATATGCTATTTTTAACTTCTAGACTAGAGAAATTTTCCATTTGCGAGTACAGTTTATTTAGGTCAGCAATTGTTAGACAGTCACTGTTGACAACAAAGCTTTCTGCAAAATCTTGTAAGTACAAGTGTATTTTTTATTTTATATAAAAAACTGATAATTTCTAGTATAAAAAAATAAAAGTGTGGTAATTATTGTTCAAACTCATAGTATATATGCTTTTATTTGTTTTTTATCATCTTAGTTCGATAAAAACTAAAAAAAAAATGGTATGTTGCCATATGGCTACAGTGTGTCTATGTAGTAAATTATTTGTGTTTCATATTTTGTTGCCATATGGCAACATACAATATATTTCCTTTACAATATCTCATTGATAAATATATTATTTTTACATTAGTTTTATATTATTAATTATAGCTTAAATTACTATTAATAATTTTATATTTGCAGCAAAATAACATTACATTTAAGTTAGTTTTACAATGTTATCTATTGTAAATACTCAAACTCTATAGTGGTTCACGATAGAAAGTATACAAGTTTTATATTTATATGTAGAATACTCATTATTGTATTTCTTTCTCTAGAGCTTGTATAACAACAGTCATGGACACAGCAAGTTTTGATGAAAAAATTATACAGATGTAGGCCTACACATTTTTATTATTCCTGAGGATTCTCATGATAGCCGCAGTATTCTTCAGAAGATTGTGCTAGAGATGAAACTTGGATGCTGAAGTCCCGCCACAAACACAAATATGTTCAACCTCGAGAAATTGGTTTGAGAAAATGAGTTGAGATTACTCTTAAAGCTCTGAGAGCAAACACCATTGTATATCAAACTGTAGACACATGAATGTGAAGGTATGAACCGTTGTCCAGTCCACCCACTCCTGCAAGACAGGACACTAAGAAAGCATGTTCTGAACAATCTCATCTGCTTCTTTGCTTCCACATAGGCTCAATCTGGTCATTTTATATAATTCATATAATAGTACTGTTCAGTCACTGATGATTTGATCTCCAGGAACTCTCCAATGAGCATGGATTGCAGGGAACAAGTAGCAAAGACCTTAACTAAGAAGTTGGGTAACATGTCATCAGGGACATTTGCATGACATAGTATCCACTTGAGAGTCACCGGCACCCAATGACATAGTATCCATTTGAGAGTCACTGCCACCCAATGACATAGTATCCATTTGAGAGTCACTGCCACCCAATGACATAGTATCCACTAGAGAGTCACCGCCACCCAATGACATAGTATCCATTTGAGAGTCACTGCCACCCAATGACATAGTGTCCACTAGAGAGTCACCGCCACCCAATGACATAGTATCCACTAGAGAGTCACTGCCACCCAATGACATAGTATCCATTTGAGAGTCACTGTCACCCAATGACATAGTATCCATTTGAGAGTCACTGCCACCCAATAACATAGTATTCACTTGATATTCACTGCCACCCTGTATCGAAGGATAATGTTTGAAATGATCAGTAGCATACAAGTGTGTTGAATGGGCCAAGTATCCAGACTTATGATGACCTTTAGGACTGTGGATTGTGATATTAGCTTCCTCCCATGACTCATTCTCAAACATTGTCAGAACAAAATAATTTTCCAAAATAACATGTGAGAAACACACTAAGCATCTTAGCTATCAAAAGTCAAATAGTTTTAGACAGTTCTACCTGCATTGTAGTTTTTAAGATATGCATTTGTGGTTTTATCTACAAAAATATTTTATTTCTTCGATTCATACTTTTTTTTATAAATAATCCTTCTAACCAATGTTTGTAACTTTTACAACATCATTTGTATGTGTTGATGCTTATTTTTGTTATATATATCTATTGTAATGCATTTGTTACAATTATTCTTGTCAATAGTTATAAAAAATCATTCATTTATAATTTTTATTTTTTTTTGTCTTTATTTTATTGTAGTCTAATGTTTTTACCATATGGACGCATTGTTGCCATATGGCAACATACCATCAAAATCATTATTTTAATATTTTTTAATTTTTTTTTCTTCAAATTATTGTTATTTAACACCAATACATGTATTATATACTATCAGATCTTTTTTTCTATAAAAAAATTAAATGGCGTAATAGAGGGTTAAAACCGATAGCAGTTTTCAAAAGTGATAATCTAATTTCCGATTATCATTGACCATAATATTAAGAAGGATAAGAAGAGGATGACGATGTTAATCCAGGAGGCTTCGTATGCAGGTGCGTACAAAAGCCAGTGGCACCGCCACTGCTCAGACTTATCTGTTGGGAACATAGTTTACATTGGGCCATCGTTAAAGAATTTTTATCAACGATGAGCCGAAAAGTAAAAAGACTTATGCTAGTTGTAAACTTAACATTTGGTTTGATGTTTTTATCGCAGTCCATAGTTGGTATTCGGAAAAAAAAGAAACACAATATCTAAGACTAAATAGTGTTAGCAAAGCATTTCAAGAATTGTTTTGTGCGAATCCAATATTATTTATTAAAAATATTTCCATCAGAACAAAAAGAAAAGGGTTGCTACCAACAAACCGAAATCCGGTTTTGAATATTAAAAACCGGTTTTCAGTTTCAAAACTGGAATCCGGTATTCCGGTTTTCGTTTAACATCCCTACATAATATACATACCTACTAGATTAAAAAAAAAAGCAGATATAGAGATATATTTTTTAGATAACAACACCTACAATGTTTAAATACTATATTCTATATAGCTACTGTATCTAGGCATACGCAAATACTGAATACCCACAAGCCTGAATAGTCTATACTATCTATAGCTTATCAAATTTTAATATATGTAGGTGCAGTAAAGCCTAGTAAAGGCCTTAAAAAAGATACTTAACACTGTATCCTATAGCCCTACACTTAGGCATATATACTGAATAGCCTACCAAATATACATAAATACAGACACTACAGGCCTACCATATAGGCCTATAGGCCTACGCAAAATTGCACACATAGGAAACGTAATTACTATTTGTCATATAAATTATGGAATTGAATTAAAATTTGGTCAATGTTTTCAGGCATGTCCACAAAATACCGTTTGTCGAGTTGTGAAAGATTGTGGACAAAGTACAACGTGTACGCTTAAAGCGGATTGTTTAGGTAAATTAAATGTTATTCTTTCGTTCATAAATGTTAAGATAATTGCGAAACTTTCGTTCATAAATGTTAATATAATTATGAAACTTTTATTCATAAATGTTAAGATAATTGTGAAACTTTCGTTCATAAATAAATGTTAAGATAATTGTGTAACTTTCGTTCATAAATGTTAAGATAATTGTGTAACTTTCGTTCATAAATGTTAAGATAATTGTGTAACTTTCGTTCATAAATGTTTAAGTAAATGTGAACCATATGTTCATAAATGATTATGTGGAAATAATAAACATTAGGCTTTATGGTCAGGGGCGAAGATTTTTAAAAAATATTTTTCAAATATTTCAATATTCCTCTTTTGTTAAAGGTTTTTCAAATACCATTGTTTATGTAGCCTAGATCTATATTAACATATTTACGTAATTAGATTGTGTTACCGGTACTTTAAAAAACGTTGGATAAACCTGACAATGATAAACAAATGTCAACTTAGACAATAGTAGTGCATTAGGGAATACAAACCTTAGTAGTAATAGTAGAAAGACATCGATAGAAAATCGATAACTATGGATTGATTAATGGATATTAATGAATATATATATATATAGAATATATATAAATACATATTTATTAAGATAACGACAGAGAGAAAGGGAGAGAGAGAGAGAAAGAAAGAGAAAGAGGACGAAATAGAGAGAAAGAGACGGAGATAAAAAGATATGTAAAGAGATAACCTACAGTCACAATTAGATGGATTGCATATACCACTAAATATATTGACATAGATAAAAGGATTTATAGACAATTAGACAGTTTGATGGACAAATAGCCATGTAGCATATAGGGTTCAATTTTATTATGACACTGCTATAGATAGATCAATCGACTGAGGTAAGATAGATAGTTACTATTTTTGTGTTGACATTTTCATGGTAATAGTTTAGCGTATTTATATCGTACCGGTAAATAATTGTAGTATCATTCTTCATTCTCATCTTTACACCAGAAAACCCACCAAAATTTAGCCACGTTGGAGTTTGTAAGATCGGAAACCCTATCCTTGCGTTGACAAACGGGACTTGGGATGACACGCGGTGTGGTCCTGGTTTGCCTTGTCCACAAGGGGCTTACTGTAACACTGATTTGATGGATACTTACGCCACATGTTGTAGAATAGATCCAGGTAACCTTACTGCCCTGTCTATCTGTCTTACTTTTCTCTGATTATGAAACCGAATCGCCTACACTGCAAATATTTTTAATGTTGGATATGCAGACATAAATGAGTTAGAAACTTTTCAACCCGACAATGTTAAACAAACCCAAACATCGCCGCTCTCTCTCTCTCTATCTATGTCTCGATATGTCTATCTCTCGGTTGATCTCACATACTGTCTGCACAGTAGCGTAGCCAGGGGGGGGGGGGGGGCGGGGGGGGGGACCATTTTCGAAAAAAGGGCCTTTTCGGGAATATTATTTTAATTAATAATTTTACCAAGCCACGAAGCACAATTTATTTTATTCTCTAAATTGTATTTCAACAATTTATTTTGTTACAATGTGATTAGAAAAAATCTAATAAACCTTGTTAGATCTAGATAAGTTTAGTCTTATTTCATTTGATACCCAGAACATTGCCTAATATGAGTAGCCGAATCCAAATTTTGTCCCCAAAATAGTTGACAACGAAAGTTTATGAACATTTTAAAATCTAAACGGATTATTTTCTACACAGCTTTTCTCTTTACATATTAAGCAAAAAAAAAAAAAAAGGGATCACCCACACTTGACCACTCAGAAGTAAGTGAAGACATTATACAATTAGCGAAGAGCATTCAAGTATTCAAGAAAAGGCGCTCATTGATACAGACTGATTACATTTAAAAGAGTTCTTATGCTCATCTTCTTTAATTAAACATAAATATAAGTAATTCTAAGACAAATTTTATTTGTAGGCCTTTTATTAATTTACTAAATCCAAGAAACCTTTTGATAGCACTATATTATGCAATTTCTGTAATCATTAATGTTTAAGAAATAAATATCATACATGGACAAACAATTAATGCAGAAAATGTTTATTTACAACTATTTAAAGTAAATTATTTGTAATTCTCTAATAATTAGATCTAGTAATGAAGACAATATTGTTGGATTTATATAAAGAAATAATAATTAGACAGTAATATTAGTTATATTACAAAACATAACTTGTTTGACATCACTATTAAATCAAATGTGAAAACGGTTTTTAATTGAATGGAGATAATTAACCCGTTTTATTTGCGCTAATATTTCTATGTTCCTTTTATAAAAGAATAAATAACTTACAATTTATAACTTACAAATGGTGAAACTGTAAAAAGTATTTGAAATTTTTATAACTATTAAATGACTAAAAAATTTATATGTATACTTTAGAACATTACATTAACTACCCAGTTTGTATGATTACAATGTATCTATTCCACTTAACTATAATAACCTTTCTCCATATTTAAAGACGAAGTCTCTGGCTTCCCTACAACGTGTAGATCTTCTCCGCCTCGTGCGATTAGATTTTTCACACAGGTGTGTGGGAAGTCTTAGTCGCCCCGAGCTACGGCTCTCACCTAAACTTACCCAAAGGAGGGGCAAGGATGTAAGAATCCGACGCGCCTCCTAATGGAAAAAAAAAAAAAAAAGAGGTTTTTCTCAAAGGAACGAGATTTGGAATAGCCTCATACGGCAGTGACGTTTGAGAAAGAAAACAAATAAACAAAACTCGACGCTATAAATCTTATTTTAACCATTTTGTTAAAAATAAGAACCGGGAAAAGATTCAAAACATGTGGAAATAGATTCAAAACACGTGACAATATATATATTCATTTTTCCTACCGGTACTCTAAATTCTTTCTCTTACGTCATTTTCCTATGTTGCCGGAAATAAAATCATCTCAAATGGCTACGAGATTTGGATTTGTCCTCCAAAAAACACACACATTTAAGTGCAAATATTGAACTAATTACTTAAAAGTTATCTTTGATATTTTGTTTCAATGATTTTTATTAACATTCAGATACTGAATACACTATTTATTATCAAAATCTAATGTTAACTAAATTTTGATAAAAAGCTCTTCACTTGGTCTTTAAGGTATCAAATATTATAAGGACATCTTAGTTAAACTGAGATCAAAATATAATCAATATTAACAGGTGTTACAGCCTCATCTTGACAAGAAAATGATAATGTTTAGATAATAATTACCATTAAAAGGGAAAGTTTATTAATAAAATATTATGTTTCATATAAATGAAAATAAAAAGGATAATAATCACAAACAAGTTAATTTAGTATTAAATATAAAATGCTTTAGCGATTTTCTCATGAATGTCCTTTACTTTTGGCCTTTGACTTGCTACGGAGTTAAATTAATTGTCCTATAAAAAATAATTTTTAAAAAGTATAATAGAGCAAGTTGACTTTTAGGCTGTTGGCACGCTGAACGATTTAGAAAACCGTTTGGTACACTATTAGCAAAAGGTTGCCGAGCAATGGTGTAGGCTATCAGTGATGCGTGATACAGCAGAGTTAGTTCTCCAAGTGCCAAAAGAGTAAGCTCGCTCGCATTCTCAAAAAATAGTGGGGTTCCAGTCTGGTTTACTCACCGAAAAGTAATAGTATGACTTAAAGCGCGCTGGCTTTCTGTTTCTCGGTCGTATACTTGAAGTAATCCAAATTTTGGTTACATGAATTTCGCAACTAAAGATACCCACATAAGTGAAAAGAAAAGAAGAGAAATAGCTTTTTTTTTAACGAATTTCCGTTACTTAAGGATATAAGATAAGATAATATAAGAATGGGCACTTCTTATAGCGCTTCTATCCATGCTATTAAATTAGCATGCTCGGTCGGCTCTTGGTGTGACTTGCAATGGCAGATGTATTAGCCAAAGAGAAAGGTCTTTTCTTTTTAAAAGTTTCTCTTGTCCCAGACTCTCTCAATATCTCAGAAAAATTGTTCCATAAAGAAGGCGCAACTGATTCAAATGAGCGCACTCCCAGGTACTTCTTTTTGTGTCCATCCAAACTGGGAGTTTTAGGAGTGACTGTTGAAGAGCGCAGTTTCCTAGATGATTCATGTCTTGATATAAGCTCTCGAAGATATGAAGGAGCAATGCCCTTTATGCATCCGTACGTAATGGACATAATTTTGTGCGCAATGGACATAATTTTGTGCTCTATTCGCTTTATCACCGGGAGCCAGTGGAGATTCCTTGGTAGGCCTATTAGGGAGATATGATCTAGCCTCCTCACCCCCGAAACAATGCGCGCCGCGGTGTTCTGCACTCTCTGTAATCTCTGCAGCTGGTTCATGGGCAAACCCCACACGCAACTGTTGCAGTAATCCAACATTGACTGGATAAGAGAGACTGCTACGGTATTGGCCGCCCTAATGAGTTGAGGTCACAGCTGACCCAGGCCGCGTAGATGAGACGAACAAGCCTTAACCACATCACTGATATGTGGAACCATTGATATTTTATTATCAATAAAAAGGCCAAGGTCTCTAACCGTGTTTGACAACGTTATCTCCGAAGCCCCAACTTTGATAGTAGTAATTGAGATTTTCCGAAGACTGATATCAGAACCACAGACAATTGCCTCTGTCTTGTCATCATTTAATTTTAGTATGTTTGCAGCTATCCATGCCTTGACTATTTGACAGAACTCCTCCACATCACAACTGCAGCAGCGCAGGCAGACGAATCAGGACGAAAACTCCTGTAAAGCACCACGTCATCTGAAAAAAATAATTTTCGAGATACAGATACACAATGGCTCTCGGTTATTTTGCCAAGCTGACTTGTGTGCACGGAGAATAGGACGGGCCCTAAAACTGAACCCTACGGTACCCCACAAATAAGGGGAGTTTCTTGTGAAGAGGCCAGATTGGCTATAACTCGCTGAGTCCTGTTGGTCAGGTAGGAACTGAACCAGCGAAGAGCAGTCTCAGTGATGCCAACCTCATATTGAAGTCTTGACAGGAGTATTCCATTGTCAAAAGCTAAGATCTAATAGGACTATGAGTGTCAGATCACCACGGTCCGCACTACAAAGAACGTCATTCATGAAACGAAGTAGTGCTGTCTCACATCTGTGCCCAAGTCGATACGCTGACTGAAACTTATCTAGTAGGTTATTATTGTTTAGATGTCGGACACACTGATTTGACACAACTTTCTCCAGAAGGTTTGATATGTAAGGAAGGTTGGACACAGGGCGAAAATTCTTACAATCGTTTGGATCCAGGCCAATTTTTTTAAAGAGGCTTAATCCCCTCAGCCTTGAAAAGGCGTGGGACCGTGGCAGACAGGAGGCTACTGTTTACAATATTTAACAGTACAGGAAGTAATACGTCCAGACAATCCAACATAATCTTTGTTGGGATGGGATCATCAATGCAAAATGTAGGATTCGAGGCAGGCAGTGATGAAGCGTCTTAACTGTATCTCGTCAACTGGAGACAGCTCTGCCAAAGTGTTGCCCACGTCACGTCGGTCGTGGTGTTTTACCAGCTGAGAGGAAAAAATTAGAACAGAATAGAGAGTTCCTAAAACGTATAATAAAGACAGTGTTTTGATGTCTATAGTGGCGATTTATCTCGTCTTTTAAAATTAAAAGAAGAAAAGAGCAGACCTATATAAGCATTTGCGTTGATTCAATAAATACTTTTCGATACTAGATTTTCATCCCGAAAATGAACAGTAGATGCAATCAATTATGCAGAAATTCCCATCACTAAAAAAGAATTGTGGATGGTTAAATAACAACTGCACAATTATACAGTGTGTGTATGCCGAGGCACATGGTATTATTGTAATACTTGATATGTACAAATTCTTAGTTCTTCTATTAATCAGACAAAATTGATAAAAGTGGGGCCTTTTTCCCAAAAGTTCGCTCCCCCTAGCGTCAAAACTTGGCTACGCCACTGTGTCTGCATGTCTATCAATAGACCTATTGTATGCATCTTCCACACATTTTGAGCTCTGCACCTCTAACGCTACACTTTCTAGCCAGCAAGTCATTTAATTATATAAAAAACTAAAACAAAGGCTATATGCTAAGAAACAAAACAATAATTTATTCTGAAATCGAATAGAATAGTTTCATTAACATGATCCATAGGTACGGTGGCCAGGCCAAGGTAATGCGCTCTATTGACGTCCCAAATTTCTCGGGTTCGAACCCTGGTGAAAGCTATCATTTGTTCCCTTTTCTTGCGAGTCTCCCATCTCTGATGAACACCTGACAGTAGTTGCGATTAGTTGTGAATAAGTAAATGCGCATGGCCATGTGTCTGCATGCAATTGCCCTGTATGCGCTGTTTCACTTACCTCATACATTATAAATACAAAATACAATGGACATAAGGATAAATCAAATGCTTTTAAGCCATCACAATCCAGTCTATCATTTTCATGAAATCAGTTTCTCAGGGCTTACTAAAGTATAAATATTAATAGATAGAAGATATGCAAAATAAACAAAAACTCTCAATAATTAATATGTTTGCCCACTCCCCGAGGTTATGCAGATGTACTTTGATCTTAAAAGAGAGATGCGTATCTATCTATCTATCTATCTATCTATCTATCTATCTATCTATCTATCTATCTATCTATCTATCTATCTATCTATCTATCTATCTATCTATCTATCTATCTATCTATCTATCTATCTATCTATCTATCTATCTATCTATCTATCTATCTATCTATCTATCTATCTATCTATCTATCTATCTATCTATCTATCTATCTATCTATCTATCTATCTATCTATCTATCTATCTATTTATCTATCTATCTATCTATTTATCTATCTAGCTAACTATCTATTTATCTATCTATCTATCTATCTATTCATCTATCGATCTATCAATTTATTTAATTATCTATCTATCTAGGCACCAAAGGGTAATAACAATGTCTCCTGTGGTAGTATAAGTGTTAGCACGTATAGAAGTCAATCATATTAGGTGAAAAACTTTATAATATATCACACCATTTTCAAAAAATTACAAATCTGCCTTAGAGGGGGCTGGCTGCCACAGTCTACCCTATATCTATCTCTATATATATAATAAAATATAATATACATTATATACATTACAGATACAAATATAGATAGATTTATATGAGTGTATAGAGATATAAAGATTTAGATACAGAGATTTATTGATGCATAAGTGGATAAAAAAGTAAATTGTGTTTGTAAGGTTTCGTTTTTTATTTCCCAACATGGTAAAACTTCTTTAAAACTGTATAATTTTCTGATATGTTTTTCAACCTAAAGCTCAGCCAGTAAAGAAAGGACAATGTCCTAACGTGACAGATAGTGATAACTTATTCTGTGTTGACACATGTGGTAACGACGGGGATTGCCATCAGGACGATAAGTGCTGCCGTTACGGCTGCAGAAAGGGGTGCTTGATGCCTGTAGTTGAGAATCTCTGTGACAATAAGGTAAAAAATAAATTAGGCTACACAAAACTGCTTAGAACTATGTAGAGGTATTTAGACACAGAACAACACAAAACTGTATGGAAATACAAAGCAATATATAGACAGAACAACACAGAACTGTATGGAAACAGTTAGATGTATCAATGGCGGAGCCAGGATTGCAATATAGAGAAGGGAGCAAGGAGTGTAATTTGGGGTAGGGGGGTAGGTTGGGGGCAAATAGTATAAAGTGATGTTGGGGAGGGAGGCAATTAGCAAGGAGGAATATAGTAAACTATTTAATCTATTGAAAAACAAATATTTTATATATTTATCAATATTTAATATGTTAACAATCAGATTGATGTGATGAACTTTCTCAACTAAAAATACATATTTAAAAAAAATATCCCTCGATTTTTTATAAAAAAAAGGAAGGGTTTGACGTGGTGACCCTAATGCCCCCTGAGGCTTACACATATGTGACATGTCAACTAATGTTTGAACAATGGTAACGTGAAGAATGGAAGAGAGGCTAAGATCTCATTAACTTGATTTAATACATTCTATTCATCCTCAACATAAGATCTCATTCATTCATCTTCCAAGTCTGCAGTTGTATCTACTTGTGAAACAGCTGTCAAAACTTCAGTAGTTGACTATACTACAACTATCTTCATTGCCTTCTGCATCACAACTGACTTGTCCTTCGTTTCTTCGTTGATAGGAAGCTTTTGGCTAATCTCTACCTTTTGAATTCCATAATGTCAAATCGTTAATTGAATATATCATACGCACCTTACAACAATATTATATATACTAACATTAATAACTAATCTATTACAACTTACAACATAGCTATGATTAGATGGAACTGTATAAAACATACTTAGAAATACATACCCACACAGTTAATAATATCATATTTTACTAATACATTTCAATACATATAATGTCCACAAACACAGTAGACGTCTATAACCAGTATACGAAACGGGGCGTAATGAATTGGTAATAATATACATAAATAGGCTAACGTTGGCCTATACCTAATGTCACTGCAAAGACGTTTTAATATGTTTCCAGGCCTGTCCACAAAATACAGTTTGTCGAGTTGTCAAAGATTGTGGACAAAGTACAACGTGTACGCTTAAAGCGGAATGCTTAGGTAAATATGATACTTTCCTTCATAAGTGTTTAGGTAAATATTACACAGAATAATTATAATACCTATTCTGTGAAATATTATGCTTTAATTTATCAATGTCTAGGAAAACATTCAAATATTAGTAACAATGTAAAGTTACAGAATTTTACTGCACTATTGATAATGTATGTCAACGTGCTTAGTAGTTGAGCTTTTTTTGTTTGTTAATGTTGAAGTAAACTAGATTATATCAAAAGTTATCTTTAACAGAAAAAAAAATAAAAGAGGCGCACAAACCTATATAGGCTATTTGATAGAATAGACAAATATATAGAAATATCAATAGACAGACTTATAGGCCTATATCATCCTATATGTATTATAAAATATATAGAGATAATTACCGAGAGAGAGAGAGAGAGAGAGAAAGTAATGAGAGAAAGCAGTGAGGGGGGTGGGGGTGGAGTAAAGAGACATAAAAAGCTAGATAGCTATGTACATCGTTGTAGATGTCGCAAAACGAAATTAGGCTATACAGTTTGATGAGAAAATTAGTACGTTTTTTGTAGGCCTATATTGTTGTAATAGACACAGATGTATAAGGACTTATTGATAGATAGATAGATAGAAAGGTAGATACTGGTGATTTTTTAGTGATGGCGTTTTCCTGCATAGGCCTACTCCTTATAAGCTACTATTCTTCTTCATTCTCATCTGTACCCCAGAAAACCCACCAAAGTTTAGCCACGTTGGAGTTTGCAAGATCGGAAACCCTATACTTGCGTTGACAAACGGGACTTGGGATGATACACGGTGTGGCCCTGGGTTGCCTTGTCCACAAGGTGCTTACTGTAACACTGAGTTGATGGATACTTACGCCACATGCTGCAGAATAGATCCAGGTAAACCTTTCTGTCTTGTTCATCTATCTTCTTGTTCTCCGATCATGAGAGTAATCTTTGAAAAAAAAAGTAAAATTTTCTCTTGTGTTTTTCAACCTAAAGCTCAGCCAGTAAAGAAAGGACAATGTCCTAACGTGACAGACAGTGACAACGTATTCTGCGTTGATACTTGCGGTAATGATGGGGACTGCCGTCACGACCAGAAGTGCTGCCATCACGGCTGCAGAAAGAGATGTTCGACGCCAGTACTCGAGGATCCCTGTGCCAATAAGGTAAGTACTTCACATCCGCATAGAACTTCTTAGAACTACTTAGAATTAGGCTTTATATAATTACGAAAAGCCTAACAAGATACAACTAAATATAATTATATACAACTAGCCTACATAAAACTACATAGAACTAGATAGAATTAGATCTAGATATAACTACGTAGAACACAGGACTAATGCGTAGCCTATGTGTGGGACAGAATATCCTCAATTGCAGGTCCTCAAGAAAACATTATGGCTACAATCAAACGGCGCAGACTGACATGATTCGGTAATGTGTTGCGGCACAAAAGCCTGACAAAAACAATCCTCCAGGGCACGTTGGAATGTGGGCGTAGGAGAGGCCGTATGCGGAGATGCTGGTTCGACAATGTCAAGGATTTCACAGGGCTGCAGTTGACTCAACTATTGACAACCGCGCAAGATAGGCAAAAGTGAAGAAAGTTGACTGCCGAAGTATCCATTCGCTCCCCCCAACGACCTCAACGGTCATGGGATTGATGATGATGATAACTAGATAACCTTTAAAGATGTACATATAACTAGAAAGAACTACATAAGTAACTAAAGTACCCGTCGGACCAAATTGATCATATGGTGATGCAGCGTTCACCAGTTACTGTGGCCACGGCATACTAGGGTATGTGTGGCCAGCACAATGCCCAGACCCCTTTATTTTACCCCAACTAATGTCAGGTACCCATCAGCGCTTAGTATACACATGGACAAATTCTAGCCTTCACCAGGTTTCGAATCCAGGACCTTCGGTACGCTGCCGCTCTGCCACCATGCCCCATAAAGAACTACATAGAAGTGCATGAAACTACTGATGATTACATAAAAGAACCACATAGAAGTGCATGAAACTACTGATGATTACATAAAAGAACTACATAGAAGTGCATGAAACTACTGATGATTACATAAAAGAACTACATAGAAGTGCATGAAACTACTGATGATTACATAAAAGAACTACATAGAAGTGCATGAAACTACTGATGATTACATAAAAGAACTACATAGAAGTGCATGAAACTACTGATGATTACATAAAAAAACTACATAGAAGTGCATGAAACTACTGATGATTACATAAAAGAACCACATAGAAGTGCATGAAACTACTGATGATTACATAAAAGAACTACATACAAGTGCATGAAACTACTGATGATTACATAAAAGAACTACATAGAAGTGCATGAAACTACTGATGATTACATAAAAGAACTACATAGAAGTGCATGAAACTACTGATGATTACATGAAAGAACTACATAGAAGTGCATGAAACTACTGATGATTACATAAAAGAACTACATAGAAGTGCATGAAACTACTGATGATTACATAAAAGAACTACATAGAAAAGCATGAAACTACTGATGATTACATAAAAAAACTACATAGAAGTGCATGAAACTACTGATGATTACATGAAAGAACTACATAGAAGTGCATGAAACTACTGATGATTACATGAAAGAACTACATAGAAGTGCATGAAACTACTGATGATTACATGAAAGAACTACATAGAAGTGCGTGAAACTACTGATGATTACATGAAAGAACTACATAGAAGTGCGTGAAACTACTGATGATTACATGAAAGAACTACATAGAAGTGCATGAAACTACTGATGATTACATGAAAGAACTACATAGAAGTGCGTGAAACTACTGATGATTACATGAAAGAACTACATAGAAGGGCGTGAAACTACTGATGATTACATGAAAGAACTACATAGAAGTGCGTGAAACTACTGATGATTACATGAAAGAACTACATAGAAGGGCGTGAAACTACTGATGATTACATGAAAGAACTACATAGAAGTGCGTGAAACTACTGATGATTACATGAAAGAACTACATAGAAGGGCGTGAAACTACTGATGATTACATGAAAGAACTACATAGAAGGGCGTGAAATTACTGATGATTACATGAAAGAACTACATAGAAGTGCATGAAACTACTGATGATTACATAAAAGAACTACATAGAAGTGCATGAAACTACTGATGATTATATAAAATAAAACATAGTAACAGAAAGAACTACAGGACATAGAAAACGAAAGAACAACATAGTACCAGGCTTATAATAATATAGGACTACATAAAATTTGATAGATATATATGGAATTACATTAAAACATGCATATAATTTTATAGAATACATTGTCAATAGCGTAATATACACAATACATAATTTTATAAACGTCCATAGAACTACTTGGAACAGATGGGTTACGCGGTCTAGCAGTGGTGGTCTCTTTTATCGGGTTCAAATTGAACGCAGTTAAAATATAAAAAAAATGCACGGATTATCTCTACCTGGTCTCTGAAGAGGTACCAGACATTAGTATAGTCGGCTGGCTATTCTGCTGGCCACACAATCCCATTCTATGTGCCGCTGCTACACTAACCGTAGGCCTATATACAGACCATCGTGGTATGCAAGGGATACATTACTTTACATAATAATACAGACACATGGAATTAGTTCATATTGGGCCTAAGCTTATATAGGCTATAAGCTTACACATGATGTATGTTAGTACGTTACTTACGTTATGTGACGAATGGAACTGTAGGGGCGGTAGGGGCGTTGGAAGAACGCCATTGAAATATTGAGACGTCACATAGGCAAACTGGCACAAAATAAAGAGGCTATAGTCTAATGTAGGCCTATCTTAAAGTAGGCCTATAATAATGGATAAGACAGTTTGGGTTACTGGTTATCATTCAGCAACACTATACACAGGCTGCAGCACTGTCGGGAGGCAGCAGCGAGGTCACGAGTGGGAGGGGCCCCAACATAAATTTGGGAACAGGGCCCTCACAAACCTAAGTACGGCTCTGCCTGTTCCTGTAGGAGTATTGGGCCTAGAAGGAACGTCTATAAACGTATTTACAGTTAAAATGGCCTAACATGAAGTAGGATATGCGAGTTTATTTATTTTTACTCCCTTTATATTAAGTTGCAATGTCTGCAATCGTCCGTCAATCGTCAATGCATGGTGCAAAAATTGGCTTCGATTTTTCGACCACTTCCCGTGGTCCGATCGAGCTGAAATTTGGACAGCAAATTTGTGGCGCCTAACAATACATCCTATCAAATTTTCAGTTAAAACAACTTAATAATACTACACTTATGACAATATTCATTTCTTAAAAGGAATGTATAAGAAATATTTTGATTTCGCGTTAAAAATGCCTGTGAAACTTTTTATAGTTTTTCGGCGCAAAGCTAGAAAAAAAATAATTATGCGCTAAGATTATTTTTAGAACAATTCATACTGAGTATGGAGATATTTTTGAGAATTGCGACACAGATATTTTTTCTGTACGTTTCAATTGCAGTAGTCTATCAATTATTTAATTACATGATGGTAAACTTAGTTTGCAAATAAAGGGAGTATAATGAAAACTTCGTTTTTATGGTTTTCTTGTTACTCCCTTTATTTTAAGTTGCAATGTCTGCAATCGTCAATCGTCAATGCATGGTGCAAAAATTGGCTTCGATTTTTCGACCACTTCCCGTGGTCCGATCAAGCTGAAATTTGGACAGCAGACTTGCCCCGACTAACAATACATCCTATCAAATTTTCAGTTAAAACGACCTAATAATACTACACTTATGACAATATTCATTTCTTAAAAGGAAAGTATAAGCAATATTTTAATTTCGCGTTAAAAATGCCCGTGTAACTTTTTATAGTTTTTCGGCGCAAAGCTAGAAAACAAAATTATGCGCTACGATTATTTTTAGAACAATTCATACGGAGTAATGAGATATTTTTGAGATTTGCAACACAGATATTTTTTCTGTACGTTTCATTTGCAGTAGTCAATCAATTATTTAATTACATGATGGTAAACTTAGTTTGCAAATAAAGGGAGTATAATAAAAACTTCGTTTTTACGGTTTTCTTGTTACTCCCTTTATTTTAAGTTGCAATGTCTGCAATCGTCCGTCAATCGTGGTGCAAAAATTGGCTTCGATTTTTCGACCACTTCCCGTGGTCCGATCGAGCTGAAATTTGGACAGCAAATTTGTGGCGCCTAACAATACATCCTATCAAATTTTCAGTTAAAACAACTTAATAATACTACACTTATGACAATATTCATTTCTTACAAGGAAAGTATAAGAAATATTTTGATTTCGCGTTAAAAATGCCTGTGAAACTTTTTATACTTTTTCGGCGCAAAGCTAGAAAAAAAAATAACTATGCGCTACGATTATTTTTAGAACAATTCATACTGAGTATGGAGATATTTTTGAGATTTGCAACACAGATATTTTTTCTGTACGTTTCAATTGCAGTAGTCTATCAATTATTTAATTACATGATGGTAAACTTAGTTTGCAAATAAAGGGAGTATAATAAAAACTTCGTTTTTACGGTTTTCTTGTTACTTCCTTTATTTTAAGTTGCATTTTCTGTCTGTCTGTCTGTCTGCAATCATGCGTGGTACAAAACTTTGCTTCGATTTTTCGACCACTTCCCGTGGTCCGATCGAGCTGAAATTTGGACAGCAGATTTGTGGCGCCTAACAATACATCCTATCAAATTTTCAGTTACAACGACTTAATAATACTACACTTATGACAATATTCATTTCTTAAAAGGAAAGTATAAGAAATATTTTGATTTCGCGTTAAAAATGCCTGTGTAACTTTTTATACTTTTTCGGCGCAAAGCTAGAAAAAAAAATTATGCGCTAAGGTTATTTTTAGAACAATTCATACTGAGTAAGGAGATATTTTTGAGATTTGCGACACAGATATTTTTCTGTACGTTTCATTTGCAGTAGTCAATCAATTATTTCATTACATGATGGTAAACTTAGTTTGCAAATAAAGGGAGTATAATGAAAACTTCGTTTTTATGGTTTTCTTGTTACTTCCTTTATTTTAAGTTGCATTTTCTGTCTGCAATCGTCGTGCAAAAATTGGCTTCGATTTTTCGACCACTTCCCGTGGTCCGATCGAGCTGAAATTTGGACAACAGACTTGCCCCGACTAACAATACATCCTATTAAATTTTCAGTTAAAACAACTTAATAATACTACACTTATGACAATATTCATTTCTTAAAAGGAAAGTATACGAAATATTTTGATTTCGCGTTAAAAATGCCTGTGTAATTTTTTATACTTTTTCGGCTCAAAGCTAGAAAAAAAAAATTTGCGCTAAGGTTATTTTTAGAACAATTCATACGGAGTAAGGAGATATTTTTGAGATTTGCGACACAGATATTTTTCTGTACGTTTCATTTGCAGTAGTCAATCAATTATTTAATTACATGATGGTAAACTTAGTTTGCAAATAAAGGGAGTATAATGAAAACTTCGTTTTTATGGTTTTCTTGTTATTTTTTAATCTTTTTTCCCCAGGCGTGTTTGAATGGTCAATACTGTTTACGCCCGAGTATGCCGAAGTGTCAAGGTCAAGGGAGATGTTGGGAAATCGGAGATTGTGGTAAGTCATTCATTTGTATCGTTATAATGTATTTATAATTTTCTACACCATTGCACCAAATCTTTCCAAAGGGGACAGACATAGAGATAGATCTAGAAATAGAGAGAGAGAGAGAGAGAGAGAAAGGATTAATGAATGAGAAAGAGAGAAGAAGAGAGATATGGTAGAGATGAGAGAGGGTGGGAAAAGGGGGATCCAGAGAGAAAGAGACGTGAAATCACAGAAAGGTTTTAGGGAATAAGATAAAACTTGAATAAAAGATATAGAACTAAAAAATATATATTCAAAAGAGGGGAAAATAGAGTTGAAGTCTCATTTGGTAACAGTTCCTCTAAAGACAATTTTTTCTGTACTGGGCAAGGGAAAGTAAGGTCGGGTTAATCATTAATGTCTCAATAAAAACAATAAACACCCAATATGTAAAAACAAAGGGGACAATAAACTGTCAAATAATAGGATAATATCAAATATTAATGGGAAAATATTTATCTACTTTTTTTAATTTATTAAACAACAGTTCCTTGCCCACTTCTACGCAATTGTGAACAGAAATGCAATCATGGTTTTGCCACGGACTCAAGAGGCTGTCGAGTGTGTCAATGTAAAAACGTGACAGGTAAGTATGTCAGGTCAGGTGTCGGCAACCTACGACACGCGTGTTAGACTTGACACGCAGAACGATTACAAATGGCACGCAAAGACACCAGAAAAAGAAATTTAAGTATATTCTACAAGATAAGAGCAAGATAACTTTTAGGGTGTTGGCACGTTGAAAGAATAAGAAATCCTATGTGGGCACACTATTATTAACCCGTGACATAGATCTCAATAATTATTTGGAGATACTTTTTTATTTCGTTTTTAAAAACTCTAAAAATAATTTAAGTATCTTTAACTTTAACTCTCGGCTGATGACTTTAACAGTGTCTAGTGTCAGACTAAAGAATAGTAGTTTTAGCAAAAGAAAAAAAAAAGAAATATCTTGTTCAATCTTGTAGAAATAAGAGTTAGATTTGTAGGGTAGTCAGTTTAAATGTATAGAATGTCAAATCACCATGACATTGATTACATAATGTCTCGTTACTGTAACATACTGTAGACATCATTAATTATACTTTTCATATCCAACATTTATCAGGCAGGCCAGCCAATGGTAACAAAGAGAGTTCATCATAACAGCACCGTATAGGACTTTATGGTACAAGTTCAGGACTTTTATTACTTTTTACCATTAAAAATAAGTGACAATTTGTATGTATTCAACTACTAATGGATTGTTCATTTAAAATTACTTTTTTTTCCTTTGCACAATAAATTTGACTAAATCAATGATAAGATTATGGATATTATACAATACTGGTATTTCTTTTATATGTTTATATATTAAAAAACTCAGTAAGATTGTGATTATTTCACTAGTATTCATATATTGAAGTTATTTTCAACTTTTTTTTATTGCACTGAGTATGTTTTTAGTGATGTTAGAATCAAGTTTTTTTATAGATGTTATTTTCACTAAGGTAACATTTTATATAAAAGCCTTATTATAAGCTTATTATTGTTTCTTATAATTTCTCAACAGAAAATCTTATCTAGCCTATATAGACCAGTATACAGCCTACAGATTATTCAGCCTTTCATAACTACAAAAAGAAATTATTTTAATGTTGTTTTGTTTTCAAATGTTTGCAATAAAAAAATCAATTCAAATACAATTTCTTGAAATTTTGATAACTGTTTCTTAATTATTTATATATCTTTTTAAAATGCTAGGCAGATTTCTTAACAACAGGGAATGATGACTGCAGAGTTTGCAATAAAATAAACACTTCTGAAAACATCTTTAACTTGTTTACATAAATTGTTATGGCCTGTCTACAGGAGTGCTAAATAATATTTGAGTGACAGTAAAAAAGAATTATAACCATTAACAGAAAAGATAGGAAAATTAAAATACATTTTAACCTTATGCAAAAATTACAAGTTTAGCTAATTAAGATTTAAATTTGCTGGGGTCACAGTAGGTTTACGTTACTAAAATTGGCTATATTGTTATACTTATATGTCTATAAGACATAGTACTGGTAATAAGATATTTGAATAAAAAAAAATCAATCATGAATTCACTACACTGAAGTAGACCAATGATAATTTGTTTTAGTCTAATAATTAATTGAAATAAGAGACCTGAACACTATTATTGTATGACTCATCAATATTATTTATTTGTACAACTTACAATTCAACATTCTTCTCAAACTTTTTTTTTCACTAAAGGCATTTTCAAACATTTACACTAGCCATCAAACAGAAATTGCTTGTGTGACAGAAAATACAATCCTAAAATTTTCCAACTAACACTCTCTACCTCTTCCTCAATAATTATAACACTTACTGGGCAGGTTGAAGAGTAGAGATATGGGTCACTGATCTATATATACATGGATTGGCAATGCTTTAAGGAAAAGATTTATATCACTACCATAAAACATTTAGTTTCACAAAGAGAAAACTTCCTGTTAAATAATAACCAAAACCCTACAAAAAAACAACAACACAACAAGAAAATGTCTACTTTCATATCACATAATAAAAATATATATTTAACAAAAAATTGTCCTTCAGACTACAGGATAAAACAAATAAATATTAAAAAAAATGGATTAAAAAAAATCTAAAAATTTTATAATCCAACTTGTTTATAAGGTTTACTTTTTTTTTAGGCAAGTTAAGGTATATAATGGCAGTGTTCTTTGTACACTATTGAGAGTCAAATCACATCCCAACCATGTTTATAATATATAGATCAGTTATATTGAACAGTAAAAATCCAGAAAAAAATCCACGAGGAAACATTTATTTTATCTTGATATTAAAAGTCTGGACACACTTAAACATTTAATTGCACTTTTTGCCTTTTATAAAAGGAACAAAAAAGCGTATCCTCCTTGTTGGTTTAAATAGGGAAAATGGATCAAAGGTCAATAATTGAAGGCTTTTTTAATTATTAAATTTCATTTGTTAGAAAGTTAATGTACAATACATAAAAGATAAAAATGGTCAATTTGGCACCTAACCAAATTTTAGTGCCTGGGACATCTACTTCTGCAACTGAAAGGATACTTTGAACACATCACATAAGAATTCAACAGAGGAACAATAGATCTTGAAATCCATGACCCAGTCTACCTTTATCTTCATGGCCTAGTGTCAGCAGCCTATGACAGAAGATTCCCTACCTCAGTAAGCTTCCATTGATAAGGAAGCAACAGAAAGGGACTCTCCAACCCAATGACCTTTGAAGACCAAAATGAGTGTGACTCGTGTATTTGTTTAATCAATGGACTCAAACATAGTCAGTGTGTCTATCATCCACTAGCTCCAGGCCTGGCCTGGACACTTTTTTGTCTGATACCAGAACCATAATATGGTTTTATAGAAAACTGGTTCTTTGTGTAAAAAAATGATTGTACAGACCACAATTCATTGAATTCAGGAATGAAAATATTTTTTTTTCCTAATCTTACAATTTTCCTTCAACAGATTGTGATGCTGTGGTCATTTAATTTTTTTACATCTTCATTTAAAATCCTGTACATAGATTCATTGAGGCCAGCTCAGTCAGAACACAAGAAAAAAAAATTCAACTTTTATTTTTCACTATCACAAAAACTTTTTGTTCACGTATTTAATATACGCATGCCGGTCGGCATCTGACACAGGACCTGCACCGAACTGGCCACGCTGGACATAGGCAGTGTAGATGTCTCTAGCCTGCCTACTGACAGGTGGCGGCTCAACAAAAAATGTGCTGTCCAGTTTAAAAGCAGAGATTGGGAATCTGAAAAAGGAAAAAAGTATTAAAACTAAATACATAAATAGTTATTTCTGTAAAGCTGTACATCTAGAGAAGACAAAGAGAAGACTTTTCTTTTAATGATTTTCAATGATCAGAACTGAAAGCAGAACTTAGTCATTCCTTAGAGCCCAGACGAATAATTATGAGGTCATATAGTGAGGCTAAGTTATCATAGAGACCAATGTAAAGTTGCTTCTTTGATTCAGTCATTCTTTAAATACTGAAAGGGGGTGGAGACCTAAAACTTCCATCCCTTTGGTGGCATCTAGAATCAAAAGTTCGATGGTACAATTTAGCTCTAAACTGTGATATAGAAGAGACAGATTGTGTTCAGGCCGTCTTGCTGACCACCACAGGGCAGAACATGTGCTATCTAGCCCCTTCGCTTTTATTGAGCTATCCTTAACTTTCAACTTTAGATATTGTTGTGAGCTATTTTATATGAAACTTTGTTCTTTTATTTATTATTTTATTGTTAGCTGTTTTATTTATTTTCTTTATGCGTAATAATAATCTCTAAGTGATATGTCTGAGGTATGATGTGGTTGTTAGTTAAGGAAGTGACGTGAGAGTCTTGTTTTGTTGTCTGGGGATGAATGACGTATTGTTGTTTCTATATAATAGCAAAGATCTTGGTCTCATTATTGTTTAATATAAAAACAATAATAAAGATTGGAGTGTTTTTCTGTTGCCTTGAATTATTGGAACAATTATACTCCAACAGATATCTGTAAGGCTTTCTTAGATTTGATTTTAAAAGAACAGAAACTGTGACCAACAACAATAATAACTAACTAAAGCTAGGAATTCATTCTCACATGTCAATTCCTGGAGAAACAGGCTTGGGTTTGGGTTCCTCTATAAACTCCTCACTGTCTTTACTATCTTCGTAATGGGATGCATCCATCTGAATGTCCTCAAACAGGAAGTCTGACTGAGTGGCTGGCACTGTGCTATTTTTGCCATTGCCGATGTCAACATACCTATTAGTGGCGAGAATTCAACAATAATGTGAATATATAAAACATTGAATTATTTATAGGGCACAAGAATTTATCAAAAATATTTTTTATCACAGTGAAGCAAAATGTTT
Organism: Anisus vortex; assembly: GCA_949126835.1. Taxonomy (NCBI): domain Eukaryota; kingdom Metazoa; phylum Mollusca; class Gastropoda; family Planorbidae; genus Anisus; species Anisus vortex. Next base: position 11,443,330 of record OX421497.1, read on the forward strand.
CAGTCTTCTGATCCTAAGAAAAACAAAACTGTTGCCAGAACATGATTTTTTTTAAACCAAGAAATTCCCAGAAAGCAGGATCACACAAAGTTCCTCCCCCACAGAGAACAATGCCTAATATTCCATTTGAGAGCAGGACATGTAGCACTCAACTCTAAACAGAATAAATCTAACACACCCATCAAATTGCAGACTTTGCAGACACCTACATAAAACAGCAGACCACGTCATATCCATACTGGAATGCTACAAGCTATTTAATCTCAGACATACATTATTGCCCCATCAACCAAAAAATCACGGACACACTCTAGAATAACAAAAAACAGCTAACAAAAGACAAATAAATTGGTTTGCCAGACATTGACTGCAAGAGAGCCAACAGCTCTGAAGATTGGTTACTAATAATAGAAGAAGAAAACAAGAAATTCCTAACTACCTTTCATAAATATTCTGATCTCTGCTGTTGGGTTCCGTGATCTCTGTATCATAGACTGTTTTCATGGACGGGAACAAGTCCTGAAATGAAGACAAATTATTGGATGAGCTATAAACAAACAATGAGGAATGTCGTAAAATTTGAGTATTTCTAAAAGCGTTATCACCTATGCCGTATATCTGTAAAAAATGTTCAGGTTCACTATTTGAATAAATAAGCACCTACCGTAAGTGATTCTCTTAGATTTATAGAGCACAGTGCTATACTTTCAAAAATTTACATAAATTAAGCTCCATTCAAAAACTAAAATTAAAAAAATTATGTTTTCATTAACAAAAATTATCTATATTTACTTTTAAACTGAAGCCTAATTAAACTACCTTGAAAGAAATATAGTTTTGTTCATCTTCTGAGCCATGTTCACTGGATGACTCAGACAACTGGACACCTTCAACATCCGAGTCATCGGTGGTGTCGGAGCTGCCCTCGGAGCCAAACGAGGTAGTTGAGGAAGTGGAGTCTTTACCAGAGACATTGGGGTTTGACTCCCTAGAAATTAAATGTCTATCTCAAAAAATGCGAGCGAGTACACTATATGAGTTGACACCAGCAACTTAAACTTGTTTTGGAAACCATTGGAAAACTTTTATTTTAACATTGGGAAGACTTTTTTGAATTGGAAACGGTTCTTTTGAACATTTGAAAGACATTTGTTTGTAATCACAGAAGAATTATTGTGACATCAAAAACATAAATGCAAGAAGTTTTTTGGTCGGAACTTTGAGTGTGATTTTGTAGAATGGTATATTCTTCCAGTAGTTCCAGTAACAAAGTTTGAAAAGTCATCATAATTATTTCTAATTAGAAGACACTGCTTATATAATGTTACTTTGAAATTGTACGTGATATTTCATGAATCAATCAGCACGGATGAGCCCTTTTGAGTTGTCTTGTTAAATAAAAGCAAATTAATTTGTTGCACACAAAATGACTTTGTGCATTGCTTCTAGAGAAATTTTGTTACACAAAAATGAACAACAAAAGTTATCTTTACAAACTGTTTTGGTCTATACACAGAGTTCTTACTCTAAAATCATTGTGAAACATCCAAACTTTTCTCAAGCCTTCCAAACTTTATAACGAGTCACAAATAAATTTAAACCTTATTATACTGCAAAGTGTAAATTGTCTTGATTTTAACTAGCTGTGCATAATAAAAAAATTCACAAAATTTGGTCAGTTTTCCAAACTTGAAAACCTAATTCAGTTTTCCCAAACTTGAAAACCCAATTCAGTTTTTCCAAAAATGAAAACCCAAGTCAGTTTTCCCAAACTTGAAAACCCAACTCAGTTTTCCCAAACTTGAAAACCCAAGTCAGTTTTCCCAAACTTTCCCAACTCTTCAGAACCCTCATAGTGCTAGTAAGCAGGTTTTTCTAGTATTAATGACCTGGGCATTCAAAGCATTATGTGGCCAAAATTACTGCTATCACTAAAAATGTCAGTAAAAAAAAATTAAAATGGAAAATCTAAACTGGGACTAACCTGTCGTTGTTGTCTGTGGAATGCCTGACAGAAAAAGGACTGAAATCTGATGTATTTTTGGGCATCAGTTTTCTATGAAATAAAGCAAACAAAAAATACTCACACATTAAAAAAACAACATATCTTTAAATCAGATTAATTTTTTTGTCTTAAAGGTGAGTATTACAAGGTTAAAGATGGATTGAGAAAATTCAGTGTCACACCTGCTGGCCTGGGACAGGTAAATCTGGTACATCTCATCGAAGGAACTCAGATCAGCTGGGCGGTAATATTCATAGAAAGTGTCCACATGTTCATCTGTTGCCGGGGCTACCATGGAAACCAGTTGACTCATCCTTGGTTTGGTCACTGATTGAAAAACAAAACATTCAAATGACAACCACGACAGCTGCTTCAACTTATAGTGAATGAAAAAACAACATGGATTGGATTAACTTTACTTTTCTATAACAAAAAACGTGTTTAAAAAGTGACCATTTAATTATTTGTACAACTAATAAAATTGTAACCTAATAGTTCTTAGAGAAGAAAATGATCAAATTTAATCTTACTGCCTCTGAAAAATAAAAGGCTTACAACAAAAGACTCTTGTTTTAGGAGGCTTAAAAAATAAAAAACAAATAAATACAGGCAGATACTAATCTATGTTATAACTGAACATTCAAAATGTTAAAATTAATTTTACCAAAAATTTATTCTAATTAGTTTGCAGAGCATGTTGACACTTTTCATAAGGGAATACATAATAAATATAGAAACCAGTATTGGGTGGATTGAAACTGTATAAACAAAAAGCTCAGTTATGTCATAAGAGCCAATCAAGTTAAGAAGTAAGAAAAAGTTAGCCAATAGAAAAATAAAGTGAAATGAGATAGAGACACACAACAACAACAAAAACAAAATAGAAGCAACAGAGGGTTAAGAATATTGGATAGCTTGATTGAATGCAGCAGGCTGTATAATAGCTTGAATGAAGGCAGCAGGCTGTATAATAGCTTGAATGAAGGCAGCAGGCTGTATAATAGCTTGATTGAATGCAGCAGGCTGTATAATAGCTTGAATGAAGGCAGCAGGCTGTATAATAGCTTGAATGAAGGCAGCAGGCTGTATAATATTGGATAGCTTGAATGAAGGCAGCAGGCTGTATAATATTGGATAGCTTGACTGAAGGCAGCAGGCTGTATAATATTGGATAGCTTGACTGAAGGCAGCAGGCTGTATAATATTGGATAGCTTGACTGAAGGCAGCAGGCTGTATAATATTGGATAGCTTGACTGAAGGCAGCAGGCTGTATAATATTGGATAGCTTGACTGAAGGCAGCAGGCTGTATAATATTGGATAGCTTGACTGAAGGCAGCAGGCTGTATAATATTGGATAGCTTGAATGAAGGCAGCAGGCTGTATAATATTGGATAGCTTGAATGAAGGCAGCAGGCTGTATAATATTGGATAGCTTGAATGAAGGCAGCAGGCTGTATAATATTGGATAGCTTGAATGAAGGCAGCAGGCTGTATAATGTTGGATAGCTTGACTGAAGGCAGCAGGCTGTTTAATATTGGATAGCTTGAATGAAGGCAGCAGGCTGTATAATATTGGATAGCTTGAATGAAGGCAGCAGGCTGTATAATATTGGATAGCTTGAATGAAGGCAGCAGGCTGTATAATATTGGATAGCTTGACTGAAGGCAGCAGGCTGTATAATATTGGATAGCTTGAATGAAGGCAGCAGGCTGTATAATATTGGATAGCTTGACTGAAGGCAGCAGGCTGTATAATATTGGATAGCTTGACTGAAGGCAGCAGGCTGTATAATATTGGATAGCTTGAATGAAGGCAGCAGGCTGTATAATATTGGATAGCTTGACTGAAGGCAGCAGGCTGTATAATATTGGATAGCTTGACTGAAGGCAGCAGGCTGTATAATATTGGATAGCTTGACTGAAGGCAGCAGGCTGTATAATATTGGATAGCTTGACTGAAGGCAGCAGGCTGTATAATATTGGATAGCTTGACTGAAGGCAGCAGGCTGTTTAATATTGGATAGCTTGACTGAAGGCAGCAGGCTGTATAATATTGGATAGCTTGACTGAAGGCAGCAGGCTGTTTAATATTGGATAGCTTGACTGAAGGCAGCAGGCTGTTTAATATTGGATAGCTTGAATGAAGGCAGCAGGCTGTATAATATTGGATAGCTTGACTGAAGGCAGCAGGCTGTATAATATTGGATAGCTTGACTGAAGGCAGCAGGCTGTTTAATATTGGATAGCTTGAATGAAGGCAGCAGGCTGTTTAATATTGGATAGCTTGAATGAAGGCAGCAGGCTGTTTAATATTGGATAGCTTGAATGAAGGCAGCAGGCTGTTTAATATTGGATAGCTTGAATGAAGGCAGCAGGCTGTATAATATTGGATAGCTTGACTGAAGGCAGCAGGCTGTATAATATTGGATAGCTTGACTGAAGGCAGCAGGCTGTTTAATATTGGATAGCTTGAATGAAGGCAGCAGGCTGTATAATATTGGATAGCTTGAATGAAGGCAGCAGGCTGTTTAATATTGGATAGCTTGAATGAAGGCAGCAGGCTGTTTAATATTGGATAGCTTGAATGAAGGCAGCAGGCTGTTTAATATTGGATAGCTTGAATGAAGGCAGCAGGCTGTATAATATTGGATAGCTTGACTGAAGGCAGCAGGCTGTTTAATATTGGATAGCTTGACTGAAGGCAGCAGGCTGTATAATATTGGATAGCTTGACTGAAGGCAGCAGGCTGTTTAATATTGGATAGCTTGAATGAAGGCAGCAGGCTGTATAATATTGGATAGCTTGAATGAAGGCAGCAGGCTGTTTAATATTGGATAGCTTGAATGAAGGCAGCAGGCTGTATAATATTGGATAGCTTGACTGAAGGCAGCAGGCTGTATAATATTGGATAGCTTGACTGAAGGCAGCAGGCTGTTTAATATTGGATAGCTTGAATGAAGGCAGCAGGCTGTATAATATTGGATAGCTTGAATGAAGGCAGCAGGCTGTTTAATATTGGATAGCTTGAATGAAGGCAGCAGGCTGTTTAATATTGGATAGCTTGAATGAAGGCAGCAGGCTGTATAATATTGGATAGCTTGACTGAAGGCAGCAGGCTGTATAATATTGGATAGCTTGACTGAAGGCAGCAGGCTGTTTAATATTGGATAGCTTGAATGAAGGCAGCAGGCTGTATAATATTGGATAGCTTGAATGAAGGCAGCAGGCTGTTTAATATTGGATAGCTTGAATGAAGGCAGCAGGCTGTTTAATATTGGATAGCTTGAATGAAGGCAGCAGGCTGTTTAATATTGGATAGCTTGAATGAAGGCAGCAGGCTGTATAATATTGGATAGCTTGACTGAAGGCAGCAGGCTGTTTAATATTGGATAGCTTGAATGAAGGCAGCAGGCTGTATAATATTGGATAGCTTGAATGAAGGCAGCAGGCTGTTTAATATTGGATAGCTTGACTGAAGGCAGCAGGCTGTTTAATATTGGATAGCTTGAATGAAGGCAGCAGGCTGTATAATATTGGATAGCTTGACTGAAGGCAGCAGGCTGTATAATATTGGATAGCTTGAATGAAGGCAGCAGGCTGTATAATATTGGATAGCTTGACTGAAGGCAGCAGGCTGTTTAATATTGGATAGCTTGAATGAAGGCAGCAGGCTGTATAATATTGGATAGCTTGAATGAAGGCAGCAGGCTGTTTAATATTGGATAGCTTGACTGAAGGCAGCAGGCTGTTTAATATTGGATAGCTTGAATGAAGGCAGCAGGCTGTATAATATTGGATAGCTTGACTGAAGGCAGCAGGCTGTATAATATTGGATAGCTTGAATGAAGGCAGCAGGCTGTATAATATTGGATAGCTTGACTGAAGGCAGCAGGCTGTATAATATTGGATAGCTTGAATGAAGGCAGCAGGCTGTATAATATTGGATAGCTTGACTGAAGGCAGCAGGCTGTATAATATTGGATAGCTTGAATGAAGGCAGCAGGCTGTATAATATTGGATAGCTTGACTGAAGGCAGCAGGCTGTATAATATTGGATAGCTTGAATGAAGGCAGCAGGCTGTATAATATTGGATAGCTTGAATGAAGGCAGCAGGCTGTTTAATATTGGATAGCTTGAATGAAGGCAGCAGGCTGTATAATATTGGATAGCTTGAATGAAGGCAGCAGGCTGTATAATATTGGATAGCTTGAATGAAGGCAGCAGGCTGTATAATATTGGATAGCTTGACTGAAGGCAGCAGGCTGTATAATATTGGATAGCTTGACTGAAGGCAGCAGGCTGTATAATATTGGATAGCTTGACTGAAGGCAGCAGGCTGTATAATATTGGATGGCTTGAATGAAGGCAGCAGGCTGTATAATATTGGATAGCTTGACTGAAGGCAGCAGGCTGTATAATATTGGATAGCTTGAATGAAGGCAGCAGGCTGTATAATATTGGATAGCTTGACTGAAGGCAGCAGGCTGTATAATATTGGATAGCTTGAATGAAGGCAGCAGGCTGTATAATATTGGATAGCTTGACTGAAGGCAGCAGGCTGTATAATATTGGATAGCTTGACTGAAGGCAGCAGGCTGTATAATATTGGATAGCTTGAATGAAGGCAGCAGGCTGTATAATATTGGATAGCTTGAATGAAGGCAGCAGGCTGTATAATATTGGATAGCTTGAATGAAGGCAGCAGGCTGTATAATATTGGATAGCTTGACTGAAGGCAGCAGGCTGTATAATATTGGATAGCTTGAATGAAGGCAGCAGGCTGTATAATATTGGATAGCTTGAATGAAGGCAGCAGGCTGTTTAATATTGGATAGCTTGACTGAAGGCAGCAGGCTGTTTAATATTGGATAGCTTGACTGAAGGCAGCAGGCTGTTTAATATTGGATAGCTTGACTGAAGGCAGCAGGCTGTATAATACATATAATAATGAAGAGATGGATAGAAATATACCATATTATCTGCACATTAACACAGAAATAATATTTCAAATAGAATCTTCTACTTCTAGTTCTTACCTTCTTCTTGTGATAAAGGTAAACTGTCCCATACATCCTTGTGCCACCATTGACAGTAGCTTAAAATATAGACACAATTTAATTACACTTCATTGGATGATTAAAATTACTTACCGTATGTTGAACTTTTTTCAGAAATAAAAACAAATTATACACAATTATCTTTGTATAAAACTATTTGGTGGATGCCATGATTGAATGAAAAACTATGAAGCTACCAATAATGTAACTGTTAAGTTCCTGCAATATATTCTATGTAAATACGTCCCATGCCCATCCTTTGTTCAATCAACAATTTTACTGTTGTATTCTATGGGGCTGGCGTACAGAAGGTCATGGGTTCGAATCCTGGTGAAAGCTAGGATTTTTTCCTGGGGCTCGAGGGTCTACCCAGCTCTGTTGGGTAACCGACATTAGTTGGGGTACGGTAAAGGCGGCTGGGCATTGCGCTGGCCACACATCCAAAAGTATGTTGTCGCCACAGAAACTAGTGAATGTTGCTTCACCGGCCCTATGATCAATATGGGACTTTACTATTGTTGTATTCTATGTTCATATCTCCAAGTTTATAAAAACATATTTGTTCTGAAGCTTAATTAAACTATTTACATTAAGTAAAATAGACATCAGACATCACAATATCTAAAGTATGGGAGAAAAAGGTAAAGAATTTTTTTAAACGTGTGTTGTAATCGTTTTAATTATTTGTTGTGTTGTTCCCCGTGCATAAACTTGTGAGAGTGCTGACCCCTATCTTGTTACCCCAGAATTCCACAGTGTGACTGTAGTGACCATGTCTATTACTTGGTGTGAGTCCCGTGTTAATGTTTTCCAGAATAAACCCTTGTGTTGAATACTTCAGATGTTTTGAAACTCATTTCTTATTATGTACCAATATACTACCATGTGCATGCACATTCTAAATTCTAATATATATATTTTCACTCTTTGACAAAAGTTGATCGTGGTTTTGCTAATCAGACATTTTCAACAAGTACTATATACTCACAATGAATGTAAAGAGAACACAGCATTGAACAAATATAAAGACCAGAATTCCATGCCTGATTAATGTCAATAAAGCACGGCAATTGACACAATACAATTTTGAACAGGTAAACTACTCACTGGTTACGCTGAAATGGTATTCCAACAGAGGCCTTATTGTGCAGGTAACTATCAGTCATGAGATCCCAGAGGTTGGACTGACCTTCCATAGGAACGAAAACTCCAAGGAACAAGTTAAAAGCTTGCTGTTTTTCTACATCTATTGAAACAAATCAATATCTTCAAATTACTTAATTAATTACACACGCAGGATTTGTGAACTTGTTTTATGCATGGCCATGTATGAATGCAAATAAATAAAGTACTGGTTGAAAAGAAATGTGTCTAAAGCAAGTCTCTTGGTACATACTAAAACTACACAAAATTAAAAGTGAGGCAATTTCCAGTATAAATTGTGACAGAATTATGAATCATTATCAGTCTACCTGCACTTTGACACTACATCTGGTAATATTATGCTCAATATTTTGAGAAACTAACACTTTGTTTTGCCTTTCTCTGAGAGCGACTGTTTTAAAAACAGGAAATTCTGTCATTACAGTTATCTTTGTACAATTACCTGAAAAATTATTGCTGTAGTATCGAGACAAGGTTTGCATGATGTCGCGGCTGTGCGACGTCCACCTGGCCACCTTCCGGTACCCCTTTATCCGATGGACCAGCTGACTTCCACCATACTGCAAGGCTACCGTATCCCCATGGTCTTCGTACAGTTCTTCCAGCATTCTGAAATACAGCCATAAACTGCTAAATAAACTGCTCAATAGAGATACCTTTTGAGTGAGTAAATATTTTCATTGAAAACATTCCATAGGGCTATCAAATCAAAGTTCACCCGTTTCATGGGCCTTGGCATACCAGGAGATTGAATGGCCAACACAATGATCAGTGACCTTTACTTTTCCCCCAACTGATATCAGGTATTTAACAAAGCTGAATTAACTCAAGCCAGAGTTTAAAAAACTTACTTGACACAATCAGTATCAAACTCCAAGTGTGGACTTTCCAATACACCAAGAGCATACAGCTGAAATATAGACAAAGTATTCCCAAAAATGATTCAAACAATTGGAAATATAATATTAAACAGATTTGTTTAAATACAGAATTTTTGTTTGCAAAGGATTTTAACATATAAATAGAGTCACAACTTTAAAGCATGTTGTAATACTGAACTAATTAGTTAATTACCTTAAAAACATAAAGTCACCTACTGTAACATTGTAGTAATAACATTAAGTTATTTATTTATGTTGTAGCACTAATTTAATTACATTTAATTAAAAAATCATAGAATTGACCTAATTAGATTTAAAGTCACCAACTTAATGTCAAATAGTCCTGACCTGATAAGCTAGGGCACTGCGACCTAGGGCAAACTGTGCTGTATTTGTTCTGTCCAGGCAGTCCACACAATTGGTTCGGACAGCTCCAGTCTGTTTGCAGCCACTGGGCCCCCATACACCTTTTAGGCTCTGTAGTCTTCATAAAGAAGATCAATTATAGTTTTCATATAAGTAAAAGCCTTAGTCACCATTTTAAAATTGTAGTTGTTTTTTTTTACACAGTTGTAATAGTTAATGTTACGTCCACATAAATATATATAATACTTTTTTTTACAACTAATTATTGTCAAAACTTATATAGGTCAGTACATGAAGTGTTTCAAGTACTTTACATAGTATGGTTTTTAGTTTACGGTTTACTCCAGATATGTTAATATGAAATGTGCTTTTTAAATAACAGCCAAACACACATAGATCCAATCACATTTAGAGGCTTAGTCAAATCAAGATTACGAATAAATTAATGTCAGGGTAGGTTTTAACTGATTTATGATGGTCTTAATGATTTCAGTCCAAAGAACTCAAAGATATGTTTTTGACAGTTATACTGCTTAATAAGAAAATAAAAGTTAAAAAGTGTTGTTGTACTAACAGGAAAATAGTAACAAACAAACAAACAAACAAACAAACAACTTACTGTGGGTCTTTAAGCAAATATTGAGCCTGTGAAGGCTGAACGCTTAGAAAGAATCCTGTCTGCTTCATGCAGTAGCGAGCAATTCTGTTCAGTCTTAACATGACATCTGCATCTTTTCTGTGGACCAGATGTAACAATGTAGCTAGATGCTGACACAATACATGGACAAATGCATCTCTAACTACGTCTTACACTGGACTGCTCCTGCTACAAGATATATTGGATTAAAACCCAAAACCTCAGTTTAAAATTATTTCATGATAAACAGTGGTATTTCCTTTGCAGACATTTAAAGGTGTAAAAGGTTGCCAAAGCAGGTTTAAATTAGTTTCAGTGGTCGTAGAATTTTAGGGGATCCTTAGGCCAGTACAATGCCCAACTGCCCTTGTTTTCCCGAACAATTTGTCTGGCATCCATCAGGGCTAGGTAAACAAAACCATGGTCGTCACAGGAGTTACGGGGATAAAGAAATTTTCCAGATGTAATGAAGAATTTTTAAGGTAATAACAAATTTCATAGGACACTCAACCACAATGGCTTAACTCACCTTTTATTCACCCTGGCCATATCAAATCCAATATACTGTATGGCATGTTCCTCGGGTAAGAACTGGTTCAGGTATTCTATGGCCTTGATAAAGTCTTCACTAAGTATACTCTCATGTCTCTTGTTTTCTCGGGTCTGGAAAAAAACAAAACAAAAAAAGATGGAACTTGTATTGGTGGCTGATAAAATCATATTGAAAACACAATAACAAAAACATTTGTATATTTGTGCACTTCAGAAAACAATTAGCTTTAAAAAAAATTTATAACATTTTTTTTTAGCAGAGAGTTTTCTTCTTCTAACCAGACTTGAACTCTCATTGGTTTAAGACCTGGGATAACTCATCCCTTAGAGCCCTGGATATTAACTCTGCCGTGCATCTGAGGACGTCTATATCTCCGTACTGCTTCTTAATGATAATAACCCGCCAGGTATGTATGACATAAAGCTTTATTGTAAACTTGTGCTTCAAATATGTTTTAATATTAATGGATAAGTAGAGCTTAACTGCAAGTTGGCAGAGCGGCAGCACATTTGGCTGGCATACCAAAGGTCCCGGGTTTGAATCCTGGTGCAGGCTAGGAAGCTTTGATGGGCGGCTGTGCATAGTGCTGGCCACACAATCACCTAGTATGCCATGGCCACAAAAACTGGTGAATGACCCTATGGATCAATTTGGTCTGACGGGATACTTTATTGCTTTACTTAGAGCGTTACTTATAAATCTTAAATGTTATTAATAGTATTTTGTCCTTGCATTTAAAAATAGCCAAAAATCTTCAACATTTAATTTGTAATCTGATTGTTACCATGCTTTTACAGTTATATAATCAATGAGTTCCTATGTACTCGGTAACTAAAAAAATACAAGCAGAATTATCAGTTCATTGATATTGTAGTGCTCTCCCTTACCTTCACCAAATTGAAGACAATGATTGGTGCACCAGAACGACACAAGAGTTGGTTGAAATGCATCCCGGCAGCGCTGTGGTAAGGATCTCTTTGGTCTACTGGAAAAACAAAAGAAAAAAGCAACAATAACAGTTAAAAAAGTTTCTCTGACTTGTAGGACAATATCATATCAATGTCAGTTTTATATTGTTTATCATTGTAGCATACATATTCTTATTTTAATTACTTTTAAACAGCTTTTTGGTCTAAAGAACTGAAAATTTCATCGGCCACGGCCTGATAAGGGAAGGCCAGTACAAAACACATTCGTTTTTACTAATGCGGACCAATCTTATAGTCTATTTTTTTTAAAACGAACGAGCCTTCCAGCTCTAATGTCCAGGGTGTAGCGACGTGCACCGATAATAGCTGAGCAGACTCAGGCCATCCTCCAGTACAGGTCAATTCTACAGTCGAGGGTTTACAAAAAAAATCTTGGCAATTACCAGAATTTGAGCTCAGATTTTCAGAAACTGCTCTGCCACTAGACCAGCAGTTGATGATGTTTCAACTAGTTAAAAAAACAGCATCATTTTTAGACTAACTGATTCTTTATGTTACTGAAAGCTGCGCTTGTTGTTTTTCGACACATCCATTGTGTGATAACCATGCAAGAGTAATAATGTTGTTTTAGACTTTAGGCCAAGACTTACATGATATTGGTGGCTTCACCATCTTTGATATATCCTGGGACCAAAACAGTGGCACCGACCCACGATGCTGGACGTAGGACGTGACCTTGCCATGGCCCAGAAATGTAACGGAAGTGTCCTGCACGATCTGTTCTGTCTCAATCTCATTGGCCACAAAACCCTGTCAGGGTTAGCCAAAGCATAGGTACACAAAGAAGCATTGAAATTTTAAACAACAGCAATGTGTACTGAAAAAACTGTATATATATATAATATGTATATAATACATATGTTTGTGTTTAGCAAATATCAAGAAGAGCTACTGCAATGTTTTCTGTAATAATTCTTTAACAAGGGATAGGATGTAATTATTGTATATTTATTGAACTTCATGTTTTACATTGGATTTTGATGGTTGAATATATATTATTATATTATTATTATATTATATATTATTATCACAAGTGCTTTGTGTGAATTTTGACGTTGCTGGATAAGTCAAAGTGATAAAAACTTTTATGTATTTAAAATAATAGACTAATAAAAAAATCGTGCACTACATGTATAATGAAAAGAAATATGCTGGCATGATTGCCGCATGTCGTTAACACAAACAGATCCTGTTAAAGAAAGGCAAGACCAGTACAAAACATTTACCTCATGGTTAGCACCTCGCTTTAAGAATCGAGTGCCAGCATACTGGTTCGACCTTCGCCCTATTAAAGTTAGGTAGAATGACTTGCCAAATACGCAAATATCTTTATAAAAAGATGGTTAAGAATGTGAATATGCTCGATAATTAAAAGTGATGTAAAGTGATATTTTATTTCTGTAACACTCAATAAATTATTTTTTTGGTAATTTAAATGATCAAACTATGTGTTTAGATCAGAAAGGTAACAAATTTGTTTGAAATATTTTGTAACAAATTAAACAAAAAATTATTTGTAGTTTGTTTGAATAAATAATTGTTAGATAATGAAGTTATTCTTATTCAAAATTAAGGTTTAAATTTCATTTACATTTACAGTATTTTATCACATTTAAAAGGTGTTGTTATACAATTTATTATTTTAATGATATTTCATTTCCGACAATGATAATTTAGTAATAATTTTAATTTTTTAATCTCTATGGCTTATAACATTGCAAGCATAGTACTCTCAATATTTATAACGATAGATGAAGGTCAAGGATACTACTCTGGCCAATAAATCCATGAACAACGTAAAGAATCCAATCAGAGTGGACGTTCCCCTCAAAGCCTTTCAACAGGTGATTGTTCCAAACATACTTCCTGCATGGGGCTGTCTTCACACCACAGACAAGGGGCTCTGCAGATTGAACATTTTGAACATATAGTCTTGGGTGATTATATACAAGATAAGGTGAAGAAAAGTACATCTAATATAATGTTTTTTTCAACAGTAGTGATAATATGGTTCAGAATACAATAGATTTAAGAAGACCATAGTGTTCAGAAGACAAATCTCTTGTGTGGAAGCTAAATATTTAAGACAATTGTAACATAATAAAGAGCATACAGAATAATGAACACTTCAAGACCAGTTCAATACAAAAGGAAATATATTTCCTCTACAAAATTTTCATCTGTTCACTATATACTAATCTTGTGTCTGTACGCTTATATTATTATATAGGATTTATGCATGATTATTAAATAGAAATGAATTAACTTTAACTGTAAGGATAGCTATTTGTTTAATAGGATTTCAAAAATAATAGAAACTAATATAACGGTCGTCAGGCCAATATGCCGCAATGTGCTGTTCGGCTTAGCTCACACGCAAGCTTTGGCTCTTTGAAAGGAATGAATTAAGATCCTTGTTGAAAGTATATGTAAACAAATAAATATATACTTTCTACATCAATATGTATAACATATATGTTACATCCCAAAGCCCTCACATAGGTAGAGAACGGGACAGAAAATCTCTCAAGCTAAATCAAGAGAGGACCTTCCTGATGACTCTATTCTGATAATGAAGATAATGAAGATAATGAAGATAGTATTTTGACTCTTCTTATAAAAAGCCATCCCCAAAATATCTTCTTAAAACCTAGTCCTAATTTAAATATCTCTATATTTATTATTCAATTTTTGCCTTTGTGTCTCCTCACCCTGTTTTGTTTCTTTTGCTGTAGCTTCCGGAACACCTTGACTTGCTTCCGGTGGTGAAACGCTCAGCCCCGCCACATCCTCCACTGGCACATCAGGCTTCTCACTTTCCTTGGAGCCTGCGCTAGAGGGCGTGCCGTCGAGGACAGGGGGCTCGTCGTCCCAGAGCGACTGACCTCTCGAGGAGGTCCTCTTGCTTGGCAGGTGTGGCACCGGCGGCTGGCTGGACTTGGAAGGAAGCGGCCCACTGAGCACTGGGGTCATATTGAACTGCAGTGTGTGAGTCAGATCATAACTGTAGCTGTGAACAATGAGAAAAAAATATAATTCACTAGTTCACCAGTGGACATTACAAAATTTTTCTATATATTCCAAGGATCAACAATGGAAAAAAAAAGTAAAATATCATCAAAAAACACCCATTGCACAGGAAGACACAAAAGTAGGGAAAACCTAAAATGTTTTAGTGAATGTATTACTGCTTTTAGTTCATGTACTATTGCTTTGATGATATAAATTTCTTCTTTAAGCAGATATACTTTTATCAAAAAGTATACTTTCTAAGGAAGCTTTCTGAATAATAGAAAGAAAAAAAAAACACATTTGACAAAATGAAGTAAGTTCTTATGAGATGGGATAGTTTATGGAGTCAACCATTGACCAAAACTTAACAAAAAATACATAAATAGAATATACTACAATCCTTACCTAAAGTAAAAATTGCTTGATAAGTCCACAGTCTGAAACATCTTTACATATCTAGGAAGTAAAGAAAATAAATTTGCTTTGTTATGAACAAACCAAAACTTGCTTGCATGTATTAGACACTAAAAACAAAAGTATGTAAAAAGCCAAAAAAAATATCCTCTATATTAAGATTATGTTGGTGAATAAGTCTAGTGAAAATGAGCATTCACAAGTTCCCTAATTAATAGTAAAGACTCCTTGTCAAAGCCTTTGATCCATATGGCTTGTGAAGGTGGGTTGTGTAGGCCACCACAATGCCAAGCCCCAACTATTTTCAGATACCCATCAGAATTTTGTAGACTGAGGAACACCCTGAGATCCAGGGAAAAAATCCTGTCCTTCACTAGGATTTGAGGCCGGGACCTTCAGTGACCCAGTCAACCAAAATGTCCCCATGGCCAGAGCCTAAAAGATGATTATGTGGCCGGTGAATCACCCTAGGAATCACCTGGAATTTGAACCTAAAATCTCTGGCATGATACTTCAACATGCTGCAGTCACTGTGTCCCATTTAAAAGAAAAAGAAATGATTTTATCTTCTCCACAACTCCATATTAAAAACTTTTTAAAATTTTATTTTCTCTATAATTTTTGGGCTTTTTCTAAGTCTAAATTTAGTTTTTAAACTTTAGGTAATAGTTGTAAGTTAAACTGAGAGCATTAAAATTGACTCACAGATAAATCTGATCATGCTCAGTTATTGAAAAAAAATAATCCAATAATACAAATATATCTGGGAAATAAATGTAACGTGTTTTTTTTTTTTGAAGCCATGATTTTAAGATGTACAGAGAATTTGAAATAGTATGAAAAAAAATTCTTGACCATATAAAAAAACAGTGACTTTGAAAATTCATTGGGGTGAGATGTGCATGTGAAGAATTTATTCTCCCAAATAGAGCTATATATATATACACACAGAGTAAATGTGATTGGGTAAATACTGAATGTGGACAACAGCTGATATTGTCACATGAATAGACCATAATGGTCAAATGGCTTTGTCAAACATGTAGTATGTGGGGATAAAGTTTACCGGCTTTCATCAGGATGAGTGTATAAGAATGTATAGTATGTGGCATTAAAACTTACCTGCTTTCATCAGGGCGAGTGTATCAGAACAACGTATAGTACGTGGGAAAAAAACTTACCTGCTTTCATCAGGGTGAGTGTATCTCACACTATCGTTGGGGATGTAAAGCATCGATGTGTCCTCGATCTTGTAGACAATGTGTGACCCAATGACAGCTGCTTTTTTCCTCTTGGTGATGAGAATCATGTAATAACCTTCAAGGAATCTGACAAAACCTGAACACAAGTTAAATGTAACACATCTCAGTTTCTAGAATAAGGCTTGATAAACAGTATGACAAGGCTATATTCTATTCTTAGTTACTTAGATGAAAACAGATAAATTCAAAACTGGACGCTAACTAAGAAAAAAAGGTAATATTAAACCAATTTGTTATTACTCACCAGCGAGTCCGAATGCCGAAATATTTTTTGAGAGACCATTTGTTCCAGATCCTTGCTTTTTAGATTTATTCCCACCATCAATCATCGATAATACACTGCGTATTTCACTGCGATTATATTCAACCTAGAATTCAGAAAAAGATTATAAATATTTATGTTAATCTATCTTGTGATTGTTATAATTATTTGTTGTTTTGTTTCCTTTGTTAAAATTGTAAGAGTGCTGGCCCCCTACAATGTTACCACATAATGTGGCTGTTGTGATCTCTTGTCTACTACTTGTGTGTCTCATGTTATACTGAATAAAATCAGTGTGTCAAAATACTAAAGATGTTTGGACATTCCTTTTCTACGTACTAATATACTACAATAGGCCTATATTAATGAGCTCTGATATATAATATATATATACAATGAGTTATGACAAATATGTAATGCTATAAATACTTTTGTCATGATATACGATTAATATTCTTTTATGCATATGTAAATGTTAGAATCTTTATCAGCCACAAATGTCACTTGATCATTAATAAATAACTTTTGACTACATAACTGGTCACCTTATCATCATGGATAATCAGCTCCTTTGGCTCAGTCCTGTCAATTTTAAGAACTCGGAAGCGCGATTCTGTTTTATTTGAGCCAACAATGTAATATCTCTGAAATAAAAAAAGGATTTAGACAAATTTAGTTTATCATCCATCCTTATTAAAGTTATCTTTACAAAAAATGATTAAAAGTTTTGGCACTTAAAATACTTCACAGCTTAATATGATACATTACTTTTAAGTTTCTGTAATTTTAAATTATTTTTAACACACACAAAAGGAAAGAGGAATAATATTATTATAAGGAGATTCTATAACATGCCTTAATAATTTGAGAAAAAAAAAGCAAAAATAACTAAATAATCAAACATCAGAAGGTTTAATAAACAAAGTTAAATTTCCTTGGCCTAAAACTCTGGTCCGTATGCCATATGTGCAGAGGTAGATGAATACGGCATAAGTCACCAGCTTTTTTGTGGGATAAGAACTCCAGTCAGGAGCGTTTCAATGCCCACAATGCCACGAGAAATCTATCATTGTAGAGCCCACAACCTAGGCCAGGGGTCGGGAACCTTTTTGTCTGATAGAGAGCCATGGACACCACATATTTTGAAAAGTAATTCTGTGAGAGCCATACAACTAAAATTTCACGTAAATGTGTGCATTTTGTGTAATTTCAACACTAAAAGTACAATAATTATGCCTCTGAATTATTTTGAATAACATTGTTATGCTGTTGCTAATTAATATTGATATGCAATTGATATGTAGATCAAAGGAGTTTTAAGAAACATTTTTTTTTGTAATTGAACATTTGTCTGCGAGCCAGATGCAGCCACCAATAGAGCCACATCTGGCTTGCGAGCCATAGGTTCCCGACCCCTGGCCTAGGCTATATATTATATTGCTATATTTTATATTGCTATAGCATAGCCTATATATGTAGATATCCATTCCCCAGACCATGTCATCCATCACATAAATTTCAATGAACTAGCTTTATAATTTATAAATAGATAGGCTAACTCCTGGCCTGCTTGTTTATTACTCATACTGTAGTCTGTAGTCATATTGGATAATTGGTCTGATACATAACATAGCATACTGAGTCAGACTGAATACTGTTAACAATAAGTCAATCAATAAGTTTTCAATAACATTTTAATGCACTCTATGACTCTGACCTAAGTATAAGTTGAGTCTAGTCGTCCTGCTAGTACCACTAGTTTTGAGACCAATTTTAAGTTAGCCTAGACTAAAATTAAAATGACTAAATTTTAGTAATTTAGAATTTAGCACTAACTCAACTAACTGATACTACTGACAGTCAGTGACACGACAGTCTGCCGAGTCTGAGAATTGACTATGACTTAACTAAGTAGGCCTACTATACTACTATAGACTATAACTATAGACACTATATTAGTGAATAGTGTCACTATAGGCTAAGCCTAAGCCCATGAATGTATCACTTAAAATTCTAAAAAAACAGATAGGGATAATGATTTGTTAAAAAAAAGAGGTGACATTTTTCGGCCGTATTTTAATTTAAAGAGGGTGTTCCTCCAATGCAAAGTTACCGCTTTAGTTTCATATAAAACCAGCTTTTGCGTCCATGTAATTAGAGGTACCTCCTCCATGTTTACATTAATTTACTCTGATAAACTTCTTTTTCTAAAGAGCTTTTCCAAGAAGTCACATGACTTTAAAAGTGGCCCCGTGACAATCATGTGGCTAAGCTCGGTACAGTAGTGAAAAACGAAAATATTTTTTATAGTCAACTATTGCTGTACAACAAAAATGGCAGCCACCATAGTAAATGGAAGAAAATTTACTATGATACTTTTGGCTCTAATTATTTCTGTTACAGTCGATGGTTGTACTATAGGCACTATAGGAAACTATAATTTGACGCTTCTAGAAAAGTATGTGCACTATTTGCCACACTTAGTGTGTATTTTAGCTATCACTAAATAATACATACTTTTTACTTTTGTTTTGATTTTTGACCCGACTCAGATTCGGCCAATTCGGGTCCTGAGCCTGAGTAGATGAGGATGTAAATAATGAATAATAGTAATAGCCTATCAAACATTGTTGAAGTCTACGAGTCAAGTCTAGTTAACAGTGGACTACGTATGGACTCTTAAAGAACTGTTCATTTAACAAACGTCAAAAGTATAAAACTAAAGACTCAGTCCTGATTCACTAAATCTCAAACTCAAAGAGTTTGAATTAGAGCTATGACTATGTGTATGTCTAAAGTCTAAGGCTATGTTATGTATGACTATTGAGATGCTATGCCACGCTATTACTATGTCACCTATATGGTCCATTCCATAGTCAGCATTGTATAAATAAGATAAATAAATAGATTTAAGTTTCAAGTTACATTTTATTTAATGTCATTAATTTGATTAGCCTAATGAATTGTATCCGGCTTTTGGGCTTTGCTATAGCCAGCCTATGCCATAGCCTATGGGGCTATAGAATTTATCTCTTAGCTTTAAATACTTAGAATTTAAAAATGAAAACTCTTTGCATTAAAGAGCTGGTCCAGCGGTTAGTTCACCAGACTGTCAACCAAAAACCAACTGACAGGTCGCAGGTTCTAGCCCTGCCACCGACGGATCCCTGTCGCCCTGCAGGAGTTTTGGGCCTAGTGGACGTAATAATCTTCTATCTAGAAGGAACGTCTGTAAACTTATAGGATAGGATAAATTTGAATTAAAACAAAACAAACAATATCAGTTTTATTAATTTATTAAATGAAACTCTAACACTAATAGTCATTTAATGTTTGAGTATTAAATAAAATATGATAATAAAATTATAATTAAAAAGTAAAAATCCAATAAATAGGCCTACATCATATGGAAATGGATCCCTGAACACTTAAAATCTACTTAAAATTTAAAACTAAATAGTTCAATTTAAAAAAGTTATAGCTATAACTTTTAATTATTATAAGTATAGGCCATGCTATTCGCTATAGAACATAAATATAGTCCTATTTATAATTCTTCAAAGTTGATGGAGCATGTTTGACCATGACTCGAGATCCTGACACTATAATCACTATTTGTTCTATAACTGTACTTATTGCTACACCCTTACACCAGGTCTATATGCTATTTCCTTATAAAAAAGTATTGTTTTTTTTAAATATTAACCTTTTGCTGTGTTAATATTTTTATAATATTTTAGATTTAGCCCATGGAAAGCAATTAATAGTTTTACTGACACTTCCTATGAGATAAGCCTGTGTAGCAAATTAAGCAGCACAATCTGCCAGAATGGAACATCTGTTTGTGCCCAGTTCAAGAATGGCACATCCTTAAATTATGGTAGCTATACTGCCACACCAGAAGTATCAGAATCTCCACAGGGCACCAACGGAGAGCTTTTACTATTATTTAAAGGACAGAAATGTGACTCTTCAGAATTGTATTCCACAATTTTTTACTTCAAATGTGGGAAAACATTGGTGAGTTAAAACAAAAGTTTTTTTTGATATCACAGTATATTTGATATCATAGCATTTAAAAAAAAAATGTGTTCTAAGGATTTAGATTAAAAGTTCTAGCAGCCCACTTTACAAGTGTACTTTTCCAGTAAGTAAAGTACCCTTCGGACCAGTTTCTGTGGCCATGGCATACGAGGGGATGTGTGGCCAGCACCCAGCCACCTTTACCTTACCCCAACTAGTGTCAGGTATCCATCAGAGCTGGATAGACTCAGGGGCACCCTCAAGCCCGGGGTCACATGCAAAAGATGTGCCTATCAAATAGGATTACATTTATTCCCCCCCCATCCCTCTCTTTTGCAAAGAACATGACCATGGGATTTGTATTCAATAGAATTAGTGTAATGAAATAGAAACATAATAAGAACAAATTCACCTTACAGTGGACTTCCCCCTACCCCTAAATTCACAGATTTTTAATGTCTCTTAAAACAACAGTCGAGTCTTCTGGCTCTTTAAGTCCAAAGCGTAATGCAGAAGGAGGGAAGGAGTGGGTCAGGAGGTTGAGGGGCACATCAAGACCCCTCTGAGGCATGCCGCTTTGATGGAACACGCAGCATACAACAGGTTTCCAGCAGGCACATGCACTACATTTCCCCCCTGCGGAACTCCACGTGGGTCATTAGCGAATATGCATTGCTCGTATACCTGTACTGCCGCACTCCTGTAGCCCAAATACCAGACTATAGACCTGGTCTTCCAGGCACCGGGCTTGGTGAGATGTGCTTCTGTGCATATTCCTTCCTCCCCTCAGAGTTTCAGTGGCTCTCGCCTGTGCAATGATCCTCTGATGCGCAAAAGGGGATTCCCCCTTGTGTTAGCCCACCGGTGTACTCTTAATGGGAGCATATCAATGGTTTACACACTTTGCCTGCTTTGAGGCCTAAGGGTACAGAAGTGCCCAACTCCTATTGAATTTACCAAACCAGACATACCAGACATCTGAGACATACCAGACACCTGAGACATTCCAGACCTCTGAGACATACCAGCCATCCAAGACATACCAGACACCTGAGACATACCAGACACCTGAGACATTCCAGACCTCTGAGACATACCAGCCATCCAAGACATACCAGACACCTGAGACATACCAGACACCTGAGACATTCCAGACCTCTGATACATACCAGACACCTGAGACATTCCAGACCTCTGAGACATACCAGACATCTGAGACATTCCAGACATCTGAGACACACCAGACACCTGAGACATACCAGACACCTGAGACATACCAGACACCTGAGACATACCAGACACCTGAGACATACCAGACACCTGAGACATACCAGACATCTGAGACATACCAGACATCTGAGACATACCAGACACCTGAGACATACCAGACATCTGAGACATACCAGACACCTGAGATATACTAGACATCTGAGACATACCAGACATCTGAGACATACCAGACATCTGAGACATACCAGACATCTGAGACATACCAGACACCTGAGACATTCCAGACACCTGAGACATACCAGACACCTGAGGCATTCCAGACACCTGAGGCATTCCAGACACCTGAGACATACCAGACATCAGAGACATACCAGACATCTCAGACATACCAGACATCTGAGACATACCAGACATCTGAGACATACCAGACATCTGAGACATACCAGACACCTGAGACATACCAGACATCTGAGACATTCCAGACATCTGAGACATACCAGACATCTGAGACATACCAGACACCTGAGACATACCAGACACCTGAGACATACCACACACCTGAGACATTCCAGACACCTGAGACATACCAGACATCAGAGACTTACCAGACATCTGAGACATACCAGACATCTGAGACATACCAGACAGCTGAGACATACCAGACAGCTGAGACATACCAGACACCTGAGACATACCAGACACCTGAGACATACCAGACACCTGAGACATACCAGACATCTGAGACATACCAGACATCTGCGACATCTCAGACATCTGCGACATCTGAGACATACCAGACATCTGAGACATACCAGACAGCTGAGACATACCAGACAGCTGAGACATACCAGACACCTGAGACATACCAGACACCTGAGACATACCAGACACCTGAGACATACCAGTAATCTGAGACATACCAGACATCTGCGACATCTCAGACATCTGCGACATCTGAGACATACCAGACATCTGAGACATACCAGACACCTGAGACATACCGGACACCTGAGACATACCGGACACCTGATACTTACCAGACATCTGAGACATTCCAGACATCTGAGACACACCAGACACCTGAGACATACCAGACACCTGAGACATACCAGACACCTGGATCTTAAGTTTGAACAAAACAAACAACAAAAAGTCAGTGACAAACAAAACCAATAACTTAAGATGAAGACAAAGATATAAAACATGAAACTAGAATAAAGAATACCTCCAATAACCCGTACCTTCAACTTTTTTTTACTTTCTTTACCATAAGAGCTCTACTAGCAAGATACCATCACCCTCTCTCAGCATCGGCTCAAATCTAAGTACAATATAGCATCTCAGATTGTTTCTCTGTCCTTATAATTTGTTCACATCCTTCAAAACCCATCGCACTATCTCCCCTTTCATTAACTGTCGCTGAATACAGTTCATGGTATTACTTACTTAAACTCTTAACCAACACAGCTTAAAGAAACACGCCCAACAGGCTTATGTTGATGTTACAAAATTTTTAACTAGATTTTCACAATGCCATTTTTACCCGCACATTTGTATGGATGACTAACAGTTAAATTTAATGAAGGTATATGTTTCTGTTTAGGGATATCCCAAGTACCTGGGTGAGTTCTACTGTTCGGCTCACTTTGAATGGGCATCATACTTGTTCTGCCAGAAGCTTCCTGTACCAGACAAGGAGGTTCCTTGCGCTGTTGTCAAGGGTGGTGACCTCATCGACCTGACTCCGCTGACCAGATTGGTGGGCGGCTACCTCGTTGATTCTGATGATGACAATACAAAAATTTTGATTAATGTATGCAGGGATATAACCATAGGTGGGTTGTTTAAATTGATATATTGACCATACATTGTACGGCATTAAAACAGTTCTTTAAATATCTATATGAACTATTTTAAGTTGGCTGTTCTTAATTAAATTAAATGTTCATTAAAAAAATGTGTCAAGCCAAGTAAAGTTATACATGTAGATATGTTTTAAGATTTTGTTTCTGTGCAGATACTTCAGTCAATGACGAGACTAGAAACTGCACCAAAGGCTCCGCAGTGTGTAAAATTATGAATAAGATTCCATACGACTTTGGTCAGCCCAAAACCAAGCTGGAGGTCACAAGCAGCGGTGTGAGGCTGGTTTACACCTCGACCTATAGGCCGCCGCAATGTTCTATGGAACCAAGGACAACAATTAATTTCTTATGCCCCAGACGAGGAGGGGTAAGTATACTATAAATGGATATGCCTTATTTTAATGGTCTAAAATGAATCCTAGTTTATGGGACATGGTGGCCTAGTGGCCGCACATTTGTATTGTCATTCTAAAGGTCCATTGTTCAAATACCGGGCTTGAACACCAGGGATTTTTTCCAGGGACAGCATTGGGTCACTGGGTCAACCTAGCTCTGATGAGTTCCTGACATTGGTTGGGCAAAAGTAAAAGCGGCTGTGGATTATCCCCCTTTTATGCTTTGGACACAGAAACAGACAAACGTTGACTAATTTTAGGGCTTCCCATTTCTCTTTATAAAGCAGGGACATTTCCTCTGTCCAAATCTTTAATATAATCCAGCATGGCATGTGTAATTCAACCTTGCTTAAAACAGTAACTCTTTTTTTCAGAATGTTTTAAAATTTGTAGTCATGGTGCAGTTTTGAAAAAATTTAATAAAATAATTTAATATTACGGATGCTATATCTGATGTTCTTATGCTTAATAATTTTACAGATCTTTGTTTTAAAAGCAACATTCTCTAACAATGTTTACGCAAATTATTTTGTGCATCATCTCCTCTTGTTTGTTTTTTTTAGAGCAAGAGCCCTGTGGTGCTGACTGACTTTGTTCCCACCTGCAGTATGGAGATTGAGTGGGTAACCGAGTATGCATGTCCCATGGACTACATCACAAGCAGTACCTGTCGGTTGACCCAAGAACAGCATGGCATTGATATAAATCTATCAGCACTTAAGCTTGAACCAGGTGTGGACACAATTATTTCCTTGCTAGTGATACATTTTAAAGAATTAATTCTCTACTTAGCCAATTTTGTCTAGGTGGCTCTGTTGAAATTAAAGTGTTCTGTTACAAGTCATGTTTAAAAGGTTCAAGTAATGTTTATATTTAAAACCCTTGGGTTGAATGTCATTAAGCCCAGTTAGCGGTAGGGAGTTTAACCAAATATTTAGCATAGCTAGACTGAAGATGTTGCTTATGTCTAATTAGTTAAACCCCTTATATGAAGGTATGTATGTATAGAATTTCTATGGAAAAGTTTGTTAGAAGGGTTGTTGTGGTCTTAATGTCTATGTGCCAAGTTTGAACTTGATAGGAAATTGTAAAGTGGGCCAATCAGCCATCCAAAGGTCCAGTTGTCCATAAATTAGTACAGACATTCAAAAGCGTAGTAAGTGTAAAGGGCTTTGAAAAAAAAGATAGAATGTGTGAAATATAATTTAAAGTCATTAAAGAAAACATGAAAGTTCAAGAGTTACCCAAAGAAAGATTGCAGTCAAAAAAAATCTTTACCTGATAGGTATCATTTATTGTATTGTTTTCTAAATGTATACACATTTAAAAGTTTAAACATTTAATTGTATTTCTAAATTTAAATACTTTTAAATTTAATTAGAGTTTTTAAAGATAGTAGCCAAGATTGTGGAATTATTTTTTTTTTCTTTTTACCCATTCAAAGAATCATTTTAAAATTGGGACTAGTTATTTTCTTAAAAGGCAATTGTAAAATGAATTTGTCAAATGTTCAACTTGGTAATGTTAACGTGGAACCATAACAAAGAACTGGAATCTTGCATCTGGTTGCAACCATTTATGTTGTGACCATTACAACGCCAAGATCCCATCATACATTATTAGACAACCCACATATATTATTATTAATGTGCGTAATATATTAAATGTATATTATTATTCAGAATGAGCCCTTTTAATTTTCATTATATTACGGTAAATATAAACAAGTCAGGGAGAGGTATTTTATGGTGAAACCAATAAATCGGATTCTATTTCATACAATTGTAACAGTCCATACTTTCATTTGGCTCAGTTGTAAAATAAGATTCTTGATAACTAATAAGGAATTTCTTGACTCAATATTTGATTTATATAATTTATCCGTAGCACGCAGAATAATTGGCATATAATACTTCAACAAGTTAACACAATAGTCTAATCTGTTGTAGTTGTAAATTTATAACACAGCACTTTATTCACTCAGGTATAAATCCAAAATATATAGAATTCAGAGCAGAATACATGTAGTAAAACAATAGTAGATAGTAGCGACTGATCTCCAATAGAGCGTTTGCAATGGGCGGAGCTTAAGTTTTTTAGTGACGTCATTTGTAAATAGAAGCCACTT
Organism: Anisus vortex; assembly: GCA_949126835.1. Taxonomy (NCBI): domain Eukaryota; kingdom Metazoa; phylum Mollusca; class Gastropoda; family Planorbidae; genus Anisus; species Anisus vortex. The sequence goes on from OX421497.1 coordinate 11,469,576, forward strand.
ACTTGAGGAACAAATATGGCGAAGTTGTTCTTTATCATGCCAAATTCACATATGAATATTGGCTATCCTTCTAAAAAATAAGGAAGTAAATACTAGTAGATCATCTTCCTAGTATAAGAGAAAGCCTGACATGGTATTTTTACAACGATTTTCAACATTTTACGCCCAATTTATAGGCTTACACTTTTAATGTTTTGTAGGCTAGGCTAAGTAATGGGCTAACGGCTAAGTAGGGCAGCTATGATGCCAAGGGATAGTGTTGGTGAATATCTAGTCAAGTCACTAATAGGCTCACATTGTCTATGATCTATGTCTATGATAATACGCCTAATACAGCTTAAATCTTAATAAGACTTAAAACACAAAACATCATTTAAAAAAAGCTCGAGCCTATATGAAACTTTATTATTACAGCGGCCATTGTACACCACTACACAAAGTAAACAAAAGTCACGTGCTTTTTGTCACGTGATTGCAAACGCCCTATGTAAAATTGACTTTCAAATAAAGAAAAAAAGTACTTTAAAAATATGGTCCACTCGCTTCAATGATCAAACCTAGACTGCACAGTTTTGGACGACAAATTCTCAACCAAAGTGTGAGATCGAATAGTTTGGAAGTTTCCAGAACCATCAATAATCGATTATATTTCAGTGTGACTAAAATACCCATCATTTATTAGAGAAAAAGGTTAAATCATGCAGAATCATATTGGTACATCAATCTAGTATCGATATCCTATTGAAACGAAGGGAAGAGAAAGGTCAAAAGTCTCGACGTGTGTCTAACGATAACGTCAGATCAAAGGATGCCGGCTAAGACCGCCCAAAGTTACATTTTCTCCTTTTTTATTATAGAATGTCTAGTCAAGAGTCAACCTTAACCTTCAGTGTTTGAGGCTAATAAAATTGTTTTATTTTATTAATATTTTATAAAAATTATTTTTTGAAAGAGTCGTGTTGTAAGTGGTTTCATTTTGTTTCTTGCTTGGCAGGAAAAACATCAAATACTCTCTAACACTTTCACACTCGTTTCTTGCTTGGCAGGAAAACATCAAATACTCTCATACTCTCTAACACTTTCACACCACACATAGTGCTACTACGTTTTTCAGACTTATCTTGCGACAATCTATTTATTAACATTTGTTCAATGATCTATTTCAGAATTATAATGAAAACCTAATTTGTTTTTTTGTTTTTAGATGCTTTACCCTATGTCGTGAATGTGAAAGAAGGACGAGATGATTACATTTACTACATTAATGTTTGTGGCAATGTCAACTCTTGCGGCGACAGACCAACGCCAGTCTGCCAAAAGAAACTAAATGATGCCGCATTTAATCACACTGTTGGGGATTTAAATTTCATGCAGCTCATGTAAGTTCAAAATTCTTTTTTTTTTCAATTCGTAAAGAATAGTAAGAACACAACAAACAACATTGAGTCCAGGTTTGTAAAAATAAATATAGTATAAAATATGTTTTACTGTTAATCTATTGAAAATGTGAATATTATTTTCATATCAAAATGTTGTTTTATTTATATCTGAATGTTTTATTTATTTATATTTAAATGCTATTTTTTAAAATATGAGAATGTTGATTTATTTATATCGAAATGTTCTTTTATTTAGATCTATATGTGAATGTTATATTATTTATATTTGAATGTTATTTTATTTTTCTTTGAATGTCATTTTATTTACATCTGAATATTATTTTTTTTACATTTGAATGTTTTATTATTTGTATTTTTGAATGTTATTTTATTTATATTTGAATGTTATTTTATTTATATTTGAATGTTATTTTATTTACATCGAAATGTTATTTTATTTATATTTGAATGTTATGTTATTTATGTATAAATATTATTTTATTTATATTTGAATGTAATATTATTTAAGTTTGAAGGCTATTTTGTTTATATCTGAATGTTAATATAATTTATATGTCAAAGTTATATTATTTTTGATGTACCGTATATACTCGCGTATAAGTCGCACTTTTTTTACCGAAAATTTCGACAAAAAGTAGGGGTGCGACTTACACCCAACACTGTTTTTGAAAAGTTTGAAAAACATCAATACTCTGTCACACAGTTTGCTACATAATCCGTATAGTTGACTGTAGTAATGTAAAATTACTAGAATATGCGTAGGCCTACATTTTACATTTAGAAAACTTTCGTAGGTGTACATATTTTTTGTACTATCTTTATATAACTGAAATTGAGATCGACAAATATTTTAGGTTTTACAGACACCCGACCTCCCCAGCTTTTCTTTTGAACTTTTGGACCGATTTTGTATTGCCGAAACGTAGCGTAGGCTAAGTTTAAAGGCGTAATTTTTGGGTAGGCTTATTGAACGCAAATTACAGTATGGAAATAATCGTAAATGTGTGAAAGCCTGTCTAGGCCTATAATGTAGGTAGGCTTAAGCTTAATAAGCTTAAGATGCGTTTTATTTAGTAGACCTACTTAAGGTCTTGGCTTATAGGCTATAGCCTACTAATAAGGCAGTGTTGAGCATTCCGATAAAAACGCGCCATATCTAGGCAACTATCATCGGCAGATGGACGCATTAAATGTCAAGTGTGTTTTATTTTTCATTAATTGCATGTGAGAGTTGAAAAAAAAAACAGCCTATTATTTGTCGGTCGCGCAGACGCAATTGAAATCATTTCAAACAATGTTAATGGTAATTAGGACACATGTATATGCGTTGTAAATGCCGGCGCCTCTCAGTCTCCAGTCTAGGCGACATTGAGTCTAATGACGTACTTCAAAGAATTTTTGTGTGTAGAGTTACTATAGGGATAGGAACTTAAGTAGGGAAAGGGACTTAGATGAAGAAACAGATACCTTACTTTCCTATCTCACTAATGTCTGTAGGCCTATTGATCGGTGGTTTAAATTAAATGAAGACCTGCCCTTATTTGATTATGTTTGCCTTATGCACGGTTAAAACCATTTTTTAATGAAAGTTTCCAAATTAGGGTGAATATTTAGTAACTTTTATGTTTAAAAGGTATGCATCTTTTAGATATTAAAATGCAGTGTAACCTTTGAAGTCGGGGTGCGACTTATGCGCGGGTCAATGACAACATATAAGAAAAAAAATCTTAAACTAGGGGTGCGATTTATACACCGGTGCGACTTATACGCGAGTATATACGGTAAGTATAACAGTGTGAATATGTGTAATGTGAACTTAATGCGAAAGTTTGAAGATGAAAGGTTTTTACCTTTTAGCATTCTCTTCATTCTTCCACTGATTGTCTCATGGTATACATTTTCAGACTTCTTAGTAGAAGTATAGTTCATACTACACTTTTTGTTCTAGACTTGCATTTTCATTAAGAGTTTTCATTGACTCAAAGTTGTCTCTCTTTGCTGCCTAGTTCAGACAGCCCATCCCATGCTAGCCATATGTGTAGGGTAAAGCCTCTTAGCCCACAAGGCCCTGTAAAGAAAGACTGGGTGGACCAAATCCCTATCATTATGGAAAGTTCTGAATGCCCCCACTGAATTATAACCTTAATGAAAGTCTATTTAATGTTATCACTCACTGAAGCAGTTCTGAGAGTTTGTTTATTGTGTGCATTTATCATACCATTAGGTATTCTGATGGAGCTTTGATATTAAGTTACAAGAATGGTGACAGCTGTAGCTCAAACTTCAAGAGAGAAACTACAATTGAATTTACTTGTAACAAGACGGCAGGTATGTGAAACAACACAGATTATGTACAAATACATTTTAACCCCCCCCCCCCCATTAACTTTTGAATTTATTCACAATGTTATGGAAAATGAATTGTGTTGGCAATAGTAGTTAAAAATATACAACCACCGGAATGCTTGACCAGTTTTCCCTCCAAAAAGAAGCCAAGTGATATATTTGAAATATGAAAATAGATATTAATGTTATATATGTACAACAAATGGGTCCCCTTGGCCTAGCGGAAGGGCGCTTGGTTGTTTTACCAATAGTCCCGGTTTCAAATCCTGGTGAAGGCTACTATTTGTTATCGGGTCAAGAGGGAGTCCCTGAATCTACCCAGCTCTGAAGGGTACCTGACAGTAGTTAGGTATAAGTAAGGTGGCTGGGCATTGTGCTGGCCACACACCCTTGTATGCTGTGGCCACAGAAACTGTAATCTTCTTTACATGCCCTATGGATCAAATTGATCCAAAAGATTTGCTTAAATACTATGGTGTACAACAGATTGGTTGCATTCCAGCGTGAAGTGGCTGGATTCATTTTTGCTACATGCGTTTGTAAAGTGGTTAAAAATAAAGTTTTCATTGACAAGTCTGCCACTTGACAACACCCACTTCTATTTATATAGTAATCATTAAGAAACTTAAGATCAAAATGTGGTGGTATAGCAGCATGATATTGTATTATCACCCTAAGGGTCTATAGTTCAGATCTGGTATGGCTGGATTTTTTGTCTGTCTTGGTGCTGAGAGCATCCTGCTTTTACCAATCTCTGATAAGCATTCAATATCCATCATATTAAATAAAGTCAACCATTCTGACTGCCTAAGTTCCATGTTTTTCCGGGGGCCATAGAACCTGGTTAACTGTGTTTCACTAGGACCGTGAAGACCCATAATGTGAACTTCATACTAACCAACCAATAATATATTGCTTCCTCAATTCTTTCAGAAAATGATGGCCGTGGAAAGCCTGAGTTTGTCCAGCACACCAACTGCTCCTATTTTTTCAAATGGACCACGAAGTATGCGTGCATAGAGCAGGCGGCTCCCACAGACTGCAGAGTACAATTCGGAGGAAAGAAATACGACCTCACGGCACTTGTCAAGAATGATGGTAAGATTTATAATTGACATTTGAAAGTCACGGGGGAAGAAGGACGTAATTGACATTATGATACCCACACATGGACAGGGTTTAGAGCTATTAAAAGTAAAAGTCATAAAGCTTAAGTTCTAAGTTCTAGGATAGAGTTTTCTTTTAACAAGCTTAACGTTGAGCCATCTCTGCAAATCTTTAGTTTACATTCCTCCTGCTTCTACTGTGGCTTTCACCTGTACTCTTTCTTCCCGGGTGGCATCCTGGCATGGAATGGGTTGCTTGAACAAACCAGTAAAACCAGTTACTTAACACCATTTATAATAATAATGCAAGACTAGACTCTAACCAGGGATAAGCGTAGGATGCACAAATCTTCTTTATAGTACGAGCTAATTTAACATGTAAGATAAGTCTTAATTATTCTTTTTTTTTTTTAAATTATTAGCTTGTGCTTTTTTTTGTACATTTTTAAAAACTAAAATAGTTGTAATATATTATTAAATTTAAAATAATTTTATTTTTCATAACTTTGAAAATATACTCGAGAAAAAAAAAACCAAGACAAATTTGTGGTTATCTTCTGCCAGCGTTTGGTATTAAGCTTTATGTACATGTGACATTTTTGTTATGCAGGTACAAACTGGCAAGTCATAACTGGAGAAAACGAGAATGATAATTCATATTACTTTATAAATGTGTGCCACAGCGTCCTGCTCACTGGGGACGCCACGACCTGTCCAGGAGGAAGTTCCATTTGCAGAACAGGTAGAAATATTTGAAAATATATTCTTAGGCTTATTGTTAAAAAAAAAGTTTTTTTCTTGAGATGTTCTTTATTTTTTTTTGAGCTGCTGCGTCACAAGTATTCGGTACTGTGCTGACTGTCAATTATAATCACACATTTGTCGTATGTTCTAGAAGCTGACTGTCAGGATAATTGTGACCTGTTGTTGTCAGCTATTTCGATCTGAAACATTGTTCTCTTATTTATTATTTTATTGTGAGCTAATTAATTAATTTTTTAATGCGTAATAATAATCTTTAAGCGATGTGTCTGAGGTATGACGTGGTTGTTAGTTACGGAAGTGACGCCAGAGTCTTGTGTTTTGTCAAGGAATGAATGGCATGTGTTTTTTTTGTTTGTGATCTAATAGATAGTGGTCTCTTGATGTTTTCATATTAAAATAATAATAAAGATTGGACAGTTTTTTATCTGGTGTCTTGTTTTATTGGAACAATTATACTCCAACACATGTTTCTAAACTTTGCTCACATATATACGACTTGGACAGGTTTTAAAAAAACCCAGCAACTATGGATCTGTAATACAGGAATCTGGACATAGTTCCTCGTGCTTTCATGCTCATGCATGTGTCTTTCTAATTATTTCTTCTAATGTGTGCGTAAAGGATTTTTAACCAAAATTTTAAATCACTCTTATTTATTACAACTACTGTATTTTTTTTCACACCTACCCAATGTCTGAATATCTACTTCATCTACTTCATTTACTTCATCTACTTCATCTACTTCATCTACTTCATCTACCAGCTAAAAGTAAGTTTCTTCTCTTACCCACATCCACACGAAATTTTTGAGGTTAGTACACCTGTACAGTGTAATCCTGTTGCCGCCCAGTCTCTGCTGTCCAGCCTGAGAATTGGGCAAGGGACGTAATACTGTATAGAATAACTTCTGTATAGAAGAAACGTTTCTAACATGCAAGGCATTTGAACTCAATTGAAAAAAAATAAAGCAGAACCAAAAATGATTGTATCAAATCTGAAGATTTCACCTGTTGATGACACCCCCTATCTGTACCATTCTGAGCAGGCCCAAAAGGTCCACAGAGTTTAGGCCAGTTCAAGCAGTCCTTGAGCTACAACCCAGCCACAGATGCCCTGACTCTCAACTACACAGATGGCACAGAAAATTACAATGGCTGCAACCGCTGGACGGTGATTAATTTCTTCTGCTCCCCAGGTGAACATAGAAATAGTGTTTTTTTTTAAATAATAAAGTATATAATTACCAAAGGTAGTAGTTTAATTTTACAGACTGTGATGTAATATTCAGTCATAAAGTCTCAAACACCATTTTGGAAACCCAATAACATGTTCTAGCATTTATACCTGTTTATAATTGGTATTAAATTAATTTTAATCACTAATTACACCAAGAAAACATGAAATAAAATCCCATATCTCCTTCGGTGTTTGTAAAATTTCGTACTGAATGTTAGGAAGTTGAATGGTGGAAGTAACTTTGTTGTCTAAAGAAATCAGATAACTTTTATTAAACATATTGCAATCTGTTGATTATCATTAAAGTAGGTTTGTGAATAGTGTATGCTTAATTAATGGACTTAATTGTTGGACTTAAAAACTAGGTTCTATGTGCTGAATTGTTGGACTTAATAACTAGGTTCTTTGTGCTAAATAGTTGGACTTAATAACTAGGTTCTGTGTGCTAAATAGTTTGACTTAATAACTAGGTTCTATGTGCTGAATTGTTAGACTTAATAACTAGGTTCTATGTGCTCAATAGTTGGACTTAATAACTAGGTTCTATTTGCTAAATAGTTGGACTTATTAACTAGGTTTTATGTGCTGAATAGTTGGACTTAATAACTAGGTTCTATGTGCTAAATAGTTGGACTTAATAACTACGTTTTATGCGCTAAATAGTTGGACTTAATAACTAGGTTCTATGTGCTGAATAGTTGGACTTAATAACTAGGTTCTATGTGCTCAATAGTTGGACTTAATAAATAGGTTCTATGTGCTAAATAGTTGGACTTAATAACTAGGTTCTATGTGCTAAATAGTTGGACTTAATAACTAGGTTCTATGTGCTAAATAGTTGGACAATAACTAGGTTCTATGTGCTAAATAGTTGGATTTAATAACTAGGTTCTATGTGCTAAATAGTTGGATTTAATAACTAGGTTCTATGTGCTAAATAGTTGGACTTAATAACTAGGTTCTATGTGCTAAATAGTTGGATTTAATAACTAGGTTCTATGTGCTAAATAGTTGGTAACTAGGTTTTATGTGCTTTATAGTTGGATTTAATAACTAGGTTCTGTGTGCTAAATAGTTGGACTTAATAACTAGGTTCTATGTGCTGAATTGTTGGACTTAATAACTAGGTTCTATGTGCTAAATAGTTGGACTTAATAACTAGGTTCTATGTGCTAAATAGTTGGACTTAATAACTAGATTTTATGTGCTGAATAGTTGGACTTAATAACTAGGTTATATGTGCTAAATAGTTGGACTTAATAACTACGTTTTATGCGCTAAATAGTTGGACTTAATAACTAGGTTCTATGTGCTGAATAGTTGGACTTAATAACTAGGTTCTATGTGCTCAATAGTTGGACTTAATAACTAGGTTCTATGTGCTAAATAGTTGGACTTAATAACTAGGTTCTATGGGCTAAATAGTTGGACTTAATAACTAGGTTCTATGTGCTAAATAGTTGGACTTAATAACTAGGTTCTATGTGCTAAATAGTTGGATTTAATAAATGGCTTGATAGTGTAGCTAATTATTTGGTTTTAATGGTTGGACTTAAGAATGATTTTACATCATGAGGACAAATAGAATATAAAAAAATGTTTTTAATGTAAACTAATGTAAACAGTATGACATGTTTAAAAAAAAGGATTTGAGATTTATTCTGGTGTTTTTGCAGGCAATGTCATGAGTGCCCCAAAGCTGTTCCACAAGTCTGCAGATGACTGCTACTTTGAGATTGAATGGCACACCTCGGCAGCCTGTGTCCTGTCTCGTAAGACTGGGGATGGGTGTCGCCTGGATGACAGCACAGCCGGTAAGCCACTTGATACCTTAGTGGGCGTTTCAGCCAGAGGCCACCCACTGCTTTTGGTTGACCAGAAGCCACCTGCAGCATTTGGTTGACCAGAAGCCACCCGCTGCATTTGGTCGACCAGAAGCCACCCACTGCATTTGATGGACCAGAAGCCACCTGCTGCATTTGGTTGACCAGAAGCCACCCGCTGCATTTGGTTGACCAGAAGCCACCTGCTGCATTTGTTGACCAGAAGCCACCTGCTTCATTTGGTTGACCAGAAGTCACTCGCTGCATTTGTTGACCAGAAGTCTTTCACTGCATTTGGTGGACTTATTAACCATGGAATGAAGTAGAAAAAAATATTTGAAAAAAAACCAACTTCAAAGTAAAACGTAATCTAATTAGACCAAATTGATTCATCGGGCTGTACTGATCCATCAATGACTATCTAAGCAACTATGTACAACTTAAATGCTTCACTGACTTAGTCAAGTTAACAAGATTTATGAGGAAGTCACACTTAATGAAAAGCCGTGTTTGCCCACACTTGTTTTAGATTGTCCGATGCTTTGGGTAGAATATATAAAGTAAGTGGGCTTAAATCCTGATGGTCAACAGGTCTTTTTTCCTGGGCCTGGGGCTTACATTTGTTGACTATAAATGTTTACACTTTAAGAGATGTAAGAGGAGAAAAATTGAAATGAATGATGCAATTCTTTTTTTTTTACTTGTTTCACTCAGGCTACGTCTATGACTTGAATCCTCTGAAAAAAGACCAAGGCGATTATGTGGTCAAGACTGATGACGGCTACACCTACCTGATAAATGTCTGTGCCAAAATCAACAATGGGACACATTGTGCGACCGCCCCGCACAACAATGCTGCCATCTGCCAGGTCAAGGCTGGGTAAGTTGCAGAACATGACTCAGGGGCAGTCACTGATGGAAAATTATTTTTTTTACAAATTCTAGTTCTAGACTCTAACCATAACATGACTACTTTCTTTTTTGTGTTTTTCATTTGCTTTGCTGTAAAGTTGATTAGCGCGTCTTATGATACGTTTATTATACTGAATGATGTAGCAACAACAGTTCTATTAGCATTCTCAGTATTTGTGTGTTCATGCTTTACCCACCACAGTAAAGGGATGTCTAATACAACTCGCGGTGGCTATTGGTGTGGTTTTATATTTTTGTAGCAACATCGTAACTTTACAAAATTTGATGCTAGCACAGTTTCTGTTGTTTCATTATTTTTTTTACTAGCACCGAGTTCAAAGTAGCCGAGCCAACCACTCAGCTGGAATACTTTGATGGGGTGCTGAACCTGACCTATACAAACGGAGATCCTTACAACAACCCGGAGAAGACCCACCGCTCTGCAGAGATAGCGTTTGTCTGCGACTCGTCCGTGGATGTCGGGGCCCCAGAGTTCCTGGAGGAGAAAAACTTCACATATGCCTTCCTGTGGCGTACCAGCTATGCGTGCGCCTTTCCACCAATAGAATGTGCTGTGACAAACGAGAACACACACGAGCAGTTTGATTTGTCCAGGTTTGAACGATTACCTTTGTGTCCTGTCTGCTTCAACATTGCCATATTACGATATAAATATGGCTTGTGACAATCTCAGTAACTAAATAACAATTAACCATTTATAGATACAATTTGAAGGTACTAGTGTTAAATTTGATAGACACTGGCTTTATGCAAATGCTAAATTTAAGCTATATAACTTGATGAAAAGTGGTAATTTATTCCCTCAATAATTAAAAAAAGGCATGAAATTGAAATTTCCTTTACATGTGTTAGTCTCGATGTTTGGTAAAGTAAAAGTGTCAGTGGCTGTAGCACACCTTTGGTCCACCCTTTCTTGTGACCAACTAATGAAGAGTACTGAAACAGTTGGGTATAACCCAGGAAAATGTCCATTGTTTATTAGGAATCCGATCTTTAAATGCCTTCAAAATAGTGAGCCCAAACTTTTAAAGCATCAACTCCCATTACTCTACATGGCAATTCTACAATGTTTGTTTTTTTTCGCAGCTTGTCCAAAGTCTCCGGTGTCTGGGAAACTGAAATCCAAGCAGATTCTCAAAAAAGGAGAACAAAATTCTATATCAATGTCTGTCGGCCGCTGGGCACCGTTGCTCACGCTAGATGCAGTCCTTTCTCCTCTGCGTGCGCCACTTATATTGACAGCTCTGGAAAGGTAGGACACTGTCCTTCAATGTGCCAATTTAAATGTTGCATAATCAATTGGACCATTTTGAATGCTACATAATCAATTGGACCATTTTGCATGTTACTTAATCAATTGGACCATTTCAAATGCTACATAATCAATTAGACCATTTTGTATGTTACTTAATCAATTGGACCATTTCGAATGCTACATAATCAATTGGACCATTTTGAATGCTACATAATCAATTGGACCATTTTGCATGTTACTTAATCAATTGGACCATTTTGAATGCTACATAATCAATTATGGGGCACGGTAGCCGAGCGGCAGCGCATTCGACTGGCGAGCCGAAGGTCCCTGGTTCAAATCCTGGTGCAGGCTAGGATTTTTCCCGGGTCTGGAGGGTGTCCCTGAGTCTACCCAGCTCTGATGGGTACCTGACCTTAGTTGGGGTAAAGTAAAGGCGGCTGTGCATAGTGCTGGCCACACAATCACCTAGTATTCATCGGACCTATGGATCAACTCGGTCCGACAGGTACTTTACTTTTACATAATCAATTGTACCATTTTGCATGTTACTTAATCAATTGGACCATTTTGCATGTTACTTAATCAATTGCACCATTTTTTACATGTTACTTAATCAATTGGACCATTTTGCATGTTACTTAATCAATCAAACATTTTGCTTCTTACATTTTAAAACATTTTCTTGCCATTATCTCTAATAACAATGTTTTTCTCAAACCTGCATATCTCTTTGTTGCACTTGTTGTAATTTATGTGTTATCACTTTAAAAAAAACTATGTATATTTGTTTGTCAGGAAACTGTGTTCCATGCAAACCTTGGTAAGGCCACATCGCCACCTGCAGTGGAAGTGTCAACTGGTGGCATCAAGCTGGTCTACACAGATGGAGAGAACTGCACGGATGTGGACGGCAGCGTCAAACAGTTTAGGACAACTCTACATTTCCGTTGTGATAAAGGAAATCTGGTGAGGGAACCTTGCTTTTGAAAACGAATCAATTTATGTTCTTTTATTTTATATATATATAAAAGCAATATCATTCAACACCAACCACTTTTTGATTATCTTATTATTTTTCTCAATTGTCTTATGTGTTACAGACACTCATTCTATGCAAAAGATTATTGCATCCTATGCTTATCCGTGATTTGAGTCTAGTCTAGCATTTTGATTATTGCTTTAAATGCCGCCAAGTTATTGGTTGTCCTTGTTTATTCAGGCAACCCATTCCATGCTCAAACGCCACTCAGGAGGAAAGATAACCTATGTGCGTTTGTTCTTGTATATGGAAAAAGAAATTATATTAAGGGTTGCTGGTTCAACAGCAAAGAGTTGGATTACTATTACAAAGGTCTTGTGATTACTTCATTGATTCAGATCTTCTGGTAGCCGTCTTGGAAAGAGGGAAGTCTGATGATCTGTTTATTTATACTGAAAACAGTCAGAACATTTGTTAGACTTGGGATTTTGTGTGTATTCTTTCATTCATTTGTGATGTACATAATGGATCATGCTGATTGTGAGCCTGTTTTTGTTAATTAGAAAATGGCTTTGTCTTATCTTATCTTATACATTACAGACGCTCCTTCTATAAAGAAGATTATCGCAAGTCTAGTCTTGCATTTTTATTGATGTTTTAACTTTAGTACACACAAGACCAAAGTCAAACATGGCTGCGTCCATACACACATGTAAAGCTTTGAGTGTGTGTGCACATAAAACAGAGCATATGTTTTTAACTTTGCTGCTGTATAGAAATTATTTATATTGCATTGGCCACACAATACCATTGTATTTCACTGTGTTCTATTTTTAGGCAAAATTTGCTTCACCATGCCAGTGAAATTACTTTGAATGTCCATCCTCCTTGCTTCTGAATATGAGTTTCTTTTCATTCATATATGTGTTGCTACCATTGCTACCCCACAAACCGTTACGAAAGTCTGTAAAACTGATTTTGCAATAAGTGAATTAAGTGCAAAATAAAGTGAAAAAGTTGTCCTAGGTCATTTTTTAGATTTTTATTGAGTTGTAATGTTGTAATGTTGAATGTCTTAACTCAAAGCTATGAATTTTTCAAGCAAAAATTATTTTAAGAAATTACTTAAAAATTTCTTTTGAAAAAAAAAAAGAAAAATTTCCTCTATAGATGAAATAGTTTAAAAGTCAACTTAATATTATTTAAAACATTTAGAACTTTTAAAACTTGTATATTGACTCATTATGTGTGTGTTTGCTAAATTTCACGGCGATTGGTAAATATTTATTCATCCTGGACATATTTATCTGTTGCAATGCTAAATTTTAAAAAATCGGTACTGTTTTCTTGTTCATTTTTTTTCTAAAATGACTTTCCTTACCTTTGCTTATGTAATTTTGAATAACTTTTGAATGAATTCATTGATTTTATAAATTTTTTTCACCTATGTATAGATAAATGAATAAGCTTTTACTAAACAGCTTAAACTAAAAATCTTATTTGGTCTATATCAGTACCATCCTATGGGGTTGCAGGCAGAATACAATTACAAATAAAATTATGTTTTTACTTTTAAAAATAATAATTTTTGTCAACAGGGTGGGCCGCAGGCTCCTCTGCTCATCAGCCCATGCGAGTACACAGTGATATGGCAGACGGAAACCGCTTGCCCAGTGTCCAAAGAGGTGACCAAACAAGCCAATGGCTCAGAGTGCACTGTGTGGGACAGCCACACAAACTTTCTCTTCAACTTACTTCCCTTGAGGAAACCGGACGGCTATGAGGTGACCGCCCCAGACGGCTCACACTTTAAGGTAGGCGTTGACAGTATGTGTAAGTGTAATGAGTAATTTCTTTTATGGTTTCCTACATACTCCTGATTTAATTAGCAGCCCATTATTTTATTTACAGAAAATATATATGTGTTGTTCAGTAAATATTGATTTCTGTAATAAGTAAATTAAAAAGTATTTGCTGTCTGCTAGTCCAAGGGTCAACAACCTTTTGATAACAGTGTGCCAAGGTACGATTTCTAATTCGTTCAACAGCCTAAAAGTCATACTGCTGTAGCACTAAATTTCTTTTAGAAGAGACTAGAATATACTATTAAGGCTTCTTCCGCGTGCCATTGAAAAAATCCCTCGGCGTGCCAGGTCTGGCGCACGTGCCATAGGTTGCAGATGCCTGTGCTAGTCTATAATGACATAGCGTGATATCGATTGTAAGTCAGATGGTCTGAGCTTACAACTGTGTCATTAATCATCATATATTATAATTAACAGACTTACTTTCCAAAAAGGACATGGTTATGTCTCTACGCACATCCGTGGTTTCAAGTCTAGTCTTGCAATTGGATAAAGAATTTTCCGCTGGTGTTAAGATGTTGGCCACACCCATTTCATGCAATGCATGAATGCTACTTGGAAAGAAACAGAATTGAGATTATTTATTTGGATTAACCTAGCAATGGTATTAAAACTGCCTGTGGTCTTCTGGTTGCGTTGCATGAAAAATGTTTCCTGTGATCAAAGCTCTCCACACTTTCACTGTGTCATTTCAGCTGAACCTTTGTGGCAGTCTCCCCGACAGTGTGTGTGGAAAATTTGAACAGTCGTCGCCAACTGGCATTTGTGACATAAAAAATCCCAGCAGTGGAGTCTCGTTGGCAAAGCCCAGTACCAGTTTGGACTACTCCAGCCAAGGGGAACTTACTCTTACTTATAAAGGAGCCTTTATTACTTGTAAGTTACTGTGAAATTTTTTTTTTATTATATTAAAACAAGGTACAGTACTATAGGTTAGCTATATCAACTTTTTATAGCAAGGGATTTTTACAAAGGGATACAATTTTTTTTTACTTCTGCATGTGTTGCAATGTGGTTATGGCCCCATGTGTTTTGATTTCTGAGTCAACATTTTTTTGTGTGAGTGGTGTTTCAACATTTGAATCTTAAATCCATTTTAACATTATTTGGTCAGAGCAAAAGCTTGGCTGTGCATAGTAATGGATCTAATATTCATGAATTTCTAAAAGTATTTGTTTAGCAAGATTTAAATGATATATCAAAGTTATTATCCAATGAATAAAAGTCAATAATTTGTAATAGAAGTTACTTTACTGGCAAACTTGACATCCTAGAAGGTCTAGAAACGCTTTGAGTAGGCGCGGCAATGCTTTGTTTACAAAAGTTTACATAGAAATCAATAAAAAAACATCATTGTTATTTTAAAACTGAAAGTAAACAAAGCAGAAAGGAAGCAGAAAGAGTTGTCATTTTTATGATAATATAAAAATTCGAATTAATAGGCCATAGCAATGAAATAAGCTATGAAAACCAACTTGACAATATATCGGGGGTTGGCACAAATGGGACCGGTCAAATCCACGATATATTATGGATTGGCATGGAAAGAGTTAAAAAAAATAAGAACATGGCCTTGTCTAATAATTAGCCCACAAAAAAAAAATAAGTAACACACAGAGACATATATATAGAGAGACACTAACATCAGTTGCTGTCTAAAAGGAGTAAAGTGCAAATATGATCTCCTTACCATTTTATCTACTTCTTTACTATGCAGCAACAGGAGGTTATGAAAAGTACGTCTTCAGCTTCTCCTGTGACAGGACAGCCCAGCAGGCTAAGGTCTCCTACCTCCACAGTAGGTCCCACACCACCACCTTCTTGGTGAACACCTCCCAGGCCTGCGCTCCTCAGCCTGTCAGCTGCGTGGTGATGGACGCCAAGGGTCAGCAGTTTGATCTGACACCACTGGCCAGGACCTCTGGCAACTGGGTGGTGGTGGACGTCCGGCCCGATCACAGCGATCTGAAGTACCACATTAATGTGTGTCGCCCTGTTAACCCTGTACAAGGTGTGGCATGTCCAGGTAAGTAGTTGCCAACTAATATAAATACATGAATGATAAAAACAAAATTTTAAAGCAATTAATTAAGCTGTGGTCTCTACATGTATTTATTACGTAAATATGTTTTAAAATGTTTTTTTGGTATTATATATTACATATCCTGTAATAGGCCTCCTGCATTGGGTATCTTATATTGTGAATTCTGTAATTGTAATGTATGTAAAACACATGGGAGTTATACATTGCTCCCTGCTACTTGCTTCATCTATATTAATCTCCATAGTTTATTTATCTGCATTAGCTAACAAGTGTATTAGGACAAACTCCAAGTTATTTTGTGTAAATTACCAGTCAGAACAATTTTATTTATGGAGCCTGTGAGGCAGAGTTTTCTTGGCCATGGCTTACTAGGGAATTGTGTGGCAATCACAATTCCAAGCCACTTTTAAGTTGCCTCAACTAATGCCAGGTACCCATCAGAGCATGGATAGACTCAGGGACACCCTCTAATACCCAGGGAACAAATCCTAGCCTTTACCAGGATTTGAACCCAGGACTTTCAGCACGCTAGCTGAGCGCGCAGCTGCTTGACCACCATGTCTTATTTGGGGCTACAATGCTGAGAAATAATAGCAATACAATACATGTAAACAAACAGGAAACTATAAGACATTGCTCGGGAAACGAATCATGAGCATGTTGAAGTAATCAACATTCCTATTAGTTGCCACTACCAACTCTTTTGTCTGGGATGGTATTGGTAATTTTAGGGTTGGTCCCCAGCCATATTTCTGACAACCATACTTCTCAACCCATTCTTTGTTCTATGTTCTAGCTGCCTGTATGAAATTAAACTTTGGGTTAAAAAAAACAAGTACCCGGTACATCTTTCTCCTGTGAATAGACTCTTGTGGCTAACTACTCGAATTTTGTGTATAAGAACTTTCAGAGCACTGTTCTGTGTAACAACTTCCCTCTATTATCAATTTTGCTTTAAAAAGTCACTCGGTTAAGTCATCCAGCTCATATGATTTAAGTCAGTATGATAATGGCGAAAAGGGCAATCTGTTATCTAAGTTCAGTTAACAGAGGTTATATTAAAACATTCTCCTGTGAGTCACTAGCAATACGCAGTGTTGGTCAGGGAAACACTCTGTCAAAGTTCGTATCTTGAGAGTACAAGTAATCAACCTCTTTTATATAAATACGATAAAAATCTCTTTGCATTCAAAAATATTCCTTCCGACTCTGTCGGGCCATAGGGTTAGTGAAGTACTATTAGTATTTCCTATGGTCATAGCTGCACGTTCGGCTGGCATACCGAATGTCCTGGGTTTGAATCCTAGAACAGACTACAATTTTTTCTCGGGTCTGGAGGGTGTCCCTGAGTCTACCCATCTCTTAAGGGTACCTGACCTAAGTTGGGGTTTGTAAAGGCGGCTGTGCATAGTGCTGGCCACACAATCACCTAGTATGCCATGGCCACAGAAACTGGTGAGCTCTGCTTCATCAGCCCTATGAACAGTTTGGTCTGACGGAATACTTTACTTTACAATGGTCATAGCTTACAAGGGGATTGTGTGGCCAGCACAATGATTATCAGCCACTGTTACTTTCCCCCCAACTGATGTCAGGTAACTATCAGCCCCTGGTTTTTACCTGTATTTGACTTTCAGAAGAACAAATGAATGGGCTGACCGCTTGACCACAGCATACTATACCTATGTAAGTTGATTGTGTGTTTGTTTCTCTCCTGCAGGTGGTGCCGTGGGCGGCTGCCAGACCAGCAGCAACAGCAACGAGACTTTCAACTTGGGCTGGATCCAGTCAGAGCCGGTGGCCTCTGATGCAGCCATCACTCTGCACTATGAGGGTGGGGACAAGTGCCACCTGGGCAAAGACACTGAGTCTTATCGCTCCACTCGAATCATCTTCTTTTGTGACGCGGTGGAGGTTGGTACCCTTTGACCCCCATTGGTGGATTTATTTTCTTCAGTTAACTTAGAAGATGTAAACATGTACCGTTTATAAACTTAATATTATATTTTTTTGAAAAATGACACAAAAAGTGTGCTGTGAACAGTATTTACTTTCAAACTTAAATTTCAGGCAAAAAATCTCTTTAAAATTTTTTTCTAATTCAATGGTTTTGTATTTTTAAAAACTTCTTAAATGCTTTTTTAAGGGATGGGTTGCCTGAAAAAAACAGAAAAACCAGTAACTTAACATCATTTGAAACATTAATAAAAGTGCAAGACTAGACTAGTACCAAGGATGAGCGTAGGACGCAAGAATCTTCTTTATAGAAGGAGCGTCTGTAATATATAAGATAAGTTTGCTACTGATTTTTATCTTTCTCAAAGTATTTAATGTTTATTTTCTGTATTTCCTAGCACAATCCTGTATTTCAATCAGAAAGTGATACCTGTGAGTACACCTTTATATGGAAAACACCCAGCGCCTGTGCCCAGCAGGTAAGTTTAAAAATAAAATTTGATTTCAGCATGAGAACGTAGTAGTTGGCGACTGGTACTGTTAGCCAATGAAGAAAAAATTATTCAGTGCCCAAATCTCTTTCTTTAGGAAAAATGAGCATGTTGAAGTAATCAACATTCCTATTAGTTGCCACTACCAACTCTTTTGTCTGGGATGGTATTGGTAATTTTAGGGTTGGTCCCCAGCCATATTTCTGACAACCACCATACTTTTCAACCCATTCTTTGTTCTATGTTCTAGCTGCCTGTATGAAATTAAACTTTGGGTTTAAAAAAACAAGTACATCTTTCTCCTGTGAATAGACTCATGTGGCTAACTACTCGAATTTTGCATAAATGAAAACAATGTACATTTGTTTCATCCTGTGGCCAGGTCACTGAAGGCGATGACTGCAAGGTGACCGACCCGCTTTACAATTACCAGTTTGATCTTAGCTCTCTCCGCAATGGCACCAGCGACTACGCAGTCCAGACATCAGACTACAAGTTCCTGCTCAACCTGTGTGGCCCCTTGGTTGGCAACGTGGACCAGTGCAAGTCGGCAGGGGCGTGTCAGACCGGATCCACCTTAAATTCTCCAGTTCCCATAGGTAATTTTTGTCTCATCATAATTGTAACAATTTCTAATCAATTTTTGCACACTTTCTTTCATATGTCTTGAACTGTTCATCTGAAAGATTGTTGGCTTGTGTTGTGTTTTTTGTTTCTTTTGTTGACTAAATAGTGTTATAGACTTGAGTTATAAATAGATGATAGTACTTATGATAGTACCTTTCTTTGTCCATATAAGAGTCAGAGGAGAGATGGGAGGTATGACTTTCGAGATAGTATTTTAAAGGAAATTAAATATTGCAGCGTCCACACCTGGGAAGTCAAGGCTTTATTTGTAAGTCATAGACTGACTTTCTGAACCCCATCCATTTGGGCACCAATCAGATTTCTATCTTTGTACGGTCCAGTCTTAGTTTTTTTAAGTTAGTTTGGTTTGAAAGCTTGTAGAGTAAAGTTCGTGTTTAGAGTTTGTAGAGTTAAGTTCTCGTCCAGCACATGTAGATTTTGTCTTGGCCTATTTTTGTTTCTCATAAATATTTCAACTACGTCAATAGAGCGATTGCAATCAGGTGACAAAAAGCGTTTGCTGTTTGTTTACTTTGTCTAGTGGTGATAAATGGCAGCGGTATTACTATAGCCTTACGAAGGTTATATTTTTAAATGTGATCATTTTAACAATATAACGTAAAACATATATAAACACTGTCAAGCGATGTAAATTAACATTCAAAGCTCAAATTAAAACCATTAAAAATTAATGGAAAAGGTTCCGTAAGTGCCGAATATTTAATTTAAGATGTCGATTGTCGAAAGTTAGCCTATTACTATTACTTACTTTCTAAAAGTTAGTAAAAGTAAAGCATAAAGCAAAATGTAGGCCTATGTTTCAAAAGAACTATTGAAAAACTATAAATGCCAGAGATCTTGTTTATTTCGTGGACGGACTACTAAGGACTAGTATCACAGTTAAATATCAAGAATTATGGAAACTAATTCCTTATATTTTGCTATAAAATACACAATGTTTATTCCCCATTAATGCCATTATCGCCAAGATGGCCGCTAATATTTACACAATTACGTCACTAAAAACCTAAGCCACGCCCATTGCAATCGCAATATTAAAATGCAATTGCTTTTGTTAAACAAATCAATTTGTTGAATTGAATTGAATGACCACTGCTTGAATGGCTGAATGATAGATTGTGATCGATAGACTATTACCATAACATTATCTGCAGAAACTGAAGTCAAGTGGAGCCCTTAGCAAAGACACCTTTAAGCAGAGTTAAATTCTGCACTACCATATCTATATATTTAAAGTACACTGTGTGTGTGTTCAACCAATCATATTAGTTAATTCAAAGACACCTGACCTTATTGACTCATATTATACTTTTGCAATTTCACTTCGGACATGTGCCTTCGCTAGCTAAATGGATAACCTATCGGACTGCCATGCGGGTGACTCGGGTTTGATTCTCCAGTTATTCTATACCGTTTTTCTACAATTTTTTATTTATTTCAATTAATATTACTTAAAAAAAAAAATAGAATTGTAAATCTACGAGCAACACCGGGCAATTTAGATTTTTGTTAAATAAAACTACTTGCCTATTTTTTACCCGTTTACAATATTTATTTTAAATTACTTTCCTAAAAGTCTTCAGAAAAAAAAAATGTATTAAATTGTTGGATTTATTATAGCTTTCTGTTTATAGTAGATTATAAATTTTTTATCTCTAGCTTAAACAGGCCTGTTTTATTTTCCACCATGCAACGCCGGGCAATTTAGCTTGTAAGATATAATTGAACCCAGACCTATTGAGTTGTAACACATGTAATAACATGTTTTGTAGAACTTATCTTTTCACTTTCTTTTATATGTAATGTAAATAAACTTGGTTTACTTGCAGGCCTCCCAAACAGCAAGCCCAAGTATCAGTCTGGTCAGATAACTCTGGTCTACACCGACGGGAAAGGCAACTGCCACCAGAAGTACAACAGGTCCACGGTCATCTACTTCGTCTGCGACCACGAGGCCAGCGGGCTGGGCGGCCCCAGGTACCTGGAGGAGAAGTCTGACTGCACGTACATGTTCGAGTGGGCCACCAAGGTAGTCTGCCCTCCCCACCAGGTGGTGGACTGCTCGGTGCAGAATGGGAAGTATGTCTACGACCTGTCTCGCCTCTCCCTGCCCAACAGCAACTACGAGAGAGCACTGAATGAGACTCAGCAGCTGTTCCTCATCAATATTTGTCGATCCTTGGTGCACAAAAAAGGTGGGAGTCCCAGGCATTTCAATGAATGAGCATCTCAATGCCTCAAGCTCTTAACCCTTAAAGTACCGACCTACTTTCCTGCTATGCATTCTTCAGTCCCGACCATTATTTTACAAATTACTCCATATGGCCCAGACTTTATTAGAATGGCTGAGACATCAATAGGATTCCCAAATTATTTTTTTACTTTTTTGTTGGTACAAATAAATAATTACACGTAAAGAGTAAATTGCTAGAAACATAATAACTTACCTTATTAGAATAATCTAATTCATAAAATAATTGTATTCATAATGTTAATTCTTATGAAAAAGTTTCATCGATTGTAAGTCCATAATAACGGAAGGTAATTTGTTAGCGTCCATTAGGGGACCGCACTTTCAATATCACAAAAAAAACCCACTAGATCTAATTGATCAATTTTCTTAATTTAAAAGGCAAAATAAAATTCAACTATTCAGCTATCTAATAAATATTCTGCCCGAGACTATGGTCAAAGGTCAAATTCTTTATTTTGTGCTTTAAATAGACATCCTTCCACGGAATTTTGTATTTTGATGACAATATACGCGTCTGGGTCTTAGAAAAAGAAGTAGGTCAATGACTTTATACGCGCCCGGGACTGTAAGAGTTAAGAATATTGTAAGCTTTATAAAAAAAAAGTTCCATCCTCAGTAATCAGTGGATTAAAAACATTATAACAAAATTCAACATATCCTCTATTGAATAAACATTCTGCCCGATGCTGTGTTGAAAGGTTACATCCATATTTTGAATATCTTGTATGAGAGAAATATACTTGCCTGGGCTATGGGGTGTAAAATTGATCTGAGGAAAATAATTATCCTTCTGGGCACAGAGAAGTTAAATTGGCTGGTGGAAATTTATGCACCTGGTACTGTAAGGGTTAATACAATGTGGGCTAATAAAGGGACTTTATATTAAAACTCCCCTCAGTAAGCTGCCATGGTTTCTCCCATCTGCAGGTCAGACTTGTCCGTTTGATTCCGCGGTTTGCAGGATCGACCAAACTGAACTGGATCCTAAGAAAAGGTAACAATATTTTCCAACATTGATGACTGATTACTGCATTAATAATTTTTATGTAAATTGTTTATATATAAACATCATGAAATACAACACAAAGATAAAACAAGTAAAAGTTTCTTCTGTACTATGCCTAAACTTGTATGTAAATAATAACCAGTGAGAAATTTTTATGCCATTGTCGAATGTCTCGTGTCGTGTCAGGTTTCACAACGTGGGTCAGGTGACCAGCCAGTCACTGACGGTGGAGCAGGAGACTCTAGTCTTGCGCTACGATAATGGGGAGCCTTGCGGCAATGGACAAATGCGTTCCACTGTGATTTTGTTTCAGTGTGATGACAAAGGTGACTCGGTAAGCATTGCCAAAATTTTTTAGCTACTTTTTCTTCTTGGAGTCAAACTTCCAGGCTTCATTTAACCTGTACATAAATTGATATTGAAAGGATATGAGGATTTAAACAATGTTTTTTTTTTTTATAGCTTGGCACACCTGGAGGGCATTTTGAGCTCAACGGTTGCCAGGACCACTTTGTCTGGCAGTCCAGCGCTGCCTGTGCACAAAAATCTGTCACAGAATTTGGTAACTGCACTGTGACCAATCCAAATACAGGTGAGACAAAAGTAAAATAAAAAATTTTTTTTACAGAAAAGATTGAAGACATTTTAAAAGTAAAGAATAAACAATCTTAATAGTTAAAGTAAAAGAAATTTAAATAGTAAAGGTAAATGGAAATTTAAAAGTAAAAAATAGGTAATTTTAAAAGTTACGGTAAAGAAATTTAAATAGTAAAGGTAAATGGAAATTTAAAAGTAAAGAATAAGCAATTTAACAGTTAACTCAATAGCTACCATGGCATTTTCCCCCGAAT
This sequence comes from Anisus vortex, assembly GCA_949126835.1. NCBI lineage: Eukaryota > Metazoa > Mollusca > Gastropoda > Planorbidae > Anisus > Anisus vortex. The sequence continues at coordinate 11,492,537 of OX421497.1, forward strand.
GGCCAGCCCATTTTCATGACCTTTTTTTTTACAGCTTTTATTATGAATGAAGCCCTGAGTGTTACATATCAAAATAAGCAGAAATGAAAGCTTATCTACAATATGCTAATAGAACATTTTAAAATTCTAGAATAAGTGTGAAAGTAAAGGTGAAAGTAAGAATGTCATTTTAGAAACAGCGAAAAAATAATAAAATATTCCACTTACAGTCAAATATCTCCAAAAATAATAATCCGAATTAAAAAGAAACTTTGTGATCCTATTAGGAATTCATTCAGAAACCCTCGCTTCAAATTTTATTAATTTTTGTTCACAAATAACAAAGATACACACCAAAAACTAAACACAATTACAGTAACAATACTGAGGGAAAAAAAATTAAAATTAAACCAGACATCGCAAAAAAAAAAAATCACTTTTAAATACAAAAAACATGTTTTCCAGCCGATATTTACATTTGAAAAAAACGAATCCGGACGTAGACGATTCAAAACAAGGTAGTTAGTTTCTTATTTCTAAATCTTGAATTGAATTTGGAAAAAAATAAGTATAGAAGGGTTTCTGAGACGTAAAACGCTGCTCGTGGTCTTACGGCATGGGTGGCTTGAGACGCATTTTGCGGTAAAAAAATGTCCACAGTAAATGTAAAAAAAAAAATTTTACAGGAAAGATTAAGTAATGTTCACCCTCCCTGAAGACTATAAAAGTGTATGCATACATTGATATTAAAAAATATGAAAAGAAAAGTTATCTTGATAATTTGTTTATTTTCTCTCCTATATTGTCTCTGACTTGAATGTTATTTCTTACCTTGAAGGTTACAAGTTTGACTTGTCTGTACTGAAGAAGGCTGAGGGCTACACGACTTACGACAGGGACGGGCACACGTTCACGATTAACGTCTGCGGATCAGTGGACAACTCTACGGGATGCGTCAACGGAACAGGTCAGTTGTGACAATCCCCTGTCCATTTTTTTTCCTTCCGATCCACCAGCGCCTCTCCCAACCTCACATTGTTTTGTATAACCTCTCATAAGCTCTCCCAACCTCACATTGTTTTGTATAACCTCTCATAAGCTCTCCCAACCTCACATTGTTTTGTATAACCTCTCATAAGCTCTCCCAACCTCACATTGTTTTGTATAACCTCTCATAAGCTCTCCCAACCTCACATTGTTTTGTATAACCTCTCATAAGCTCTCCCAACCTCACATTGTTTTGTATAACCTCTCATAAGCTCTCCCAACCTCACATTGTTTTGTATAACCTCTCATAAGCTCTCCCAACCTCACATTGTTTTGTATAACCTCGCATAAGCTCTCACAACCTCACATTGTTTTTTGTTTTTTCAGTCCTTTGGTTAATGCTGTTTTCTCTCATAAGCATTGTTATTTTTCCTCTGGGTTGCATGTACCACAGTTGAAGAGCTGCTGTATTTGAGCCTATAATATTTGTTGTAAAATGTCTTTTTTTATTTCTGAGGTATGTATATTTACCACAATCAGCACACTTCACAAAACACAGAGCAACTAAAAAAACAACATATCAATATGTTTGTCTGTAAGCAAGCAAGAAAGCAAACACCTGGTTAAAAAAAGAAGAATAAGAAATACTTAAAATTTTCTTCTGATCAGACAAAAAAAATGTACCAGTCGGACCAAACTGATCATAGGGCTGGTGTAGCAGCATTCACCACGTGGCCACGGCATACTACACCTTTACTTTACTTCAACTAATGTCAGGTACCTATCAGAGATTGTTAATCTCAGGGACACCCTCCAGTCCCGCGAACAAATTCTAACCCAGGATTTGAACCCAGGACCTTCGGTGTGCCGGCTGAACGCGCTGCCACTCTGCACCATGCCCCCTTCTGATCATTGTTTCCCAATATATTCTATATTTATTTCTATATTTATTTTCTATATTTATTTTCTTTTTTTTCCATTTTTATTTTCTACATTTAGTTTTCATATTTATATTCTACATTTATTTTCTATATTTATTTTATTTATTTATTTTCTTTTTTTATTTTCTATATTTAATTTTATGGTTCACTTTATGCTTTACCTGCAGGTGCATGCCAGGTGGCACAGGTAGGCCCCAAGACCATCATCAACACAGGTACCGCCAACGCCAGGCCAGTCTACAAAGACGGGGTCATTGTCCTGGAGTACAAGGAAGGGGAGCTGTGCAACAAAAGGGGGGTGCCCCGGGAGACGTACATCAACTTCATCTGCGACCAGGACGCGGGCACGGGGGTCCCCGTCTACATTGACAGGACAGACGACTGCACCTTCTACTTCCACTGGGAGACCCAGCTGGCTTGTGAGACAGAGGTCAGTGAAGTGTTAGCAAGCTTGTTTATACAGATGTGGTGAACAGCCATGTTGAGCTATGAAAGAAAAACTCACACCTTGCTCAACATGATTCAACACACGCTGCATTCCTGTCTTTTCCATTTTCTGCCAGAAGTACCCAATACTATAATAAAATTCCTAGTTAGAAAATATCACTAGTATCACTGATTTAACTTTGAAAATACAAACATCTAGACCTACATGAGATAAGATTGGAATTGGTCTAAACACCTAAAGAATGAAAAAAAAATTTGAGAAAATTTTCTTATCAGTGTTGATGTTTAAGAGAGAGTGCCCTTTATTTCAAAAGAGTCATTTAATATTCAGAATGACTAAATGGAGACAGCTTGCAGGCTTTTCATTGTAACCAGGAAAAAAATTCAGATTGTTGAAGAATTTTAAGCTAGTTAATCTGTCAGACAATGACTGGCGTACTGACGGTCCTGGGCTCGAATCCTGGTGAAGGCTAGGATGCGTTCCCAGGACTGAGGGTGTCTGTGAGTCTACCCAGCTCTGATGGGTACCTGACCTTAGTTTGAGTAAAATAAAGGCGGCTGGGCATTGTGCTGGCCACACAATCCCCTAGTATGTCATGGCCACAGAACTGGTGAACGCTACCGTCCCTATGGGTCAGCTTGCTCAGAAGGGATACTTTACTTTTTTGAATCTATCAGACAGCTCCTCTAGACTTGAATTTATTTCATAATATCTGCAAATGCTAGATTACTTACCCAGTTACCCAGAGAAAGAAGTATGATAGATTAAAGTTAGTTTTCTTTTTAACCAACTTGCCATAACAACAATATTTTATTTAATGTTATATAACATTTGAACAGAAAAAAACTCTTTAACTTACTGTTAAAAAAGGAACTATCAAAATGGACCACACCCTACACATATACAATTTATAAATTGAGAAAGATCACTACAAAGCTTGCATATTTATATCATCTAAAAAAAAAAAAGCAGCCAACAAGCATCATTGATAACAAGGAGAGCTTTTAAGGAATACAAAAATGCCTGATACCAGAGTCATGAATGTTTATAAAACAATATTAGCAGTGTTACCTTGACATTGGGGGCACGGTGGTCAAGCGGTAGCGTTCGACTGGCATACTGAAAGTCCCGGGTTCGAATCCTGGAGAAGACTAGGATTTTTTCCCAGGTCTGGAGGGTGTTCCTGATTGTATGCCATGGCCATAGAAATTGGTGAATGCTGCTTCACCGGCCCTATGGTCAAATTTGGTCCGATGGGAAACTTTACTTACCTTTTACCATGACATTCAAAACTGTCCATTTTAAATTTTGTGACAATGAAGATACAGGCAGGCTTCTAGGAATTGTAAATCTCTAAGTATGTTTTAAACTAATCCTTGGGAACTATCTTGCTTTATGAAATTTTAAAGACTGATTAAATTTGTTATATAAAACTTGCTGAATTCATTTGCTCACATTTGCTTATAGAAATTATCTTCTGCTTATCTTCCTACCGGTATATGTTTCGGATGCTCCTTTTATTCAGAAGATTACAGACATAATTTTGTTAAAAGCATTTTTTACATTCTTCGCAGGTAAAATGCGAGGCTGTGACTGACACAGATGCCACCCTAGACTTCTCCTCTTTGATAAAGAAATCTGGCCAGTACACAGTGCTCCCCGCAGACTCTGGCAGCCACCACCTTGTCGGCACCATCTTCATCAACCTGTGCCGACCTCTGAACCCTTTGTACGGAACTCTCTGCCCACCCGGGTCTGCGGCCTGCCTTGACACGGGAGGCCAGAAGCCATTGGTTAGTATTGTATTTGGGTTACTAAAGCAGACCTGGGATCACTTGATTTCGCTAACTTAAGAAAACTGACAAACAAATTATTCTTGTTAGTTTGAGGATTGAAATATTATTGATGAAAAAACTTGTATTAAATTCAACGCTTAACAATTTATAATTCAAATTAATTAAAGAAGAGTGGTTCAATGGGAACAACCAAAGGATGAGTCTTCCCAAATATGCCCAAACCAGATGTAAATGACCCAATAAATGTCCTACAGAAAAAAGATCAAGTGACTATCTTTTGGGACACATACATCTAAACTCGCACCTTAACCTCATCAAGCCAGAAAAAGCGGTGACATGCCCCCTCTGTAAACACCAAAACGAAACAGTTGCTATTACCTTTTTGAAAGTTCGGCACTGTAGGACGTATGAAATGTCAACCTCCCCAAAACACCAAATCTCTCAAACACTCTATATTTAAACTACGAACAGCTACATAAAGTCTGCAATTTCTTCACCATAGCCTCAGGCCGAAAGGCAAGTGCCCAGATGGCTGCTGGATCAAGATGATGATGATGACGTAATTCAAATTATAAAAAATATAAATTTTTTAGGGTAACAAATGCTTGTAACCAATTTTTTTTAATAACTCAAAGATAATTAAGATTCCTTATAGATTAGAGATAATCTTAATGAAATAAATTTTACAAAGTAAATGTCTTTGTTAGCTAGAATTTTTTTTTGTAAAAAAAAGAAATTTGGACAATATCTTTTAAAAAAATGTGACAATAATTTTGTTTATATCTAACAATTGTTATTGCTTAGTTTGCATAATATATCAAAGTGAAAAGAGTCCCCAAGGGCTGTGATATGACTCAATGTGTTGTGATGTGATATGACTCAATGTGTTGTGATGTGATATGACTCAATGTGTTGTGATGTGATATGACTCAATGTGTTGTGATGTGATATGACTCAATGTGTTGTGATGTGATATGACTCAATGTGTTGTGATGTGATATGACTCAATGTGTTGTGCTGTGATATGACTCAATGTGTTGTGATGTGATATGACTCAATGTGTTGTGATGTGATATGACTCAATGTGTTGTGATGTGATATGACTCAATGTGTTGTGATGTGATATGACTCAATGTGTTGTGATGTGATATGACTCAATGTGTTGTGATGTGATATGACTCAATGTGTTGTGATGTGATATGACTCAATGTGTTGTGATGTGATATGACTCAATGTGTTGTGATGTGATATGACTCAATGTGTTGTGATATGATATGACTCAATGTGTTGTGATGTGATATGACTCAATGTGTGTGCTGTGATATGACTCAATGTGTTGTGATGTGATATGACTCAATGTGTTGTGATGTGATGTGACTCAATGTGTTGTGATGTACTGATTACGATACCACAATGATATGGCACAGTGTTGTTAAAGAGTTGATAGTATTACTCAAGGGGTGTTTTCTGGTCATGACCAGCAGATGAAATGGATGACAAATGTAAAAACCATTTTCTTTTCTTTTAATAACAAAAACAAAAACAATTTAGAACTTGGGTCGTGTTGACAAGGAGCCTGTCTATGATAAGGCCACAAAAGAGGTCAGGCTGACCTACACCAGGGGTGACCAGTGCCCTACGAATCCCAGTGTAAACATAACCTCTAAGATCATCCTCAAGTGTGGACAAAGTAAAGTGATGGTAAGTTCATTGAAGAGAACGATCTAATTGCTAATTGTGGTGCAGTCTAGAATTTTTTTTTTTATATATTGGGGTTCACAAAATTTGTTGATTTATAGCTGGACTCTGGTCTTGATTGTCTTGTATTAATTTCAAATGCTTTAGTATTCTGTAGTTAATCATTTGTTATGTAGGTTTTATTCACCTGTCTCTCAAGGCCTGGGTTCAAATCCCACTGCTGCCACCATTGATGTGATGTTTAATTTTTTTTTTTAAATTTGAAGTGCTTTAGCAATCTATAGTTGATAGTTGTGTAGGTTTCAATCATATGCACTTCATTCACCACTCTCTTGAGGCATTTATTGTTTATAAACTTTGTAGATCAATTCAACCCAATGTGTTTATAAATTGCATCCTTTAGGCTAATTCACAACACATTCAAAGACTATACACAAGTTGATTTCATTTGTCATACAAGAGGATGTACTATTATTTAATTCACAACACATTCAAAGACTATACACAAGTTGATTTCATTTGTCATACAAGAGGATGCACTATTATTTAAATCACAACAGTTACAGTTTCACACAAGCTAATTCACAACCCATTCAAAGACTATACACAAGTTGATTTCATTTGTCATACAAGAGGATGTACTATTATTTAATTCACAACACATTCAAAGACTATACACAAGTTGATTTCATTTGTCATACAAGAGGATGTACTATTATTTAATTCACAACACCACATTCAAAGACTATACACAAGTTGATTTCATTTGTCATACAAGAGGATGTACTATTATTTAATTCACAACCCATTCAAAGACTATACACAAGTTGATTTCATTTGTCATACAAGAAGATGTACTATTATTTAATTCACAACAGTTACAGTTTCACACAAGCAGTCACTTTAAAAGCTACACCGAATCCCTTCTGGTCTAATCTAATAACACAGGCTGTTTGAATTGATCACATCCCGTAACGCGCTGTCACTAGTATCTGTATATTTCTATATTTCCTATACAACAGAATTTTATTTGTTGACCTTGCCTCCCACGAGTTATCTAAATTTTTTTTTTGTTTTTTTTTTTTTTATCGGTGGATATTCTTGTCAAGTTTAACATGCTGAGTTTGTTCCCTTTGATTTTATTTCTATGGTCACTGATAGTTTTAAAATTGTACACGCATTTGGGCAAGGGTTACATTCACTATCTGTAGTTTGAAGTTCAATATATTGTATTATGTTGTAAATTGACAATGATAAGTTATTTGAAACATCAAATGTAACAACATTCAGTAAAGATCTTGCTAAGCGGGTAAATTATTCTTCACTAGATATTTATACCATTATGGTCTACAATGCTTTGGGATCAAAACTTACTTCAACTTAATGCCAGGCACCCTTTCAGATCTTGGGACACTCCTGTGTTTTTTGTTACATTTTTTACCTGTATTTGAACCCAGGGACTGGAAAATCTAACATGCAGCCTCTAGATCAGGCGTCGGCAACCTATGGCACGCGTGCCAGACTTGGCATGCAGAGCAATTTCCAATGGCACGTGGTAGACCCCAATATACATTATTTGTATTATTATGTTCAGTTTGTATTCACACCCTGGTCGTTCTCACCTTGCAGGGTCCGGAACTGGATACTGTGAGCTCTGACTGCGAGTACGTGTTCATCTGGGAGACTCGCCTGGCATGCCCAGAGGCCAAGTCTCAGAAGCTGACGTCAGGCTGCGTCTTCTACGACAGTCAGTTGAGGACCAAGTACGACCTGACACCTCTGTCCAACACTTACTCGGTGAGCCAAATTTTTATTAAAAAATACCTTTGATTTGCGGCGACCCTTTCCACATGGCAACAAATAGTTTCCTTCTCAAGTGGGTCCGTGTGGAAAGGCTATCTCCAATACCGTTGGACGATTCCCACGGAGACAGTGTAACAATATTTTGTTGAGAATAACACTGTTTTAACCCAAAGCTAGAGATGTGACGATGTCTGATTACGTACCGAGAGAGGAAAGCTTATAATTTTCTATATTTTCCAATTTAGAATATTTCTACTTTGCTTATAATTGTGTTTCAGGTTCCAGCCTCCCCTGGGGGCCAGGGAACGTTCAAACTTCGACCCTGCGGCCATCTTGATGAGAAGGGAGAGTCGGGGGCTGCGTCATGCGCCAACTCAAGCGTCTGCCTGGTGGGCAGCTCCAGCCTGGCCGGGTCCTATGGTGATGTAAATCAAGGAAAGTTCCAGAAGGACACTGAGTTTCTGACACTTTTCTTCTCCCAGGGCAGGTCTTGCAATTCAGGTAAATGTGCACCAGATTGTTTGTATTTTGGTGGTTGATATGACTGAGTATAATTTATTGTGTTTCACTGACGGCAATATGCAGTTGAATTGATTGTGTGTATAAAATTCATTATTTGAATGAAGATGTATAAATTGTGTGAATTTTGATTGCAGGTAATGGCAAGGCTAAGTCCATCATCTACTTCAAGTGTGACAGGAATGCAGGCAACGGACAGCCAAAGTTGTTTGGTAATGTAAGTAAGGGTCTAAAAAAATAAATTTCAATAGATTTTTTTTTAAAGTTATTCTATTTGTATTTTCTTACAAAAAACTACAACACTATCAACATAAGATTGTAAAAATGTATCAATATAAAATAAAAGCTCCTAAAGGAGGTACTCCTTTCTACCAGGCTAATACATAGGTCATGGATAAGGGAATACCCCTGTGGATATAAGGGTTAGTGGTGAATAACAAATCAGCAGCTGAGGACCAGCTGGACTGTGGTCAAGGAGGGGAAGGCAGGATAGCTATTGGTTATAAGGGTTAGTGGTGAATAACAAATCAGCAGCTGAGGACCAGCTGGACTGTGGTCAAGGAGGGGAAGGCAGGATAGCTATTGGTTATAAGGGTTAGTGGTGAATAACAAATCAGCAGCTGAGGACCAGCTGGACTGTGGTCAAGGAGGGGAAGGCAGGATAGCTATTGGTTATAATAGCTCTAAAAAAAAAAAAGCCTCAGAAACGCCCCAGCAAATGAACAAAAAAGCAGTTTTAGGCTGCTTTAACCTGGGCAGATACGGAGAGTGACCATTTGGTGAATTGCTATGGAAGCCCATCCAGAAATAAAATCCTGCAGAAGCTGAAGATGTAACACATTGACTGACTTCTATCTATTAAAAATGAGAAACAATGAAAAAGAAGAAATAAATAATAGCCCTTTTTATAATTTCTTTATATTACTTATTAATTTTTTTTTTTTAATTCAATTTTTCTTGTTTCTATTTAGGAAGATGATTGCCTGGTTACATTCCAGTGGCTGACCAGTCTGGTTTGCCCAGCGGACAAGCTCAACTGTGTCACAACATCCAAGGGCTCCCTCTTTGATTTCTCAATTTTGTCTCGGGAGTCTAACAGCTGGAACTTCACAGACGACAAGAATAACTTGTACGTAGGAGATTCTCTCTCTCTCTGGTTGAGCTTCTGAACTAAAAAAAAATATACCTTTTTTCTCCGTTGCTTTAGTTACATGTCATAGGTGCTATATTTCACAGTGACATTATTTGTTTTTTCTTGGATAACTAAATGAGTTTCACAAGCTGTGCCTGTGCTTACACCCTCAATATTTCACTGTGTTGATATCTGTATTGTTATATATACCCCTCTCCTGTATTTTTGTGGATATTCTTTACTTTTCTTGCTTTATTTCCAAAAGTCCGATATTAACAAGTTTTTACAGCTTTTATAGAAAAATGTAATAAATGATCAAAGTGTTCTGGAGTTGTGTTTTTTTTATATTGACATCAACAGAAGGAGTAAATAACAAAAAGTATTTATAAGTTTATTGTTTGGCATGATGCTTATTTTGAATGATTTCTGAGATTGATAATACTTTTAGTTAATTCCATTAATATTTCTCCTTTTTTATATTTGGGGCATGGTAGCCATGCGGCAGAGCGTGCGGCTGAACGTTCGGCTGGCATACCGACGATCCTGGGTTTGGATCCTGGTGAAGGCTAGGATTTGTTTCCGGGACCTGAGGGTGTCTCTAAGTCTACCCAGCTCTGATGGGTACTTGACCCTAGCTGGGGTAAAGTAAAGGGGGCTGTACATAGTGCTGACCACACAATCACCAATTATGCCATGGCCACAGAAACTAGAGAACGCTGCTTCATCGGCCCTTTGAATCAAATTAATTTGATGGGATACTTTTGTATTCATCTTTACCCTGGAACAGATTATTGATGGCCATCATAAGTCTCCTGTAGTTCCCTGTACTTAGTGAAAGTTTGACAATGTAAAATTTTTTCTATGATGTTTACTTCATTGTTCTTTTTATACCCACAGGTACTGGCTAAACCTTTGCCAAGGGGTTCAAGGTCAGGCTGTGACTGCCGGCTGCCCGTTGAATGCCGCTGTCTGCAGGAGACTGGCTGATAAAAGTAAAGTCCAAATGCTGGGTCAGCTCGACTCTCAGCAGATCACAGGTGATTTTTTCCCACCCGTTATTGTTACATCTTTTTATGTTCCTGGGTTTAAAATGTTACGGATGCACTTCCTGAATGGTTGACCCATACGTAATCGTCAATGTTTGGAATGGAGGTTAGGTTTGCAGCTGTGCTGAGTAACTAATAAAATGTACGTTACAATTATTGCGCATTGATTGTAACTGGCAAGTGGAATACTTTGAAAAATGAAGGTGTGACAGTTGGCAGTAGTAATGTTAAAGGTGTTGTTGTTGTTTTTGTCTTGATTTGAAATTTTTTAGTTGTACCTTAAACCAGGGGCAAAGTACATAGGAGAACTGAAATTTTGAAAAAAATGTAACAATTCTTTATAAAGGAAACTGTACTATATACGGGAAAAATAAAGTAAATGCTTGTCAAGCAAAATTTTAGCACCCTCTGCACAAAAATCCTGGCTGTGCCCCTGCCTTTAGCTAATTATCTTTTAAAAGAGTAGAGCAAAATTAAATAAAAAATTATCAAGTTAAATCTTCTTTCTTCTTCTTCTTTGTTCTCAAATGTTATGATTGGGAGGATTCAGACAACAAGTCCGATGGTTGTAATGAACTGCGCAGTGGCTGTCAGTTGCTCTAGTCCACCAAACAGTTTGTCGTTGAAGGTAGCCCCCAGGGGCCAAATGGCTGACCGGGTAGAAAGATACAGAGGGCAGGTCTGAAGGACATGCTCCGCATTTTCGGTATCTGTTTCGCAGGGGCACATTTTGCTTGCTCATAGTTTACGGAACATGTGTTGCTTTAGCCTGTTGTGACCAGTCCTTAGTCTGAAGATAATGTGTTGGAATTGGTGGGAGAGTTTGTAGTAAGCATCAATCTTTGGGTTGTTTTGTTGCAGCTCAGACCATCTTTCGGATTCATTCCTTTTGAGTATTAAGTTGAATCAATAATGAATAATGAAACAAGGAAAAGATTGGAGGCAATAGAAAAGTGGTTTCTAAAAGGATGATGAGAATATTATGGAGTGAAAAAAAAAATGCTGAGATATTAACAACAGCATGTGCCACAAGATCACTCATTAAAACTATAAAGACAAATGAAATTCTTAGGACACGTCTATAGGAAAAATGGAATAGAAAGACTAGCTTTGTGTGGGAAGATATCTGGTAGGAGAGAGAGAGGAAGAAAAAGAATAACATACAGGGAAAGCCTGAACGAATGGGCAACAAACAATAGCGTAAACAGTAACGACTTCCTTGAAACGGCTAACAACTGAGAGAAATGGAGAGTCATGAATGTTGATTTCCGTTCCAGACCTTGCACCTGATGATGATGAATTAATAAGTGTAAAAAAAATTGTTTATCCTTATTCTCTTCTTTCCTCAAGCTGTGAGTGAGTCGTCCACCAGCACATCTGTTACGATTAACTACAGTGACGGAGAAGCTGACGTCTGCTCCTTCGGAGGTAGGAGGCGCAGTGACATTCCCTCAAAAGTTTCCATAACTTTAACATGTGGCAGCACCATCGGGGCCCCAGCTTTTGACAGTTTCAAGTATGATATTTGTTTTTTTTAATATTTAGTTTGTAAAACAAAAAAAAAATATCGGCATAAAAGAATCTTTGTATAAACATTTGTTTTCTAAAACTTAAATTCTTTGTTTAAGCTGAAATCTGTCACTTTTATTACATATGCATATTCATAAATGAGGGCCAATTTATAGGTCTGGTATGTTAAACTTGTTTCTTAATGTTCAATATGGCAATATATATGTTGGGTTCATATGTTGACTGATATTGCATTTTATTTTCATTTAGTTCTAATGAATGCATTTTCAAGATCAAATGGAAAACCAGAATGGCCTGTGCAGTCAGCCAGTGAGTGAATTTACAGATGATAGAATTCAGTTTTTGGTTTTTATGTGTGTGTGTAAGTTCTTTTTCATTGTATTCTCATTGGGATAGTTCACTTACTACCATCTGCTTGTTCTGTTTAACTTCGTTTAGTGATAAGCTTCAAGTGAAGGAAGTGAGAGGCCTTGTGTATGACGTGAGAACTGGGCTGAGTATAAACTTGAAGCCTCTGCTTAATCCAGCAACGTGAGTGAACTCAATAAATTTTAAGTTTTTCTGCCCATGATGATTTTTTAAAAGAATAATATTAGTTTAAAACTTGGATCTGAAGATTTGTCCCTGAGTTTACCCACCTCATCAGTTTGGGAAAGGAAGTTCAGGGTGGTTGGGAATTGTGTTGGCCACACAACCTGTGGCCAATGAAACTGGGAAATGCTGCTCCGCTAGTCATACGGATCAAAAAGCTCTAAATGGGAGGATATATTACTCTTACTCAAAAGACGCAATAATTTTCTTTATAGAAGGAGCGTCTGTAATGTATAAGATAAGATACTCTACTTGGTACACAGTGATTATAGGGGCTGGCAATAAAACGCTCAAAGCTTAGCTTTTCATTGCACATTACAAATAAATTTTTTGTCTATGTTAGTTATCATTATGCATGAGAGCAACTACCAGCGGTAGTTAAGTTGCCAGTGTAGAACCAGCATTTATCCAGGCCCATCTGATTCATTGGATATAGTTTGGAGGGAGGGTGGTGGGGGTAGACACCTTACAGATTTAGCCATATATATATTCATTGACATCCTATAAAAATTTTGACTACACCTGAAAATGTCAAGGTCATTGTGTCCCCATCAACGGCACTTAATTGTTCATAAATTTTGGAAAATTTATTTAGACTAGAAATGTATTTTTTTCTAAAAGGCTTTTCTTCATGCAGCATTTATGCAGTAATGAGTTTTCTAATGTTTTTATTTTTATTTGGCAGCCAATATATTGTTGATGTAGCCGCTGATAAGTATATCATCAACATGGGGGGCCCTATTCACCTGGCCAACACTAATCCTGAGCCCTGCCCTGGGGCAGCTGTTTGTTTAAAATCTGGCCCTAGTGATTATAAGGTTCTTGGATCATTCAAAAGCATGGCATATTTCATGGAAGGTAAAGTTTGTTCCATCTTTTCTTAATCTGTAACAAAAACATAGTAAAAAAAAGAAAATGTACCAGGAAGGCGAAAGCTTTTTGGTTAAAAATAACAAAACTTGGCCCTGAATAGTGAAATAGAAATGTTTAAATGGACATTTTGTTAACACTTTGAAGGCCCTTCTCAAACTAGTTGGCTTAAATAATTTTTCATTCCCTAATGGCTCCCGATAATTTTTCCAGTATCATCACAAAGGTTTAAAAAAAATATTTCCATTGCCATGTTTCAGGGGTGCATTTGTGTGCAGGCCACAGATAGAAATTAATTCTTTTTCAGAATATTGACCCTGGCAAACAATGTAAAGTTATGTTTTATGGAGAAAAAAAAAGAATTATTGTGTTATTGATTTTTAAAAACTTTATGCAGATGAACACCTGGAAGTAGTTTTTACTTCCCCTATCAAGTGTCAAGGTAATCAGTCTCACCTGAACATCACCTCTATTATCAGCTTCCACTGTGCCAGCGATGTTGAGTCTGTGAGTTTCTCTCATGCCTTTTTTTCTCTTTCTTATCTCAATGTTACTTTTCCACTATGAGCCCAAGAATGTTTCTGTTAGCGCTTGCAATTAATTGGTTCAGTGAAGCGTGCAATTGAAATACAATAACGCAGTTCACGTCAAGAGGATGTAAAGCTTAAGTCACATCTCTGGTACCATCAGGCCATATTATATAAGTGGACCTGCAGTTACTCCTCTGCAGTTCTCTGCAAGGTCAACACAGGACTCGGGTTCTAACCCTGACGCCATCCAATCTCTGCCGCCCTGCAGTAGGTTTGGACAAAAGAAATAATAATTTTCTTTCTAGACAAGACAATAAGTGTTGAATGAGTTAGCTTCTCATTAGTTAGTTTAAAATTAGGATCATTTGCATTAATGAGCTTTTGGCTGTGAAATTCTCACAATTACCTATATTATAAAGGCTGGGTGATGACAGAAAACTGACACATCGCTCTACACATCCTAAGGCTGTAGGTTTGAGGGTTGAGAAACAACTGTTTAACTCTCCCCACCCCCTTGCTAAATGTTAAGAATTAGTAATGAGACTAAGAGTAGAATCTGCAGAGAGCTGGATAGACAGAAGGTGGAATTGGCACTGAATACTAGCATTTACCATTATGTGAACACCTTGACTTTCAAAATGGCAGTATTTCTTTCTACATCAAGGTCTCATTGTAGCCCAGGCAGCTGGTTAATTCATAGACCCACTTTTAATGTCCATTTCCTGAATTCCAATATTATTATTCTTAAATGCACTTTTATTTTGATCTAAAATGTTTATAATGCACATCAAGATGGGGACAGATGTTGTTTTTTTTTACAAATGTCAATTCTTTGTTTTCAGTCACGACCAGAATTTCTGTATAAGACTTCGGACTGCGCTTACATGTTTGACTGGGACACAAAATTTGTTTGCTTTGATTTGGACCAGTAAGTAGTTGTTCTCAATTCAGGTTAGATCATATTGAATGTTTTAATAATCAGCAAGTTCTATGCGTTTGTTGAAATTATTAAGTTCAAATTTTAACTACTGTGAACTGTGTTGGACCAATACATTAAAAAAAGTAAAATGTAGTATTTACTAGCATAAAAATTTCACTTTTTTTTGAAAATTTACATCATGACATGTTTTCAATTGACATAGTTTTAAAAGTTTAAAAAACTGCACTACTCTGTCATAAAGCTGTAACTAACTATGTATTAATTTGTTCATGGCATGCTAGGGGAGTGTGTGGCCAGCTAAATTTATTTCTTTACTTTCCAAGTGAAGTCAGGTATTCAACTAAGCTGGGTTTACTTGGGGACAGCATTAACTAGATTCTGGAGAAAAAAAAATCATAAGGCTTTTTTTACCATGATTTGAATTGAGACGTTTAGGTCGGCCATCCAATGTTGCACTCTTCTAAAGCATCACTTTCCCCCTTTCCCATAAACTGTAATCATTGTTTAGACCGAGGTTGACCAGAAGATGACTACAGCACCTTTAGTATTCCTGTCTTCAATGCACTTGTGGTATCTTCTATGTTAAATAAATTCTAAAAAATGGCTGCTCATGTTCCTTTCAGATCTTCACTGAATGCCATCAGCAATTCAGAAGACAGACCCAGTGCTAAGAAAGTGGCAGTTGGTGTGTCTGTGTTTATATGCATAGCGCTGGTCTGTGTTTTTGTGTTGATTATGTACAAGCAGGAGAGAAGGTAAATTACAACTCATGGTTTTAAAAGCCAATATTTAAAGACCTTGTGTCAAGTCATAATTGAACTCTTAGTCTCTTTGATGTATTTTTTAACTTGGATTGATCCAGTGCTTGAATTGAATTAAAAGATATCAGTAAAGCAAACATTTTGAGGTTGTTATTTTTAAATGCAGGAATATCTGTCAGAAATTAAGACTTAGGCTTCTAGTTGATAGTAGGTGTCAGTGATTGAAACAGAGCATAATAAATAGTCTATGGTCAAAGAGAGATAACCAATGAAAAGAAGAGTAAAACCTTGACCTTGATAACAAAAACAGACGATAATTATTATATGACAAGAGAAGACTATAGTTATCGCGCAGTTTTAGTGATTTTTGTTCGTTCACGTGTTGTGTGAGAAATGTTAGAAGGTGACAGGAGACTCGACCTTGGTAGGGCAGTGTGTGCAACGAGCTCTTGTGAGATAGGAGCTGTATTTTTATGTGGAGATTTTGTAATGGAGATAATATTGGAGATCTCAGTGAATCTATTCTGTAAATTCTATTATGTAACTTGCAATGCAATTGAGTGAATATATATATTATTATTATTACTTATGGATTTTGGACTAAATTGTGAGGACATAAAAATGTGTGTGTAAATAAACTTATCTATATATATTTTACTGTTCCTGGAGAGTATTATTAAATTTGTCAAAGCCTCGAAGAGATTGTTAGTGAAAGTGTTGAACAGTCACTAAATAGCAACTTACAGTAGGTCCTACAATATTTTCTTAATAACCGTCACTAGGATTTGAAAAAAAATTATCTAATAAAAATTTTTTTCCTGTTTGATTTCTCTCACAGGGCTAAGATAACGGCCAAGTTGAAAAGAGTTGTCCTGTGTAGGAAGGTCCAGGATGCACCTATTGTCTATTCTCGGGTAACAAAAGTTTAAACAATAAGCAGTGTGTCTTTGAGGAGGTGTGAATGGCTTTTGTGGTGAAAATGTAGACTTACGATCAGGAAACATTAAATGTTGGCCTTCTGGACCATCTTGTCTACCTAAATATATGGGTTACCGGAGTTGGCAGCCGCTGATTAAAACTGAATTTACATAACATGGGCTTTTGAGTAGTTTGCCTATTGCATAATTTCAATCTGTGTCCAGCATTTTCTGCTTCCCGGCCCCTTCCCAAACCCCTTATTCGGCTAAATGTTCTAAACTAATTTCGGCACTTCATCTCTTTTTATGTCTATTTTTTTTTATAGCTTAAACAAATCTTTTTTGTACAAAGTAAATGAAAATCTGTTCTCAATACCTAATAGATGAACCCCACAAATGTGGCTAGTTGTACCTAAGGTTGCAAGATAGTTTTTCAGAATTTACCAGCCAGACACCTTCCCATTCCTCCGCTCCCCGGTATCTCACCAAGGGGAAAATTGTTATACATGTTTGATATTTATTTGTATTTTGTACTGGACATTTTGCTAAAATACTAGTGGAAAACCAGACTTCTGGAAACCCTAAAAGTATTTGGTTGAATAACACCTCCTGTTTATCTATTTTAGGCAAATTTTGAAATTAAAACCCCCTCATTTTGTAGTGCAACCATTTGCATTGGGTGCGGGCATCTAGTGGCAGAGTGTAGGATTGCAATTTCAAAGGTCTAGAATCCACTTCATAGTTTAAACCAGGGCCTGGAGTGTCATTGAGTCTGCCCAAGGCTGATGGGTGTCTGACAAGTTTGAGAATGTCAAGGTGGGCTGGGCTTTTTTGGGGAACACACACTCCTTTTGCTTGTTCTGGTAAAAAAACAACTGCTCAGCTCTGCTTTACTAACCATATGGATTATATGTAGCGTGAATGTGGTTACCTTACTACCTAGAATTTGCTCCATTGGTTCCTTCATTATATCTCAGCTGAGCCAGGCCGAGCCGGGTGACGAGGACCCTTTCAACCCATTCAGCGAGCCAGACGAGGAGTCGGAGATCCACAACGGCCAACTTCCCCCGAGAGTGAGCACCTTCCACGACGACAGTGACGAGGACATGCTGCTCTAGCCCGAAACCCCCCCAAAAAAGACGATCCCCGTGGCACCCTCTGTCCCCAGCTGTGAAAAAAAAACAACTACCAGTTGGTTAACCTCAACACAGCTACTGCTGATATTGTAGCTCTGAATAACAATAATTTTACACAGAATGAAGTTTTGGTCTCTTCATAAAAATATTTAATTGGATAATCTGCTTAATATCATTCCATGCTTTCATTTTAAACATAGTTTGTTCATTTTAAGTGTGTGTCTGCGTATACTATAGATCTAAAGCCATTCTTACTATAGGTAGTTGATCATTACTTTGTTTCTTTTTGAAATGAGAAAGTTGGTACTTTTTCAATACTATGTATAAAATGTACATATGCTTAATATAATTAAATATATATATATATTTAACAATGAATTCCTACTCTAGTGGATTTTTTAAATTTACATACAATGTTTTAGTATAATTTTGTTCTTACTTTTTGTGAATTCATTTCTTAGAGGAAGAAAAAACATATTTTTGTAGTTGTTTTGTGGATGTTAGAGATCTAGAATTATTTCCTTTGGATAGATACATTAAAAAAAAAAAGTCTTCACTTTGTTAGTGTTTTGGGAATTCCCCTAAAACAAAAAAATAAACAATAACAAATACACTAGTGTCATGTTGCACTAAGCTCCTTAATGGTTATAAATATTCTGAGCTTTTTTAATGGTGTCTGTTCACATATCAATATCACATTGTAAATAATAAAATAATGCATTTTTGTGTGTGTTGGTGTGTGTATGTGTGGTGTCTGAATTTGACTGCTGTTGACTGTAATTACTACTAAACATGCTTTCGTTCAGCTCACAGTATGTCTACCTTCTGAATATCAACAGTGTTTTATGGTTAAATTGTCAAGAGTTTAAATGACAATGACCACAAATTGTCATGACATTATAATGTATTTTTGGCACTTCTTGTTCAAGTAAGTTTTAAAGTATTGGTCACAGCTGTGACTGTCCATCAAATGTTCACAATATAATTAGAAACATTTCTCTCTTTTTTTTAAACATAATTTTGAAGTAAGCAAAAGCCATTTTCCAGTTGTATATTTTCCACTGTTTAGCTTTCCCACTGTTTAGAAGTTTCTAACAATATTAGGATTTTCCCACTTTTTAGACTTAACACTGTTTTGAAATTTTAACTTTGTTTACTTTCCATTGATAGGATATTCCTTTGTTATAAGACATTTTTCTTCAAGACTTTCCACTCTTTAGATTTGTCCACATCCTAGAATTCTTAGAAAACAAACGAGATGAGTGATGTAATATTTTAAATTTAAACAGAAGTGCTTGAAGAGAATTTGTTTAAAGAACACACTGTGCATTATTAATTGATTTGTGTGTGTGTGTGTGTTCATTTGATTTTTTGTTTTGATTGTGCATTTAATGAATATTATTGTAAAGCATTGTTTCAGTTATAAATTAAAAAGAAATAATTTTAGTTTTCATTCTGATGTATTCTTTATTAATACAAAATGCAGTTTGTGCTCTTCATTATCCTATTCAAACTCTGCTTACACTTACAATTTCTCTGCTTACACTTACTCTGCTTACACTTACTCTGCTTACACTTTATATTGTCCTGTTTTAGTAAACCTCTTTATGGATTAGACAGACTAATACCAGTCAACTTCTCTCTCTTACATTAGTTTTCTCCCCTTCCTGTGTGAAACCTGCTTCTGATGCAGTATTCTTTGCTTTATTTCCACTACTTTTCCCCAGTTCAACTTTCTATTTGAAGGAGCCACTTCTATTGCCATGAGCAATCTAACCAAAACCTTTCCCGTGTGGTTTAGTTGATATAAAAGAAAAAAAGTTATACCATTCTAATTAATCTTATTGGTTTTTAAATGTAAAGTAGTTCTGTATATTTCTAAGGCATTTGGTTTTATATAGCAGGGGTCGGCAACCTTTTGATTATAATGTGCCAAGTAGGATTTCTAATTCATTCAGCGTGCCAACAGGTCTAAAAGTCAACCCAATCTTTTCTTGTATAAAATACTCTAATTGTCTTTTACAGAGTTTTCCGCATCAGATTCCAAATGGCTCGGCATGCCAAGTTTGGCATGCGTGCTGTAGGTTGCTGGCCTCTGTTATAGAGGCTCATTAAACAAAACAAAATCATTGTCACATTAAATTTGGTTTGTTTAATAAAAATATTGGAAAAATCAATATTTCAAAACTACCATATTAAAATAAACACTCTATAATATAAACACTAATATTACAAGTCCATTAAATAAAAAAGTTCATTCTGAAGAGAGACACGATTCTGAAATAGATGATTTGTATTTACTGAGTTTCTGTTCTTCTACAGAGATAAGGTTTCCCCTTCTTATTGTTCATAATGCCAATGTCACAACATTTTCAGATGTATTTGTATGTAATACAGACTCTTGCCACACTCGGAGACAGAAACCCACCTTTTTTTCTGTGGGGATGTGGGGGAGGGGTGGTTGGTGGTGTTGTGATGACCCAGATAGCAATGAGTCTCATACTATTTCATTTCCTTTTACTTTCTGTCCATTGTGGTTTGCTTGGCTGCTTGCTGTGCAATAAAAAAGAAAGTGCACACTAAACAGATTGTCGCAGACACAATACCCAGTCAACTCATAGTATGAAAGATGTAATATTTTTACAAGTTCTTTTTTCTTTTCTTTTCTTTGGTGAAGACACAATACAAAGTCATACGTGCATAATGTTGTTTTCAAGTATGTGTGTATTTGATTTCATGCCCACAGTGTATCTATTGTATGTATTGACCAGATCAAAATGAATGGTGGTGTAACTGGGTAATTTGACTTCCTGCTAAACCTGGTGTTGTGATCATACATGGGCTTTCATTTGTTTTAATCGTTTTATCTCCACCGATATAATGCTTGTTTCTTTCCCTCTAAATTACCACAGTGGGATAATTCTGAAGAGAGCCACGATTTGTTTTGATGAACTATGATTTAAAGAAAATGGTGTTTAATATTTTGCAATATTTGTTCAGTCAAAATTGTTTTATTGTCCATAATCACAAAGTACATGTCATTGCCTGTGTCATCACATTTAAAAAGTAATTTTTTTCTTAACCTTCCATCATGCTGTTGATTTTTAGAATGTAGAAGAAAATGTTGTGTATTTTATTATATTGCTTTTATTATTTATGCTTTAGTGCTTCATTACTGCTGTAAATGTTTTTATTTGAAGAGAAAATTGGAAGGGGGGAGCAACCCAGCCAGGCTAGTCCTGAGAACCACTTTCTTGGTATAAATATTACTAAAGACTGTTGTAATGGGTTCATACCAACTGCACAGAAGTCTTCCTGTTTTTCATTGGAGATATGTAGTTTTAATATACTATTCCTTATGACCTTGTAGAACTAATGCATCACAGTCTGATCAATTTGATCTATAGCAGTGGTTCCCAACCTTCCTAATGCGGCTACCCCTTAATAAGCTTCTAATGTTGTAGCGACCCCCCATCCCAACCGTACAATTATCTTCGTTGCTACCTTTTTATTGTAATTTGCTATTGTTATATTTTGAAATTTCTGACATGTAGAATGCATTTACATTGTTAGAAATTAAAGTTTTGTGATTAATCACACGTGTTAACATTAGAATAAAGTCTTGTGTGGAATACTTAAGATGTGAAATTCATTTCTCATTACCTACTATAATATATTACAGTCTCGTTTCCTAAAACCGGCAAAAATAGGCCTATGGGTTTTCCGATGGTCTTAGCCAGTCTTAGGCGACCCCCTCGAAATGGTCGTTCCACCCCCAAAGGGGTCGTGATCCACAGGCTGGGAACCGCTGATCTATAGGATCTGTGAGCTACAAGTTTCATGGGATGCTAGGCCATCACTTCTTTACTTTATCTCAGTTAATGTCCTGGTGCAAATCAGAGCTAATGTAACCCAGCCTAAGTCATAGCTTATATACACCAAGGCACAAATCGGCCCACCAAGCCATTTGGTGTGGCCTTCCCTTACAGCTACCAGCAACAGCTGTATTTTGGAATTTATTGTTTAATAATGTAGAAAACTAAGTTTAGAATGTGTGTAGCCCATTTTATTGCATCCAATTCCTTATATGGTCCAATGAGCTTATGTGAATAGGTCTGACCTGGACTTAAGTTTTGGTTTATATATAAAATAAAAAAGTTGATGTTTTATGTCTAATTATACAATTGTTATGTTTTGTCTTTTTAATTCCAATAAATTTGTTATAAGTTATAGCAATTAGGTTTTATGTATAGCGTGTTTTTCAGCTGATGCTAATGTCAACACAGTGCTAAATTTAAATATCATAACTGATGATAAATTGGATTAACATGTTTTTTTTTTAAAAGCATGTAAGTTTACTGCAAAAAGAATCTGGGACTTTTTCTTTGTAAGTTGACAGTCTCCGTGTCCAGTTCACTATAATTGTCTGCCCCTGGCGGATTTGTTATTTTCCCTAAGCTGCTTGGCAACCTTGAAATGGGGAGAGAATTTAAAGGTGTCTTACAGTTTTGGGTTGGGAAGGGGAGGGGTTGAGATGGCAGAGAGAGCATTGAGTTTTTAGCATTACTTCACATGTGTAAGCTTTTAAAATTGTAAAAAAAAAGTTATAAGAACTTTTATAAAACTGTTTGTCTGCCATTTTTATGGTTGCTATAGCAAAAAAAGATATAAACAAAATTTTATTCACCCCAAGTATACCTAAAACACACAGCTGAATCTGATAGGGTAATTTAAAATTGTCAGGTATGTGAAATAATAAAAAAATATATCTAGACAGGTGTCCAACCTTAACCAGATTGTTACACAATTAGTGAGAGCTTTGTGTAGATAACAGAGCCAATGTAATATTACACTCAGTGCAGTTGTATTTTGTTTGTTTCTAAATAAGAACATAGAAATAATAAATTAAACATTCTTAAACAGACTAAACGTAGTGGGCATTGCTAAAGGAGACTTAAAACGTTCTAAAATGACTTTCTCTTTTTCTATAATTTTATAATCAGTAAATTTTGTCAACAATGTTTGGTCTAGTATTCTTTTTTTTTACAATATCATGTTTACAACAATAGAAATGTGCATAGCGAGCAATAATCTTCTTTATAGAAGGAGCATCTGTAATGTATAAGATAAAAGAACTTAAAAAAAAATTGTTTGCTCATTTTGTAATGCTTTTATGTACAACCCCTTAAAAAAATAATTTTTTGTTTCTATTTTTCTGTCTTTTTTGTTTTTTTGTTGATATTTAAACCCAGACCATGACAACAACTATAATGTGACATAATGTAATACAAGAATGTTTTTCAATTTGTAAGGAATAAATGAAGTTTACTTTTTGTGTTGTTTTTTTTGTGGGGTGTTTATATTTATTGAATTTGTTGGCCTGATAGATTCATAACGTTTTTATTAAATTTGTCTACACTGAGAATTGTAACCTGGGATGTATTGGTCTTAAAAATTGAATGTCGGGTGGGGGGGAGTCTTCTTCTTCGTTCTCAAGTTAATGATTTGGGGGATTAAACAACAAGTCCTATATGTATGGTAGGTTATACTGTGCCGTGGTTTTCAGTTGCTCTAGTCCACCATACAGTTTGTCATTGAAGGTGGCTTCCTGGGGGCCTTTTGGCTGACCGGGTAGAATGGTACAGGGGGGCAGGTTTGAAGAAATGGTTCCACATTTTAAGGAGCTGTCCCACAGGAGCACATGTCACTTGCTCCAATTCGTGGTTTCCGGAACATGTGTTGCTTCAGCCTGTTATGACCTGTCCTTAGCCTGAAGGTGATGTTGTTGAAATTGGTGGGTGAGTTTGAATTGAGCATCACTCTTTGGGTTGTTTTGTTGCTACTCAGATCATCTTTCTGATTCGTTGCTTTTGAGTATTGCCTTAATTTATTCTGGGTGTAGAGATGGGTCTGTCTGGTTTTGTCTGCCTCCAGTTTTAGCTAACCTGTCGGCAGTGTCGTTCCCTTCAATTTCCACATGCCCAGTGATCCATTGAAGAACAAGTGTTCATTTGTTATTTTGCATGTTTCATCCAAATACATCTAGGTCCTGGGTTCGAATCCTGGTGAAGGCTCGGATTTGTTCCCGGGACTGGAGGGTGTCCCTGAGTCTACTCCGCTCTGATGGGTACGTGACATTAGTTCTGGTAAAGTAAAGGTGGCTTGTATGCACTAGTATGCCGTGCCACAGAAAATGGTGAATGCAGCTTCACAGGCCCTAGGATCAATTTGGTCCGGCAAGTACTTTTCTAAATTACTGTTTCATACAAGTAGCCCCAACGCGTCAGCTACTGTTCATTATTGATACAAATGCTTTTTTTAAAAAAAAAGGCTGAATTCAAACAAGGAGAATATGAAGGCCTAAGAACACTTTTTGACATCCTTGTGTGACACACACTTCACCAGGTTTGATTGGCGCCTGACGTCATTTGAGGGAAAGTAGCTGATGCTAGTGTGCATTGGGCTAGATATACAATACCGTGTATGCTGTGACCAAAGAAATCGAAAAACTGTTCATATTTAGAAACATGGAACAAATTGTGCCTGAAACTGAAAGAGGATGTTCACCTACTTTCTTACTCTAGGCTGCCAAACCGGCATCCTGGCTGGATAGCGACTGTTAGAACAGCGACTGTCAGTTTAGCGACTACACAAGGGCGACGTAATCAGGTTGGCGGCTATTGTCTGAACGGCGACCGCATTATAACATCGACTGTTACGATAGCGACTTTACTGTCAACTTCAGAATGAGATATAGGGCCTACTCAGAAGGGCGCAAACTTTGTTTCTTTTGCTTTTGACTACGCGTGCGTATTTACCAGTTTGTGTTCGCTTTGTGAAAAGTTCACTATAAGTGTATCGGTCGGTCGTTGCTGAAGGCAGTCTTGATAAGTGAAATTCGCGAAGTAGGAAACACCATATTTACAGCAAATCATTGAAACCTGGACTCGCTCCAAGAAGTGTACAGATCGACTTTGAACTAGCTGCCAAAGCTACTCTCATTGAAGCATTTCCTCAAACGCACATCTACGGCTGTTACTTTCACTTGGGACAATCGCTCTGGAGAAAGATTCAGGAAAACGGACTACAACGGTTATATGTACAAGAGGAAAATGTTCGAATGGCATTTTCAATGCTCCTTGCTCTTGCCTTTCCACCTGTGGATGAAGTGAGCGATGCCTTTGATGAACTGGTGGCAGACTACCCACCAGAAGTAATGCCTCTTGTAGATTACTTCGAAGATAACTACGTGGGGCGGAGAAGCAGACGTGGAGACAGCAGACAGCCATTATTTCCTGTAGATATGTGGACAAATCGTATCTAGCTACTACCAGACAGAGACCTGAATCAGCGAATAAAAAAATACGTGACAATGAACACACGAATCACTGCTGTACAGCAAAATCGAGATCAGTATGATCTTCTGCAATTCCTTCGAGCCCTTGCTCACAATTTAGAAATAAACGTGGCATGATTTGATTGGTCATTTGTTCATTTTCTATTGTTTTAAATCTTCTTTTTAAATCATGTATTCTGTATTAAATCTTCTTTTAAAATCATTTATGTATTATGTAGCTAATCCAAATTAAATATTATTTATTAAATACTTGTTGATAGAATTTTTTTTACTAAACAGTTGTTTTTGTCATTGGTGTTTGGTTTGGGATTAAACACATTGAAAATAATAACAAATGTATATTCAAGTATGTTTATCATGTTATCTTACTGGCAAAGATGACAATAAGTACCTTTAAGAAAGTCAAATGTTGGATTAATAAATGAAATGTAATTTTTAATTCCTTTTGGCTTGAAATGAGCAGCCGCTGTTATGTTATGACAATCGCTCTTTTATTACAATCACTATTCACTATCATGTGGTCGTTGTTATGGCAGTCGCTCAACTTACAGTCGCTGTTTTAACAGTCGCTAGGCCTATAAGGAACCCAAGCGATAAGATTCTATATTGTATTTGTGATCGTCTCGCTAGTTCATGTAGAGTTGTTTATTTACATTTGAATTTGGTGAAGAGAGTAAGTGTAGATTTATTTGTTATAACGCAATACAAAAATGCTTTCTCGTAGTTTCTTCGACTTGCTAATTCATAGAACGCATTTACTTTTGAACTCGAAAAAGTTGCGGAAAATCCATTTCTAGCACTTTCTGGTTCTGCACCAAAATCTATACGCTTATAAGCGTATTAGTGCGGTTAGTGTCTTTGTTGTTGTTGATTTCTGCATAGTTACCAGTGAAGTTGTTTAGCCTAAATGTGTACATACGTTCAAGCATTACAGCATAGCCCACATGCATCGAGTGGATTGAGTTATTATCATAGTGAACAAGAACCTAGATAGAAAACAGAGAACACCCGAGGAGATCCGTGAAGTCGTAACACTACCCTAATCTATTTCCTCATGCCCCCAACCCCTCCCCATTTAGGACCTACACTATTACTCCCCTTTGCCGACCCTACCCCAGTCCCCACGACCTTGAAATCCTAGTCACTATTGTTTGATTTAGCACAGTACCGGTATACTATAGTTTGATTTAGCATAGTACCGGTATACTATAGTACAGGGGTCGGCAACCTTTTGCTAACAGTGTGCTCAAGTAGGATTTCTAAATCATTCAGCGTGCCAACAGCCTAAAAGTTAAACTACTCCAATATACTTTTAAAAAAATATTCTTATAGACAATTATTTGAACTCCGTTGCAAGACCAAGGCCGAAAGCAAAGGAGATTATTTATACAGAAAATCGTTAAGGCGTTTTATATTTAATACAAAATTAACGTGATTGTGATTATCATCCTGATTATTTGCATTTATATTAAATACAATATTTAATTACTAAAATTTCACATTTATGTTTATTATTGTCTAATCTTTATCAATTGGTAGTCAAGATGAGCATCTTAACACTTGCAAATGTTAATTATATTTTGATATCAGTGTAACAGGGTGGGGGGAAGGGGGGGGTAATTAATTTCTAATTCATCATTACTACTACAACTAAGTCTAGTGTAGTGGGTCATGGGCACAGGACAGCAAACGTTAACTAAAATACATCTAAACTAGGGCACGAGGGGACTTTGGGCTTCCGTGACACTTCCGTTGGGACAGAAGGATTATTACAATCTAAACAGACCAACAACACTGAACACTAAACATAAAACACTAACATCATATTTAAATTACAAATTACTGTTTATTCATGTAAATCAACTCATCCCATTTAAGGGAAAATAAAAATCATAAAAACAAATTAAGCCCCAACAATAAACCTATAGGTACTTTCTATACTCTAAACATACTGTAAACCCTCACAAATAATAACCAAACTTTAACTCCCCACTAAAAACAAACTTCAACTCCCCACTAAAAAACAAACTTCAACTCCCCACTAAAAAACAAACTTTAACTCCCCACTAAAAACCAACATAGGCCGACATTACGACGTCATATCCGAACAAGCCACACACAACTACGCCATATACTGACCACTGGTCATCCAACAAAAGGGCCATTTCAGACGGAAGTGACTGATTAATTACTCTATTTATAGACCCTGACTGAACGCTCTGATGACCCGTCCAAATCTCGTTCTAACTAATTTCAAAATGACTATTTCCTGTTGACTAAAGTGTTAATCCTTATTCTAAATCTCTAATTGCTAAATATCTACCAATTTATCCTATATACAACCCTACATTAAATTAAACTACCAAGAACATCCTACCTATCTCTTTAATTAAACTAAACTGATGAAAACCCCATTTAAAATAATCGGAAAAAGAATTCCGAAAAATGACACAAGGCCTAGCCACTTAACCTCGTTTCAGGGCTTTTACAAAATACAAAACAATATTTACATACATTATGTAAGGGGGGGAAAGTTAACTGAATATACTGAAATGTGTGTGGTATTCAATTATATAACACACACAATTAAATTAATATACATATATTTACATTTATACACAAGGGGAGGGACGGGTATATCTGTGCATACCTATATTGTGGTAGGCAGGTAGGATTAGCTACCTGGATGAACCAATACTAAAGACTACTTCACTTAAACTTAAGGCACTATTTATAAGAGCTACTATACTAGATACTAGACTATACTAAAGTACTAAAACTACACTAAAGTTAGATTACCAAGCTAAACACAGAACAGCAAACCACAAATAAACAACGTACACTACAACAATGTAAAAGTATCTAACCATCAATTGAACAAATAAATTTTTCATAATACACAAACATGTTTATTCAAATTATAATAAGCCCTAACCATCACTATCAACAACAACTAAATAAATCCATCGTCTACCAACGCCATTTCTAACTAAATAAATCATCATCTCTACCAACTCTTAATTCACATACTACAAAATAATAATTCAAATCTTCTCATCACTTAACACACTATCTAATATCTAACCAAGAAAATATAACAACAGATCTAGCAATTTATAACATCTAACTTAAAACCAACATAGGCGGTTTTACCCGACGGGACTCTTAAGAGATGCAAAGCTGGGCCACACACAATAAGAAGGCTGTACTACTGACCGGGAATGGATTAAATAGCCCTCTAGGGCGAATCGACAACTATTACTGACCAATCCGATTCAAATAGGATTAAATAACAGACCAATCAGAACCAGGCAAGGTGACCAGGCGCTCAAAAATAATTAATTTGTAACAAATGTTAAAAACATGCTTCATATTACAAGTAAAACGAAGACCTCTAAATATATCAACAACTTAATTAAACTAAACTATGTCTATTTAAAAACCACAGTACATTTCCTACTAATTACTAATACCCATCTTCCATCACAATAATCGTTAACAAAGTTATTTACCCAAAACGGGCAAGTTTTGGTACAGAATTTAGTAATTAACAAAGAATATATAGCAAAAAAACACAATCATATACCGTAGACTGGTTATAGTAAAAAAACAAACAAAAATACAACGTAAACTGGTTACCAGTTTACAATTATTTTTATACCAAACAGTCACACAAGTACATAGCTATATTACAAATAATAAAATACATTTAAATTAAAAGTCAATTACTTACATTCTCACAAATAATAACACGCACAGAGCACAGAAACTTAAACACATTCAAAACAGACCACTAGTACAGCACTAAGCAATTAATCACACTTTTAATTTAAGTCACTGACCTACATCAGTTTTAGTCCTTTAATGTGTTTTAGAAATACAACCCAATAACAACCTGTTGCAAAGCTCAGATAAACATAAAGACAAAAACACTTTCCTTATCCCTTATGCGAGAACAAACGCATATAAGTACTCTTTCTTCCCGAGTGACATTCGGGCATGGAATGGGTTGCCTGAACAAACCAGGAAAACCAGTAACTTAACATCATTTAAAACATTAATAAAAATGCAAGACTAGACTCGGATCACGGATGAGCGTAGGACACAATAATCTTCTTTATAGAAGGAGCGTCTGTAATGTATAAGATAAGATAAGATAAAACGGGTTAATTATCTACCTTTTATTAAAATAACGTTTCCACATTTAGATGTAATTCAATATTGATGCCAAAAAAAGTTATGTTTGTAAATGCAACTCACTGAAATGTGTCGCTGTGTCATTCAGAATTCAGAAACACCGGCTTCCACAGTCAGTTTTCCTCATTCAGAACCGCAAAATGTTGTCTTATTATCAATAAAAAAAACACACCTTGGAGGTCTCTCGCGTGCCATTGAAAATCGCTCTGTGTGCCAAGTTTGGCACGCGTGCCTTAAATTAGGTTGCCGACCCCTGACTATAGTATATTATAGTATAGAATAGTATAGTATAGAATAGTATAATATAAATAGTAGGCCCTATAGTAAAGTATAGTAAATCTGATATCGTATTGTATTGTTTAGTATTCTATATTATATGCTTAGTAAAGTGTTTGTATTGTAGCATAGTGAAATTAGGCTAAGCGAAAAGGTAATTTAAGATTAGGCTTATACTATGTGCTTACTGATGTCAGACCGTGTTCATCTAAAATCTAAAGTAAACTAGATCTAGTTAAACAGGCGTTAAAGAGTTAAACTAGATCTAGTTAAACAGACGTTAAAGAGTAAAACTAGATCTAGTTAAACAGACGTTAAAGAGTTGCTAAATCCAACGACGTTTTCTTTCTTCCGGATCAAGAACGTTTTTTTCTTCTTCCTGGATTCCTAAACAACTAGACTCTATCTCTGATTGTCACCTGACAAAGGTAAAAAAGGACAGGTATGAATTGGGCGTTGTGCTGGCCACACAATATCCAACACGTTTCAACCTAATTTAAAAATAGACTCATCAGGGTACCGAAGTGCATATGTGAAGTTAAGGAAAGTATAATAGTCATTTACTTAAAAAGACGAAAAAAAAATAAGACCACCTTTGGATTGTCGATATCATTGACTCTATGACATGATACCCCCCCCCCTTTCCCACTAACCGGTACACCATAAGCTTCGTTACGGATGTGCACAATATGTGTGTTAACATTTCAACTTGGATGAGGTTTCTTAACTAACTGAACAGGATGTAAAAGCACACAGTCTTTTGTGGTCGATATTACGAGCTTTAATTTAAAGCATAGGTCCTACCTGGATTGTCATCACCCTCGTATCTTTCTATTTAAACAAAGGATTTCAGGTAATTGTTTTTATAAAGCTAAAGCTTTAAACTATTTATTAAGTAGGCTACTTTACGTCGATTTAAAAAAAATATTTTTAATCAATTTCAACTGAAATTTAATGATTAACTATAAACTAGGCCTAACCCAGAGGGCACAATACACTTTACAGACGGTGAATAAACGTCAAAATCGGACCAGATTTTTTTGTGAAACCACGTATATTTAAGAGTGGATTCGCAAAATTAAATCACGTGATTTTTTCAACGTGTTTTCACCGTGAAAAATCACGTTTAAAGACCGGTGAAATTACGTGGAAAAGTTGTGAAATCACAACAAAATACGTGGCAAAGTCACCAAAAACCACGTAAATACTCCCCCGAATTACCATTTGTTTTTACTTTTGTTCCTATCAAAATACTGCAATGGGATTCGGAAAATTAGTCGTCTGCATGTACTTTAATTGGCTGTATAATGCAGATTGTCAGAATTCCATTGCAGTATTCTGATAGAGAATTATAACTGGCATATCCTACCTATAAGCTTATAGGGAAAAACGTCTATAGAAGAATCTACTAATATGTAAACCAGTTTAAACACACATGAAAACAAGTGCAGAATATTTATGCATCTAAAAGTAAAAGATGATTTGTAGATGAAAATCTTTTTTTTTTTAATAATAAAAAAATCAACTTTATATTTTACTCAGACAGGCTGATAAAAATAAAGTTTGAGCTCTGAGGATGTGGATGTCTGTTTTACTATTCTACGAATTGACTCTTGCCAGTTTGACCTATTTCTTCTTACCTGGTATAGTGTATTTAGCTATAGCCTACCCGTATTACATTCATTGTTTCAGTATTAATTTACTAGCTCTAACAGGTCATTTTTTTTCAAAACCAAATTTATATTTTAAATAATCATGCTTTTGACCTAAATAAGAAGTAAACTAAGACCCATTTGTATAACTAAGGAAAAAGGCGCCAGTCTTACATGATAGTTTTCCTTTAGGCTACTATTTAGTAAGCTAATGTTTTCACGTTACGAAAGGATATGGTGTTTTAATCATTGTTTTCTCTAAAATTGAAATTTTAGTTGATAGCAAATTTACTTATATAATTAGCGTCAGCTATAAGCCTACTGTAAAAAAAAATACTGTAAAATATTACAGTAATTTGTAGCTTACCATAAAGTATACTGTAACCTACTGTAACTTTAAAACTATATTTATTTTGTTTTTAAAGTTTCGGTTCAACGCCTACCTGAGATTTGGCCGCCCCTATTCCCGCCTTACCCCCCCCCCCTCCTTCTCCAGTTACGCTACTGCTTAGGTCTATATATAGTAAGCTATAACGCAGAGGTTCCTTTAAAAACAACAATTTAAACTGTTCTGTCCAGCCATCGGTCAAGGTGAAATGATTGAGATGGCAGTGGAAGAAGGAATGGCAGTGACAGTTGAGTGCATCCACAACTACGTTCAATGGAACGTGACCATCTCCGGAATCAAGTTTCCCGTGGCCTTGTGCTATGACGACAAGTGCAGCGACAATTCTCCACACCGTCAAGGTACGAACGCTAGCGGTGGTTTTGGGGCAGATCGCCAGTCCTATGGTCCCGGTTTCAAATCTAGGTTAATTTGCATATGTTTGTTATAACACAACCCTAACCCTTAGCAACGCCTATAGTTTTGAACTTTAGCTAAAATCGGTCTCTTACATCCATAATGTCCGCTTTGGGCTAAATATAGCCTGCTGTTAGTTATAATAACAAGTTATAGGTCTAAGCAAAAACTAAGCTCCAATAAGGATGTCTTAAATGACTTCTGCGCTCCCTACGATTGCATTAAATTAAAGGTTTCCGCTGTATACAACTTTCGATTTTAAGCTTAATTTTCCATTGAGAAAGTCATAGTGAATTACTAAACCGGAAGTCTAGAGGGGGTAGTGCGATCGAAAATTCCGAAACCACGTGTTTCAAGTTATCAAATAGCAGAAATATCAAAACAAGCCGTCCATCTTATTATAGTCTTTGGTATAAGCTTATCTAGTATATCATAGTAATCAGACTAGTTACTATTTTATCTTTTACTTTTCAAGGTTCTTTCGCATGTTTCTTTACACTGAACGTTTACAATTTACAGAGCTGTTTCTGGCGGTCATGTACAATAATTACAATCCACCCACACACCGTTCTAAGCTGATGATAAAGGAGGGATGGCGCTCGATCTCAAAGGTTTACTGCATCGACGCTCTCGACAAGTCTGTTTTGAGGACATGGCTGTTCACCTTAGAAGGTATGTGCTCAGTGTAGTCTTATATGTATGGCCCTCAGTGTAGTCTTATATGTATGGCCCTCAGTGTAGTCTTATGTGTATGGCCCTCAGTGTAGTCTTATATGTATGGCCCTCAGTGTAGTCTTATATGTATGGCCCTCAGTGTAGTCTTATATGTATAACCCTCAGTGTAGTCTTATATGTATGGCCCATGATTTACCGCGGAATTTCAAGCTACTTCGCGGAATTTAGGGTTCTGAAGAATCAACCTAACTGCCGCGGAAAATACCAAATTATGTGAAATAAATTTCACTCTAAAACTAGACTCAAACTACGGATAAGCATAGACGCATAAATCTTCTGTATAGAAGAAGCGTCTGTAACTGTAACATATAATTAAAGAAAATATATTAAAAAGCATAGAAAAACATCATCACAATCAAACATCACATCCTTAATGTGTCAAAATTTATAAACCATAAGTCATATCTTTATTGAGTAGACTTTAATAGTTTCAAATATTCTGAGTCTGCATCGAGCTTAAAGTGTTCCCGGGAAGTTAATATTCTAACCAACAAAACATGTCTGCTAGCAAATACCACTGCGATATTTTTGTCACGAAAAAACTTGCCGTTTTTCTAGAACATTAACTAAATCATATCATTACTAATATTTTTTTATAGCTTGCTGATACGGATTTTAAGTCTACGTATGTTTCATCATCGTTTGTCTATTTGACAAGTCTGAATTAGGTGTGACCTTTTGAACTGCTATGATCGTGAACTTCCGGTGAAA
Source organism: Anisus vortex (assembly GCA_949126835.1). Lineage (NCBI taxonomy): Eukaryota > Metazoa > Mollusca > Gastropoda > Planorbidae > Anisus > Anisus vortex. Next base: position 11,525,891 of record OX421497.1, read on the forward strand.
TTTACCGCCATTTTCGTAAACAAAAACCATGCTTTTGGTGCTGCTAAAGTTGTTATATAAATCATTCATTTTATTATTCTTAGACGTACTTGTATATATTTATACTGTGGTGCCCTCTACCGGACTTTTTTCTAGAAATACGGCCCATTGATTTCAACATCGACAGCCAGTTCTTGTCTTTTAGAAATATACAACGGCTACAAGATTAGTTATGAGGAATCCGTTTTTAACATCACAAGTGAGTAGGCGATAATTAATACTCAAAGTGTTAGTCGCGTTAGGCTGAATGTAGCATTTGTTTATAAAATAAGTTAGTCAAGAGTTGCGTCCTTGGTATTTAAAAAAAACACAATGCGGAGATTTATAAAAAAACAACAACACGAAAATTCCTTTGCATCAAGCAATTAGTTTGGGATTATAAATAGGTGATTCTTCAAATCTGACATTCACTATCCATCGTTTTCTTTTAGCGCCATCTTTTGGAAATGAAAAAAAAAAATTCTATACATATTTTCGTGCAACCAGTAACGTAGTACACAGACATGTTTCGGAGAAAATGATCGAATAAGACCGGAAATGTTGTTTCTTGTGAACATTTATGCATGCATAATCGTTAAGACTTGTCAATAGCCTAGTCTAGAGAAAATATATTCATTATCATGTGCACACGTGAATGCTTTGTAACACCGTATATACTCGCGTATAGGTTGTACTTTGTTTTTTTACCGAAAGTTTCAAACAAAACAAAATTAGGGGTGCGACCTATCCGCTCGACACAATTTTTAAACAGTTCCAAAAAGCATCCCTTCTCCGTCATTAAGTTGCAACGATCACCAGTATCGATGGTTGTAATGACGTTTAATCACTACGAAATCCGGAGGCTTACGTTTTACATTTTAAAAAAATACTTTCGTAGGCCCGTTGCTTTTTTTAGTTTTGTTTCCCTACGGGGCGACAAATTGGTCACTTTTAATAAGCATTTAAGGCAGTTACATGCACATAATAAACTTGCCGCTGCCTTTGTACTCTCGCGCCTCGACTACTGTAATGCTCTGCTAATCGAGATAACTGTCGATAAAGTCGCCCAAAACAGTGCCGCCCGGCTGGTGATGCCTAAGTCAAGGCGCGATTCTGCGACAGTTCTCCTGCGTCGGCTCCATTGGCTACATGTGAAAGCCAGAATTGAATACAAAGTGGCGCTACTTTGCCATCAGTGCCTTTTTAATAACGAGATGCCGTCCCTATCTCTACGAACTAATCAAATCGTAGGTTCCGCAAATAACACACCTAACCCTGTCTTTGCTTCTGGCGGTGCCCCGTTTCTCTCTGAAGAACCGTTGGCCTGAGAACTTTCTCAATATCTTACCCGTAAATATGGTATCTACTTTTCATCCAACTCAGGCGAACACGTTCTATCGTCACTATTTAAAAAGAACTTGAAAACACATTATTTTAATATTTACCTGCGTTTAAGTTTAAACATTTTTTTAGACCCCTAGTGTTTTATATATTTGCTTTGTCCTATGTTTGTAAAGTTTTAAATAATTAATGGACTATATATATATTTTTAGCCTAGAGAATTAGGCCTATATCAGTGTTTCTATTTTTTCCCCCTTTTTTTTTTAATGTTAAATGCGCTCTGAGCTTACATTATGTTTGTTTGCAGCGCTATTTAAATAGAGTTATTATTATTACATTCTATATAAAAATAATAATAATAAAAAAAAAAAAAAAAAAAAAAAAATGTAATTTTGTAGACACCTTTTTATTTTGGAACGATCGTTTCTCCCTTATATCCATCACAAAATTCCATCCAATAATTCATCCATCCCACATACTACCACTCAACCAGTCCAGCCACACCATATTATGTAAATACCAATTATTATTTCATCCCCAGTGAAACCAACTACACCGGTGCAGTGTGAAACACCAATACTAACAGCCACACAACAGGAAATGTTCTACATCCTAACGATAACATGCAGCATTGAGCTTTATCAAAAGGCCATCTTTAGTTTGGAACTCAAGGTTAGGACTTGCGCAATACACACAAACTACACATTAGAGACCGACCGAATTTCGGTTTCGGCACTAAAAGTAGGCAAATGGTCTCTTTCGGAGTTGTTTTGATTTAATTCGAAGCCAAAAAGTTGGCTTTCGGTTTCGGCCGAATTTGATATTGACTTTTGGTCATCAGCCGAATATCTATTTTAATTTTTAAAATTCAGACTGCAATTATGTCATAATATTCAGATAACAAAATCTCATATAAAGTATTACCTTTTGTATAGTCTTTTAGGTTATTAAATCTTAAATAGTATTCAATTCTGAATAAAATGATTTATAACATATGTATCATCATCATCATCAATCTCTTGTTCGTTGTGATCTTGGGGGGGGGGGGGGGGAGGGGGGGAGGGGAGAATGGACGCCTCAGCAGTCAACTTTCTTCTATCTTGAGTGGTTGTCAATAGTTGAGTCTACTGCAGTCCTGTCCAATATTGTATGTTGTCGAACCAGCATTTCCGCTGACGGCCTCTCGACGTACACCTTCTACAGTGCCTTGTGGGATTGTTTTTTTTTTTTAAATATTATTATGCCGCAACACGTGACCGAACCATGTCAGTTTGAGCCGTTTGATTGTTGCCATGATGTTTTCTTGAGGGCCTGCAATTGTATATACAACTATATATAACATGTTCTATGGTTTACTTCAATACAATATCCATAAACTAGTTTAAAATTACACAAAACGTGCATTCTCTTTAAATCTTGTATTTGTCTATTCATTAATTCAGTTTCATCATTCTATCCATTTGCCTGTCATTCTATCCATTTGCGTAATTCTATCCATTTGCCTGTCATTCTATCCATTTGCCTGTCATTCTATCCATTTGCCTGTCATTCTATCCATTTGCCTGTCATTCTATCCATTTGCGTAATTCTATCCATTTGCCTGTCATTCTATCCATTTGCCTGTCATTCTATCCATTTGCGTAATTCTATCCATTTGCCTGTCATTCTATCCATTTGCCTGTCATTCTATCCATTTGCCTGTCATTCTATCCATTTGCCTGTCATTCTATCCATTTGCGTAATTCTATCCATTTGCCTGTCATTCTATCCATTTGCCTGTCATTCTATCCATTTGCGTAATTCTATCCATTTGCCTGTCATTCTATCCATTTGCCTGTCATTCTATCCATTTGCCTGTCATTCTATCCATTTGCCTGTCATTCTATCCATTTGCGTAATTCTATCCATTTGCCTGTCATTCTATCCATTTGCCTGTCATTCTATCCATTTGCCTATCATTCTATCCATTTGCCTGTCATTCTATCCATTTGCCTGTCATTCTATCCATTTGCCTGTCATTCTATCCATTTGCGTAATTCTATCCATTTGCCTGTCATTCTATCCATTTGCCTGTCATTCTATCCATTTGCCTGTCATTCTATCCATTTGCCTATCATTCTATCCATTTGCCTGTCATTCTATCCATTTGCCTGTCATTCTATCCATTTGCCTGTCATTCTATCCATTTGCCTGTCATTCTATCCATTTGCCTGTCATTCTATCCATTTGCCTGTCATTCTATCCATTTGCCTGTCATTCTATCCATTTGCCTATCATTCTATCCATTTGCCTGTCATTCTATCCATTTGCCTGTCATTCTATCCATTTGCCTGTCATTCTATCCATTTGCGTAATTCTATCCATTTGCCTGTCATTCTATCCATTTGCCTGTCATTCTATCCATTTGCCTGTCATTCTATCCATTTGCGTAATTCTATCCATTTGCCTGTCATTCTATCCATTTGCCTGTCATTCTATCCATTTGCCTGTCATTCTATCCATTTGCGTAATTCTATCCATTTGCCTGTCATTCTATCCATTTGCCTGTCATTCTATCCATTTGCCTGTCATTCTATCCATTTGCCTGTCATTCTATCCATTTGCGTAATTCTATCCATTTGCCTGTCATTCTATCCATTTGCCTGTCATTCTATCCATTTGCCTGTCATTCTATCTATTTGCCTGTCATTCTATCTATTTGCCTGTCATTCTATCCATTTGCCTGTCATTCTATCCATTTGCGTAATTCTATCCATTTGCCTGTCATTCTATCCATTTGCGTAATTCTATCCATTTGCCTGTCATTCTATCCATTTGCCTGTCATTCTATCCATTTGCGTAATTCTATCCATTTGCCTGTCATTCTATCCATTTGCGTAATTCTATCCATTTGCCTGTCATTCTATCCATTTGCCTGTCATTCTATCCATTTGCCTGTCATTCTATCCATTTGCCTGTCATTCTATCCATTTGCCTGTCATTCTATCCATTTGCCTGTCATTCTATCCATTTGCCTGTCATTCTATCCATTTGCCTGTCATTCTATCCATTTGCGTAATTCTATCCATTTGCCTGTCATTCTATCCATTTGCCTGTCATTCTATCCATTTGCCTGTCATTCTATCCATTTGCGTAATTCTATCCATTTGCCTGTCATTCTATCCATTTGCCTGTCATTCTATCCATTTGCCTGTCATTCTATCCATTTGCGTAATTCTATCCATTTGCCTGTCATTCTATCCATTTGCCTGTCATTCTATCCATTTGCCTGTCATTCTATCCATTTGCCTGTCATTCTATCCATTTGCGTAATTCTATCCATTTGCCTGTCATTCTATCCATTTGCCTGTCATTCTATCCATTTGCCTGTCATTCTATCTATTTGCCTGTCATTCTATCTATTTGCCTGTCATTCTATCCATTTGCCTGTCATTCTATCCATTTGCTTGTCATTCTATCCATTTGCCTGTCATTCTATCCATTTGCCTGTCATTCTATCCATTTGCCTGTCATTCTATCCATTTGCCTGTCATTCTATCCATTTGCCTGTCATTCTATCCATTTGCGTAATTCTATCCATTTGCCTGTCATTCTATCCATTTGCGTAATTCTATCCATTTGCCTGTCATTCTATCCATTTGCCTGTCATTCTATCCATTTGCGTAATTCTATCCATTTGCCTGTCATTCTATCCATTTGCCTGTCATTCTATCCATTTGCCTGTCATTCTATCCATTTGCCTGTCATTCTATCCATTTGCGTAATTCTATCCATTTGCCTGTCATTCTATCCATTTGCCTGTCATTCTATCCATTTGCGTAATTCTATCCATTTGCCTGTCATTCTATCTATTTGCCTGTCATTCTATCTATTTGCCTGTCATTCTATCCATTTGCCTGTCATTCTATCCATTTGCTTGTCATTCTATCCATTTGCCTGTCATTCTATCCATTTGCCTGTCATTCTATCCATTTGCGTAATTCTATCCATTTGCCTGTCATTCTATCCATTTGCCTGTCATTCTATCCATTTGCGTAATTCTATCCATTTGCCTGTCATTCTATCCATTTGCGTAATTCTATCCATTTGCCTGTCATTCTATCCATTTGCCTGTCATTCTATCCATTTGCGTAATTCTATCCATTTGCCTGTCATTCTATCCATTTGCCTGTCATTCTATCCATTTGCCTGTCATTCTATCCATTTGCCTGTCATTCTATCCATTTGCGTAATTCTATCCATTTGCCTGTCATTCTATCCATTTGCCTGTCATTCTATCCATTTGCCTGTCATTCTATCCATTTGCGTAATTCTATCCATTTGCCTGTCATTCTATCCATTTGCCTGTCATTCTATCCATTTGCCTGTCATTCTATCCATTTGCCTGTCATTCTATCCATTTGCCTGTCATTCTATCCATTTGCCTGTCATTCTATCCATTTGCCTGTCATTCTATCTATTTGCCTGTCATTCTATCTATTTGCCTGTCATTCTATCCATTTGCCTGTCATTCTATCCATTTGCCTGTCATTCTATCCATTTGCCTGTCATTCTATCCATTTGCCTGTCATTCTATCTATTTGCCTGTCATTCTATCTATTTGCCTGTCATTCTATCCATTTGCCTGTCATTCTATCCATTTGCTTGTCATTCTATCCATTTGCCTGTCATTCTATCCATTTGCCTGTCATTCTATCCATTTGCCTGTCATTCTATCCATTTGCCTGTCATTCTATCCATTTGCCTGTCATTCTATCCATTTGCGTAATTCTATCCATTTGCCTGTCATTCTATCCATTTGCCTGTCATTCTATCCATTTGCGTAATTCTATCCATTTGCCTGTCATTCTATCCATTTGCCTGTCATTCTATCCATTTGCGTAATTCTATCCATTTGCCTGTCATTCTATCCATTTGCCTGTCATTCTATCCATTTGCCTGTCATTCTATCCATTTGCCTGTCATTCTATCCATTTGCGTAATTCTATCCATTTGCCTGTCATTCTATCCATTTGCCTGTCATTCTATCCATTTGCCTGTCATTCTATCCATTTGCCTGTCATTCTATCCATTTGCGTAATTCTATCCATTTGCCTGTCATTCTATCCATTTGCCTGTCATTCTATCCATTTGCGTAATTCTATCCATTTGCCTGTCATTCTATCCATTTGCCTGTCATTCTATCCATTTGCGTAATTCTATCCATTTGCCTGTCATTCTATCCATTTGCCTGTCATTCTATCCATTTGCCTGTCATTCTATCCATTTGCCTGTCATTCTATCCATTTGCGTAATTCTATCCATTTGCCTGTCATTCTATCCATTTGCCTGTCATTCTATCCATTTGCCTGTCATTCTATCCATTTGCCTGTCATTCTATCCATTTGCGTAATTCTATCCATTTGCCTGTCATTCTATCCATTTGCCTGTCATTCTATCCATTTGCCTGTCATTCTATCCATTTGCGTAATTCTATCCATTTGCCTGTCATTCTATCCATTTGCCTGTCATTCTATCCATTTGCGTAATTCTATCCATTTGCCTGTCATTCTATCCATTTGCCTGTCATTCTATCCATTTGCCTGTCATTCTATCCATTTGCCTGTCATTCTATCCATTTGCGTAATTCTATCCATTTGCCTGTCATTCTATCCATTTGCCTGTCATTCTATCCATTTGCCTGTCATTCTATCCATTTGCCTGTCATTCTATCCATTTGCGTAATTCTATCCATTTGCCTGTCATTCTATCCATTTGCCTGTCATTCTATCCATTTGCCTGTCATTCTATCTATTTGCCTGTCATTCTATCTATTTGCCTGTCATTCTATCCATTTGCCTGTCATTCTATCCATTTGCTTGTCATTCTATCCATTTGCCTGTCATTCTATCCATTTGCCTGTCATTCTATCCATTTGCCTGTCATTCTATCCATTTGCCTGTCATTCTATCCATTTGCCTGTCATTCTATCCATTTGCTTGTTATTCTATCCATTCGCCTGTCATTCTATCCTTCCATCCATAAATTCATCCCTCCCCATCCATCCCTCTTCTTCCTTACTCTCCCATTATCTATCCACACACCCATCCATCATGCATCCATTCATTCTAATTATCATCAATCCATCCAGGGATAGATTAAGCAAAATAGCCACGCCCTCGTAGCATCAAGGAAAAGGGATTGAATGGAGGGGGGGGGAGGAAATTTACCATTCCAGAAATTTACCATAACCGTTGCAATTCTGCAAATGGCGAAGGTGATCCAGAATCAGCAATCAAAGAGCACCCCACATTACAATACAAAAAAAAACAACAACTTCTTATCAAAGATTTAGCAATTTTAAATAGTAGTAGTAAACTTTTCAAATATAAATTATGGAAGTGCCTTAATGTAGGAACAAAACTTGTTACTGTAAGTTTTGTTTCAGTGCAATAAATAACTTAAATTTTATATAGTTGTTTTTATTTTTTTTTACATTACTTTTATACTTATATAAGAAAGAGCACCAAAATATTTTGGTTCGTAGGGCCTCTTAGAGTCTTAACCCGGCCCTGGATCCATCAATCCAGCCAACCATCTATCCAGCCAACCAAATGTCAAATACTATTCTCTCCGTACGTTTCTGAATTCCCAGAGCCCCATCGACATCTACTACAATCAGACCACGTACAGCTACGCCCAGTCAGTCTGGAGCCGTCTGTACAACACAACCTATGAGCACCGCATGTGCGTGTATGTGAAGCAGAGGTGGGACACCAGTAGAGATGTGTTCAGAGTCGTGGCTTACCCTGATGTATCTCAGGGGCGGGACCACACCACCGTCACAACCCCATGGATGCCACTCTTTCCTAAAGGTATATATTTAATATTTAAAAAAACAAACAAATGATTGTTCTCTTGGGCTAGCTGTACTATCTCTTGAGAAAAATATGGAGCTATAGAGTTATAGAGGAGTCTAGTGGTTCTCAAATTCAATACAGGGGCACCTCGAACTATTGCAAAGACTTTCATAACTATTCTTTTCGTTTTTTAATCAATGTGGTAAAATTAATATCTAGGGCTTAAACTAAAGGAAGGGCGTAACGGGGATCCTACTTCAAAAAGTACGCTTTGAGCTGGAAAAAAAGTTTGAAAACCAATGGTATAGACCAGGGACAGGCAACCTACGGCTCGCGTGCCTAGCTTGGCACGCAGAGAAATTTTCAATGACACGCTAATGCCCCCAACACGCCAAAACAAAATGGCTACTCATGTCTCTTCTACAAGGATTTGAATGTTAAAGCAGTGTGACTTTTAGGATGTTGGCACGCTGAATGAATTAGAAATCCCACTTTGGCACACTATTATGAAAAGGTTGCCTACTCCTGGTATAGACCATATGTTATGTATTTTGCAGTGTAGTTTAGGCTATTAAAATATCTTTTCATGGTTTAGTTAATTGTTATGCATTCATTTTATTGTTTGATTGTATAGTCAAATAACATTATGAATAAACTCGGCTATTTAATGGCTGCCTTTTAGTGTAGAAAAAAAAATCATTATCAACTAATTCTTCTCTATGTTATCTTATCTTATATGAGACAGACGCTTCTACTATACAAGAGATTATTGCGCCATACGCTATTCCGTGGTTTGAGTTTTTTTCTTGTATTGTAATTAGAGTTCTAAATGATGTTTTAAGTTATTTGCTTTTCTGGCTTGCTGCCTAAATAAATCTATAGATTTACCAGTATACATTTTGATGTAAACAATATTGGTGTAAATTTTAAAGCTTCAACATTAGGTAACTAGGCCTAATCATAGTAGTAATATGACATAGTGCTAAAAAAAACATTGATGTAGGCCCATGATGTATTAACTCGGTGTTTATAGTCTCAATATTGCAAGATAAATGCAAGATAAAAAATGTATAAACATTAATATCATATCATAGCCTGAAATATTTTCCTGTGTCCAGTGGAAGGGCTCATCACCAACTTCACGCTCAACAGTCAGAGCTCTGACGTCACTGTGAGCTGCAACGAGACGGTTGCAGTTGAGTGCGAGGGTCAAGGAGAGATGGGGTCACCACTGGAACTCTTCGACACAGTGCCGTCCAAAGAACTAGCCACCACACGTGTGCCCATGGTCATCAGGTACTCGTTCAGCGCCTCAGACTGCGGCCTTCAATACACATTCGGATGTCGTGTGGGCTCGGATGAGCGTTACAGACATCTCACGATTAAACCTCGTAAGTAGTTTGCTGGTATTATTGGTGTTGTTATTATGGTTATAGACATTCGGATTTACCTCATTGATTCATGGGAACACAATTTTAGGCTTCATATTCAAAGGGATCTCAATGGCTTAGCAAAAGGCAATGTTCGGAAAGCTTTTGATAAAAGTGTGCCAAAGTAGGATTTCTAACTTATACAGCGTGTCAGCAACATAAAAGTACACCTGCGCCGCCAATCAAACTCTTGTTGAAGAGACTTGAGTAGTCCTTGTTGTTGGTCTCATCGTGACATTGAAATCGCTCTTCGTGCCAAGTTCGGCCGTATATTGCCGATCCCTGGTTTTGCAAGCAGCGCGTTTCGGAATGCCATTGTGTCAGTCTTGGGTTTAAATCTAAGTAATATAGACACAATTTATCTTGGAATATTATACTTAAAAAGCAAATCCCTAACTAGCTTAAATGACGCCTGCAGGGGAAGGTCGAAATTGGCGCCTATTAAGAATGTTTTGATTTACTAGTATGATAAGTTTCAGAAAATGTCAGATCGGCGCCTATCCAAACTTAAGCGCCTGTGGCGGCGGTGCCCTTAACCCCTCTAGTTATGTTACTGCTTATATGAGATAATGTAAGATATTCAATTGTACAACACTTACATCTTAAAATTGCCCCGGAAGTGTTCTAAATCGCAGACACTGGTCATGAGTAAGCTAGATGACAGACTCCGGTTAGAGGCGTGTCGTATTTGGCTTGGCCCTAACAACATCCACAGTGAATAACATTGAATACTTGCATAAATTCAATTAACATCACAAGCGCTCGTTGATTCTAAAAATAGTTTCACCTTTGACCCTTCCCACCAGGAGCAGACTACGGCAGCGACAAGACTAAGTACATTTTGGCGGCATCCATCAGTTTAACAGTTGGGACCCTCGTCACAGTTGTCATCATCTTCTTCTGCGTCCGGATGCGGTTGCGGCAGAAGAGTACGGCCATGCCCGGCAGGCGCCCTCCGCCTGCCTACGATCTTCCACCCGCCGGCGGGCGCCCCCGAACCTTCGCGCAGCCGCCCCCGGCCTACGACGACATCTATTTCACGGGCGCGTCCGGTGATAGACGGGAGCTCCTAGACTGTTCATTGTCACCGCCCCCATACACCGCTCAGCCTGGCTACATCCCAGACGACGGCGTTTCCAGAGAAGGTGAGTAATCGCGTTCTTTTTTTTCTTAAATAAAGAGAAGGCTAATGCCCCCCCTTCCCAACCCCACAGCTCTCATCACAGCCACAAGCATAAACTGTTTTAAAAATATTCTCCTAATGTCAAAGTAATATTTTTTTTAAGCTGGGGGGTAAGTCTTGCAGACTTTAAAAATTCTCTATCGATCAAATAGGTACACGCTATCTTCACAGTACTCACTCATAAAAAGGTGCAAAAAAAACAACAACAACAACAACACACACACACTAATAAAGACAAAGCGCACCATCTGCAGGATTATAATTCCCTGCTTATACCGCTGCTTATACCGCTGCTTATACCGCTGCTTATACCGCTGCTTATACCGCTGCTTATACCGCTGCTTATACCGCTGCTTATACCGCTGCTTATACCGCTGCTTATACCGCTGCTTATACCGCTGCTTATACCGCTGCTTATACCGCTGCTTATACCGCTGCTTATACCGCTGCTTATACCGCTGCTTATACCGATGCTTATACCGCTGCTTATAACGCTGCTTATAACGCTGCTTATAACGCTGCTTATAACGCTGCTTATACAGCTGCTTATACCGCTCCTTTACGACAATGCCTTGCAGAGTATGTGACTATTGAAAGTGTAAAGGTGAAATCAACAATAGATATACATCAACACATGGCATGTTACACACATATGTTACACATGTTACACACATATGTTACACATGTTACACACATATGTTACACATGTTACACACATATGTTACACACATATGTTACACATGTTACACACATAGTACAAAGGGCTAGTGGGGCATGGCTGCCGACGTTCGGCTGGCGGACAGTCCCCTCACATAGGGGTGGGCAGTTGGGGCGTATGCCCGGGGGCGACACTTCCAGAAGGGGGGGGGGGGTGGCAACAATAACTTAACTTCATACCAGAAATTTTAGGAGAGTTGAAGGGGAAATAAAATTTGAAACACATCTCTGATGGGTACCTTTCGTTGAGTAGTTTAGCTGGGCTTTGTGCTGGAAACACAATCCCCTGGTATGCCGTAACCACACAAAACTGGCAAACGCTGCTTTATGTATCAATTCGGTCCGACTGGATACTTTACTTTACTAGACTAGCAGCAGTGGCGTATTTAGGCATGTTCCACATGTTCCATTGGAACAGGGGCCCCCACACAAAAGGGGCCCCCACACATTCCCCCCAAAAAATATTTTTTTACATCTCCATTCTTTCGTTAAAATGTAAAGTAAAATTCATCTATTCCCCTACAATTTTATGCGCTCCAGTCCAACCAAACTCAGGGCAACATACAATTTAAGATTTTACAGAATGTAACATTAATTAACGGCACATATCTGACGTATGTGGAAGGCAAGGGCAAGGACGCGAGGGCCCCCCACATACATTTTGGGAATCGGGCCCCGACAGTCCTAAATACGTCCCTGACTAGCAGTATATAAATGCAATTGTTGTTCTTATTGTTTAAAAATAATATTTTTAAATGGACAAACAATTTAGGCAGGAAATGTTTATTTACCACTGTTGAACGTAAATTAATGTTATACCTCTAATTACACCTTGAAATTTTGGATTTGTATTTAAAAAAAATACTAAAAAGCTATATTTTAGCTATATTACAAATTAGAAAACATGACTAGTTTGTCATCACTAAAATCAAAATTAATTTGGGAAATTTAATTTAAAGGGAGATAATTAATTCGTTTTCTTTGCGTTAAAATGTTTGACTATGTTTTTTAATTTTTCCTTTTAAAAGAAATCATGGCTTACAATATATAACAATAAAATATCATATTATAAATTTAAAATAATATGAATATTATGTGACTAAAGAATTTATATGTACATTTCTTAACACTACATTTACTACTCAGTTTGTATGATAACTACGTATCAATTCAGCTTAATAATTGGTAATAAATCTATATTTATCAAAATTAAATATAAAACCCTTTAACGATTTTTCCTATGAAGCGCTATTGTTGTTGGCATTGTTCATGCTGTAATTGTCTTAATAAATAATTAAAAAAATCTAGAGCAGGTTATATTTCAGGCTTTTGGTACGCTGAATGATTTAGAAATCCTAGTTTGGCACACTGTTAGCAAAAGGTTGCCGACCCCTGGTATATAACGTTTGTCTTGATTAGTAAAACTGCACACTTCATGGCCACCATGGAACTAACTAACATAACTTTTATATCAATAACTCAATGATATATATAACTCATGTGAAGCCGGCTGGTCCAGCGGTTAGTTCACCGGACTGTCAACCAAAAACCAACTGACACGTCGCGGGTTCTATCCCTGCCACCGACCGATCCCTGTCGCCCTGCAGGAGTTTTGGGCCTAGTGAACGTAATAATCTTCTATCTAGAAGGAACGTCTGTAAACGTATAAGATATAATGCAAATCGATCTTAAGATAACCTCGTGTAGTTGCAGTACTAGCCAAATGTGTCCGGTTGGAGTTGGTTATGACCAGCCATTGGTATCGACCTTTCTGCTACACCTGCAATTTGCACCCCACTCCCTCACTTTCTTTCTCTCTTTCTTTTACAGGTAAAGCATGCATTACAGACGCTCCCTTTCTATAAAGAATATTATTTCGTTGTTATGGAATTCCCTTCCTTTCAACAGAACCTTTTATGGATCCATCTGGCATTTCATTTGCTATTTTATTTCCCCTGTGCTAATTCAAGGTTAACGTCTAGCTTGAATGATGGGTGAGTGGGTGACGCAAATCAATTGGGGCAACTGCTGTTATCGCTGGGAGCTTAATGTTATGGGCTTTTTGATATTCAAAGGGAGAAAAAAAGTATTACTGTTCATTTTTTTTTAGTATGGCTGACTGGGAAATTCTAATCAGAGGCTTGTCTAACCAGAAGGCTTAAAAGATTTCCTATGCATGTAGCTAACTGTAGTAAACTTCACTTTAGGGTCTTTGAGGGTCTTGTTGAGGGGGCGGTACTTTAATATGTATATATTTTTATATGGGTGTTACAGTTGTTATCTGTACTAAATCTGTAGTAAAATCTAAGTGTTATCGATTCAACGATTAAAGATTTGTTTAGCAACATGTTACCTTCTGTATGCTTCTACATGTCAAAGTCTTAGCTCCCTCTAGCGCTGGAACTTTAACCTCCCCGCTTGCTTAATTTAAACAGAAAAATAAACCACTTCAACTCCTACTTTATATGCTAAAGACACTCCTTCTTTACAGTAAATTAGTGCGTCCAACATTTATCCGTGGTAGTACGTTTGACAATAGTTATAAGGTGGCGGAAGAAACTGGCAGGCCATACACTTCCAACTCTTCACATTCAATATGCAGTCCTGATGCAGGCTAGGATTTTTGTTTCCGCTTCTGGAGTATTTCCCTGAGTCTACCCAGCTCTGGTGGGTACCTGACTTTAGTTGGGGTAAAGTAAAGGAGGCTGTGCATAGTGGTGGCCACACAATCACCTAGTATGTCGTGGCCACAGAAACTGTTGAATGCTGCTTCACCGGCACTATGGATCAATTGTTTTCTTCTTCTTCGTAATACTGTGGAGACCCCGTAGAACCGAGGGAAAAGTCCACAATTTAAATACACATAAAATAACATAGCAAACAACAGTTATATACAGATAAAAGAATGTCACTTTAGGTTTTTGGACCAGCACTTTAGTGACGATTTGAAGGCCGGAACTGTAGGGGCAGTGATGGAGGCCTGGTCCAGGGTGTTCCACAGCCTAATGGCTGACGGAAAAAAAGAATGTTTGTAGACGTCGGTGCGTGCACGTGGGACATGCAGCTTGAGCTGATGGCCTCGGGTAGAGCGGGACACTTTCTGCATTCTGTTTGTTTGGGTCGAAAGGTCCACGTGGTCGTTGATGATTTTATAAATCATGGGCACTTTGTCAATTGCTCTTCGTTGTTGTAGTGTATCTAGGTGGAGTTTTGCTACTAAGGCAGAGGCGCTTGATTTGGTGCTGTAGTCCTCTAGTATTCGACGTGCTGCGCGTCGCTGGGTCATCTCCAGTTTGTCAAACAGGTTTTGCTGGTGGGGGTCCCAAACTGGCGAGGCGTATTCTAGGATGGGGCGAGCTAAGCTTTTATAACAGTGGGTCTGAATTTTCGTGGAACACCCCTTTAGGTTTCTATGGATGAAGGCGCAGACTCTGTTAGACTTGGCAACAATGGATTGAACATGTATGCCCCAGTGGAGATTTTCTGTGATGTTCAAACCCAAGTATTTAGCTTCTGACACCCTTGCAAGAGATTGGCCATTTAAAGTATAGCTAGTGGGTATCCTAGTTCTTTTTCTGGAAACAGAGAGGAGGAGGCATTTATCGACGTTGAACTCCATTTGCCATTTCGATGGCCAGGCCTCTAGCTTTAGGAGGTCTTCCTGTAAGTGGACAGCATCATCAGGGCTATCGATTGGAGCGTACAGGATGGTGTCATCTGCAAAGAGTCGTACTCTGGAGTGAAGTCCAGTCTCCAAGTCGTTGATGAATATCAAGAACAGCAAAGGCCCAAGAGGGACTCCAGATATGACCGGTCCAATTGTGGAAGTTTCACCCTCTACGACAACCTGTTGGGTGCGGCCGACGAGGAAGTTCTCAATCCATCTCTTGGTCTGCCCTCTTATACCGTAGTAATCCAACTTGAGAAGGAGGCGCTTGTGAGGCCTTTGAAAAATCTAGCAGGATGGTATCGGTTTGCCCAGCCTTGTCGACGGTCGCTGTCAAGTCGTCAACGGTGAGGATGAGCTGAGACTCGCGGGATCTCTTTTTCCTGAATCCGTGTTGAGCATCTTCTTTTCTTTTGTCCCAATGAACAAAAAGATCAAAAATAAAAAACAATAGCATTAAAGATTGAGCGTGATTGCGGAAGTCTTGGTTCCAGGACGAAATAATCTTCTGTATAGAAGGAGATAAGATAGTTGTTAGTGATTTTATACAAGCTAAACAAAAAAGAGCATATGCTATAAATAAGTTTGTTGTGACTTGTAAAAAAAAAATATTGGGTTAGTTTAATTGATACATGCTTAAATTGAAAGTTAATAGAGTATTGATTAGATCCCCCCCCCCCCCAAAAAAAAAAAGTATTTATTTATAATCGGTAGTGGACATTTTTTTTATGTGTGGCAATGACATTGAACGGTCCATTTCAAAAATACAAAGCGCATTCTGTAGGTTAAGCACTGATCTATCTATCTATATATTTTGTCACGTGCGAAATCAGCTACTGACGTATGATGATATTTTTAGTAATGTATTATTATATATTCTTTTGATTCACATTTATCTTGGATCTCACAAGGTTGTATAAGAATTAGTATTGATATTATTGAAGTAGATTTGATGTTTATTTGACTCGTATGATGTGAATCTTTTGTGTATGAAGTGATTTAGATAAACTGTACCTTAATATAGAGGAAATCCACAATCCTGTTTGAATGATTGAACACAATTTTATTCCAACAAGTTGAGATGATAAATATAACAGTAACACAGAATACATGTACCAGTATTATATGATGAAACTTAATCAGTTGAGATTCTTCTATATCGTACTAAGCCGTAATCCTATCTTTAAGAAAGTGGTCAAAAACAGTCCTCACACATTAGCGCCCAAGCTAGAACTAAACTAACGGTCTCAAACCCTCGTGCATATGACGTATTTAATGCTATGACGTAGTGTCTAGACATATACATGTTTTATTCCTAACACGGAAACATTTCGGGTTTAAGATTATTTCGTTTTAACTTTAGTTAATAATAATAGAACCAATATAATTATGGAAATAAAACTACTTTTGTAACACTCGCCCCCCCCCTTAAGACACAAAGGAATTACAGACAGTGTTAAGTATGGAATTCTTTGTAGAGTACCCATAAAATGAACCGAATTCCCAAACTATTCGTAAGATTTAATTGACTATTGGACAATCTTTTTAAGATTAAAATGAACCATATATTACATATCCCCTTAATAACAAAGTCGCTATTATGGAATCCCTTATCACATTATCTTATCAATGATTATTAATTAAACATTTATTTATCAATTAATATTTACAATTATGATTATTGTGTGTACAACGTTTACCATAAAACTATTACCACCAATAACCAATTCCCATAGAATTGATATGAATTACCCAAATAAGTGGAACCGATTAATAATTGATAGATAATTCTTTAGAAAGTTTAATTTATTTATAACCGATCATAGTATCATTAACTAATGATTTTCAGTTATTATATTATTATGATGTCTAAATTATGACATCAAGAATATTTTAAAAATGTGATAATCTCAGCTGATTTAGCTTTTACATAGCATAAAATAAGACATCCAAATTATAACATGACGACATAGAAAACAAACAATTTGCAAAACACATCAATAATCAATTGAACAAACACAAGTGTGGATGTATTCAAGTTAAATACCGGTGTGTGTGCAATTGATGTATGCAATAGTTACCTTTTACCTTACAACGTATGATTGTTTCTAGTAGAATTTGAAGTTTTGTTCTGTAATGTTTCATAGTGTAATAATTCAAAACATAGTTTATTTATTGTCATATTTACAATAATATATATGTTAATCAATACAATGAATGACATAAAAGAAAAAAACATTTCATGAGAAACTGACTTTTATCTTTTGGTTCACCAGTTACATGCGCGACAACGTGTCAGCGACCACATTTTGTTTACCTGGTAAATATACCACATTTAAATTATATGCTTGGCGGAATAAGCTCCAGCGAATAATTCTTTGATTCTGTTTAACCCTGGAAAGGAAAACTAAAGGGTTATGATCAGTTAAAATATCAATTGGATATGGAGAACCATTGATATAAAAATCAAAATGTTTCAATGCTAGAATTAATCCCAAAAGTTCTTTTTCTATCACACTATAGTTTCTTTGATGCTTATCAAATTTTTGAGAGTAAAAACTAATCGGGTGTTCCAGTGAATCATCACCCTTTTGAGAAATGACCGCTCCCATCCCTGTATCACACGCGTCAACGGTAATTTTAAAGGGTTTACTGTAATTGGGTGTTACTAATACAGGTGCCTCAGAAAGAACATCTTTTAATTTATCAAAGGCCTGGTGGCATTCATTAGACCATTTGAAAATGCAATTCTTCTTTAATAGATTTGTTGGTGGACATGCAATGGTTGAGAAATTTTGACAGAACCGACGGTAGTATCCCGCCATCCCGAGAAAACTGCGGAGTTGTTTACAGGTTTCAGGAACAGGGAACTCGCGAATAGCCTTCACCTTTGCATTTAATGGTTTTACCAAACCGTTTCCCACTATGTGACCTAGATACTCGATGGTTGCATGGCAGAACTGACTCTTAGTCAAGTTAATGGTGAGATTAGCATGAGTCAATTTCGTAAATAACAAATGCAGTTGATCTAAATGAGATTTAAAATTGTCACTAAAGACAACAATATCGTCGAGGTATGCATGACATTTAGGAATGTCCTGAGTAATGGTATTTATTAACCGTTGAAAAGTAGAGGGTGCATTAACCATACCAAAGGGCATGACCTTAAATTTGTACAGTCCATCAGGGGTTACAAACGATGATATCTCCTGAGTCCTCTCCGTCAGTGGAATCTGAAAATACGCCGTTAATAGGTCAATTTTTGTCACAAACTTAGCATTACTCACTTGATCTATTAGATCGTCGATTCTTGATATTGGATAGGAATCAGTTTTTGTCATTTTGTTTACCTTATGGTAGTCCACACAAAACCTCATGGATCCGTCGGCTTTAGGTACCAATACGCAAGGGGAAGACCAGTCACTACTACTAGGTGTAATAATGTCATTGTCAAGCATGTAGCGAACCTCTTTACGGATGCATTCTAACTGGATAGGATTTGACCTGTATGGATGTTGTTTAATAGCTTTAGTATTTTCATTTAGAATAACATCATGTTTAACTACACTAGTTCTACTAGGTACATCTCCAAATAAATGGATATTTTCATTAATTAGACCTTTGATAGCGGATTGTTCGCAATCAGGTAAATGTGCCAATTTTTCATTTAGGTTTTTCAGAGCCTTTTTATTTTGCAGTTTGCTTTCTGCCACTTCACGCTCAATTTCGGGTGAATTATTCCCGACTTTAATAACAGTGTTTACCGAGGCAACAACTTTTTGTTCTTCTCTGGTAATGTATGGTTTCAACATATTGATATGGCACACTCGTTGCGATTTCCGTCTATCAGGGGTCTTTACAAGATAGTTAACCTCACTAAGCTTAGCCATAACCTCGTAGGGTCCTGTAAACTTGGCACTCAGGGGTTGACCAGACAGTGGCGTCAGCATGAGAACTTTATCACCAGGTTGGAAGATACGGGTTCTTGCGTTGACGTCATAATAGACCTTCATCTTGTCTTGTGCCTGCAAAAGATTAGATCTGACAACTTTTAATGCATTATACAGTCTATTTCTAAAGTTTTCCACGTATGTCAGTAGACCCGTGTCTTCAGTGGATGATAACCATGTCTCTTGTAACAGCTTTAGTGGTCCACGAACTGTGTGTCCGAATACCAGTTCAAAGGGACTGAAACCAAGAGATTCTTGTACAGCCTCTCTGGTTGCGAAGAGTGCGAAGGGAATACCACGATCCCAGTCGTCGTTATGCTCGAAACAGAAAGTACGGAGCATGTTTTTCAATGTTTGGTGGTATCGTTCCAGTGCGCCTTGACTCTGTGGATGATATGCACTCGATACTGCATGACGAATACCCAGCCGTTCTAAGACTTGGCGAAATAACTTCGATGTGAAATTTGAACCTTGATCTGACTGCACGGTTTTCGGAAGACCATATCGGGTGAAGAATCCGATAAGTGCATAAGAGATTTTGTCGGCATTGATGCTACGTAGAGGAATAGCCTCTGGGAATCTCGTTGCCGAACACATAATAGTGAACAGATACTGGTGGCCAGCCTTAGTTTTAGGCAATGGACCGACACAGTCTATAATGATGTGACTGAAGGGTTCTGAGAATGCTGGTATGGGTCGTAGAGGAGCTACCGGAATGGTCTGATTCGGTTTGCCGACCATCTGGCAGACATGACATGATCTGCAAAACGATGTGACGTCACGACGTAGGCCAGGCCAGAAGAAATGTGGAAGAATCCTATCGAAGGTTTTCTGAATCCCTAGGTGACCAGCATACGGTAAAACATGGGCCATATGTAGTATGTCCTTGAGGTATACATTGGGTACCACGATTTGATGTACTTCGCTGCATGTTTCATCGTCGTTTTCTTTCCCTCTCCATTTCCTCATCAACAACTCGTCCCTCAGGTAATAACCTGCGGCCATTGTTTCTAACTCTCCTTCATTCTTTGCTTCCTCTTTTAGCTTCCCGATCTCTGGATCTTTGCCCTGAGCAAGAATGAGTAGTTGTCTAGGCGACAAATTATTTTGATCAGTATGACTTGAGTGACCACCTAGAACATCCGCCATGAAGGTTGCTTGCAAGTCAATCTCTGGTGTTGGTTCTGGTTTCTTTGTCGATTCATTAGTCATCTGCTGTTTCTCCATAGCTCTGGTGATAACGCATACTGAATTTTCAGTATTCCTACACTGAACAGTCTTTGGTTTCTTTAAGTACAGGATGTACCTGATTCTTGGCAAAGTCACTTCCTAAAAGTAATGAAATGCCTCTGTAGGGAAATTTCTTCACTATCTCAACAATAACAGATCCAGTGAAGTAATTACTCTTCAACTGTATACGATGTAACGGTGCCGTGAGTGTTCCAGCCATAGTACTGATCAAGGCATACTGGCCTGTATGAGTCAATTTCGACGTTGGTACAGTATTCTTCAACAGTAGAGATATATCAGCACCGGAGTCACGTAGAATTTTAATCTTCCGTTCTCTAGCTTGATTATCTATAGGTGACACATAGCCCTCGCTAACATCCGATAGCATGCACTCGGGTAGTTCTCTGCCTACTGAGTTTCTTGCTACACTACTGCCTCCATATGTAAACGTTTTATTTACTGTTTGTTCATCTGTCACACTCCCTTTGGAGTTGAAACTAGAATGTTCAATAGCCTCGGTCTTCATTTCAAAGACTTTTTCCGACTTTGAGCAACTTGGACATGCGTGTTTCGCCATCTCCTCATGACTAACATCAGATGTCTTTCTTTCAGCTTTAATTCTTTTGTGGGCAGTTTTGTTTATTTGAGTTTCAGTTTGTACGGCGATGTGTGATAAAACCACGTTGTTCTTGTTTTTAATGGGTCTTTTCTCTTTATGTAGACTCCAACAATTCTCTTTGATATGTCCATCTTTCTTACAAAATGTACAGGTAATTCTCTTTTGTACAAAACTTGAATTCTCTTGTTTATCGGCTTTTTGTTTACTTTTATCCTCTGTCGATCTTAACTTCCTCTCTGTATTACTGTTTTGAGTCCTCAAACTTGTTCTGTCATTTTGAAAATAATGGCTATGCGGGTGAATAATGACTTTTTCATCGGCTTTAACTGCTGCTTGTTCTGCTATTTCAATGCCACATCAGCCAAATGAACTTTTATATCAGTGCGAATCTTCTCAGTAAAATCCTCCATCAGTATATGAGATTATATAGTTTTTCATAATCTTTATTCACATTCTTAGAACGTAACCATCGATCAAAATACTTTTTCTCTAATCTCAGGAAGTCAACATGTGAAACTTCTGGTTCCTTCTTGTACTCACGATATAACTTTCGATACTTTTCTGGAGTTAGAACATAACTCAATAGTACTCTGCTCTTTATTAGTTCATAATCATTGCATTCCTCTGGAGTCAAATTCAATACTACATCTAGAGCCTTGCCTTTTGTTAGAGCTGAACGTAAAAGTACTGCTTTCTTATCTTCAGGAAATTTATAATCGATCGAGTTTCTATCGAAGACCATAAAGAACTCATCAATGTCCATGTTCTCCATGCTTGGTACATGCTTTTTAAACTTATATAGTTCCACATTATTTGTTTCCTGCATCGTATGAGTTGACGAACGAGACTTTGCCAATTCAATACGTTCATTACTAGCGATTCTTTCTTTTTCCAATTCCTTCTCTTTCTCTGCTTCTATTCTTTTACCCTCCAATTGTAATTCTAACTTCTTCATTTCTAACTGGAATTTCATGTCCGCACTTAGTTCATTTCCATTCATTTTAATATCATGGTTATTTATATCTGTTTTCAGGGTTTCTGATACATTGAGAACCAATGATTCTTCATTATTCATAGTATTTTCTTCAAGCATTCTTCCATGTCTTTTCAAACAGTCCTTAATTTCTTGAATTAATTTACTCCTTACTGGTGTAACTTCAGTAATTTCTATTCCCAGAGAGTTTGCCATCTCTTTTAACTGGGTTAATGACATGCTATTTAACTGTTCTGACGTGATAGCAAAAATATTCAATTGCTCCAACGTAAGATTAGCTTCCGCCATGTTTTTATATTAATGACGTAAATAGAAGATAAAAAATTCAACTTTACCTTTCATAAAGTCCTTTGAAATATTTTTACACCACTGTTAATTTGTAGAAGATAAATTTTAAGGATGGTTGTATACAAAGCTGAAAACAGTATGTCCGAACACAGACAGTGCCTCCCACGTAGACAGAATTTGAATAAATATTTGTTGTAAATCGTTTTCACTAAAACAGTTGTATATTCTCAATTTCTTATACCTACAAACTTTAGATCCAGGACGCTAGCCCCCAATCTTTTGTCACGTGCGAAATCAGCTACTGACGTATGATGATATTTTTAGTAATGTATTATTATATATTGTTTTGATTCACATCCATCTTGGATCTCACAAGGTTGTATAAGAAGTAGTATTGATATTATTGAAGTAGATTTGATGTTTATTTGACTCGTATGATGTGAATCTTTTGTGTATGAAGTGATTTAGATAAACTGTACCTTAATATAGAGGAAATCCACAATCCTGTTTGAATCATTGAACACAATTTTATTCCAACAAGTTGAGATGATAAATATAACAGTAACACAGAATACATGTACCAGTATTATATGATGAAACTTAATCAGTTGAGATTCTTCTATATCGTACTAAGCCGTAATCCTATCTTTAAGAAAGTGGTCAAAAACAGTCCTCACACATTAGCGCCCAAGCTAGAACTAAACTAACGGTCTCAAACCCTCGTGCATATGACGTATTTAATGCTATGACGTAGTGTCTAGACATATACATGTTTTATTCCTAACACGGAAACATTTCGGGTTTAAGATTATTTCTTTTTAACTTTAGTTAATAATAATAGAACCAATATACTTATGGAAATAAAACTACTTTTGTAACAATATACAGATACATGGATGTCTTGTCCTTTGGTTCTCAGTGAAGATAAAAATAAATGTGTACACATTAACTGACATGCTAAACAATTTTAAAACTGTATATTTAATTCCATAGTAAATAAAAAAAATATATTGATGGACCAAATGAAGAAATCTTATCTTATCTTATCTTATCTTATCTTATATATTGTAAACTTATATAGATAAGTGAGGTTGTGCTAAATATTCTCAATGCTAAGGGACACCACTCCATAATTTAAACGAATTTCTCATTATATGATTTTGCTGTTTGTTTTTTTTTTGTTTTTTTTTTACGGTTTTTAAAAAACTTATGATTTGTTTCCCTTTGCAGCAGGAAACGAGTACGTCACGTGTGGTGTTTATGGACCAATCAACACAGAAGTAGACACACAGACTTAGAACGTTCAACCCGCAGCTCTTATACGTGTCTGGTTGTCTGAAATCCAATCTAGTGCAAGTACAGGCGACAGGGCATTGTGCTGCCAACACATTCATCTTCAAAGCTGTCCTAACTGAAATTGGTGAACTTTGCTTCACCAGCCCTAACAAGCTACATAAATTTTATTATTGCAATGCATTAGCTTTGAAATAATTTGTTCATAAACAACCATAGCTATATATATATCCATAAACCATCACACATACAATTTTTCATGTAGGCATATCGATCTATCCATCTATTCATCTTCCAAGCAATGTAATCCATCCAATCACCAACTTACCTCTGAGATTGGTTTGCTTTAAATCGTGTTTCCTGAGTGGCACCCGGGCGGGAAATGGGTTTCCTGGACAAACCGTTTTAAACACTAATCAAAGTGCACGACTAGACTCAATCCACGGATAATCATAGGATCGATGGGCCCTCTATAACATATAAGAAGTTGAGATAAGATAACAGTGCATAATCATCCGTATGCGACATACTCTACCGATCCGGTTGGGCTTCTCCGATGGCGGTGTCACCCGTGACCGGTCCGCCCCACTCCACCCCGATTCAGGACGCTACTGGCTAAATATGTTTGTTATTGTTTATTTTGTTCTGCCTCTGGTTCAGCTTTAATGATTTATTATAATTAATTTACTATTATGTAAAACAGTTGTTACCGTTTTCTTATAATCCACTTACTTACAATGCAGAATCAAAATTATAAGTTTAGAAATACAGTATATTATATAATGTGTATGTGTATTAAAAAACATTATTACCTCTGTGTATATCAAGCTTTAATTTTGGACTGATATAATATGTATATATAACTAATATACACCTTATAATATATATATATATAGTTCTGTTATGTTCGTTTTAATTTAAAATTTCCACTGTACGTTTGAGATGCATCTAAAATTGAGGAAAAATGTTTTGTAATATTTTATTGAAAAATAAAGTGTGCTTGAAGAAAAAAAAATATTTGTAATGAGCGGGATTGAAAAAATTAGACAAAAAATGGTGTTGTTGTTTTAAATAATGATTGATAATAACATTTAAAATAAAGTATTAACAATATGGGCAGAATTGTTGTGTTTTTTTTTAAGTCTCAAGATAAAGATTCTTGCACTGTGCCCACACCAACATGGCTTTAGGAAAAATAGATCATGTGAGACTCAATTAATAGGCCTAATAGATGACTTGTCAAAGGGATTAGATAATAACAACCAAATTGATGCTATATTACTAGATTTTTCAAAAGCATTTGATAAAGTTCATCATTCTAGTCTACTAAAAAAACTTAAA
Organism: Anisus vortex; assembly: GCA_949126835.1. NCBI lineage: Eukaryota > Metazoa > Mollusca > Gastropoda > Planorbidae > Anisus > Anisus vortex. Next base: position 11,550,801 of record OX421497.1, read on the forward strand.
TATTTTGGCATCTCTGGTCCCTTACATCAGTGGATTCAGGACTTTCTTATAGGCAGAGAACAAACAGTGATAATAAATGGCTCTAAGTCATCACCAATAACTGTAAACTCAGGAGTTCCACAAGGAACTGTTCTAGGACCCCTACTATTTCTAATTTATATTAATGATCTGCCAAATTGCATCAACACAGGAACAAAAGTAAGATTATTTGCCGATGATTGCATCATTTATAGAATAATAAAGACAGGAAAAGATAGTGAACTCCTACAAAAAGACCTAGATGAACTACAAAAATGGGAATCAAACTGGAGTATGTCTTTTTACCCAGAAAAATGCCAACTAATAAGGGTATCCAAGAAAAAGAAACAAATAATAGCAAACTACTTCATTCATGGTAAAGAACTAACTCAAACTAACAATGCTAAGTATCTAGGAGTAATAATAAATGATAAGTTATCTTGGAACCCTCATATTGATGAAGTAATACAAAAATCAAACAAAACTTTAGGATTCATAAAAAGGAACTTTTACAAATGTAATAAGAACATAAAACTAAAATGCTATCTTACATTAGTTAGGCCTATACTAGAATATGCAGCATCTGTATGGGACCCATCAACTAAAGAAAACATTAAAAAATTATAACAAATTCAAAAAAGAGCTGCAAGGTTCATAACTAGCGAATATTCCCAATTAACAAGAGTAACACCATTAGTCAAATCATTAAACCTAGAAACACTAGAAGACAGAAGGGCAAAGAGCAAAGTAGTAATAATACATAAGGCATTAAACTCTAATTTAGAAATACAACACAATAACAACCTGTTGCAAATCTCAGATAAACATAAAGATAAAAACACTTTCCTTGTCCCTTATGCGAGAACAAATGCATATAAGTACTCTTTCTTCCCGAGTGGCATTCGGGCATGAAATGGGTTGCCTGAACAAACCAGGAAAACCAGTAACTTAACATCATTTAAAACATTAATAAAAATGCAAGACTAGACTCGGACCACGGATGAGCGTAGGACGCAATAATCTTCTTTATAGAAGGAGCGTCTGTAATGTATAAGATAAGATAAAGATTCATATTAAAATCATTACAGTATATTCAGAGTACAAGAAGTATATTTTATAGTAAAAGAAAATAACTTTGAATTGCATTTATAGTACTTCAATGATACTATTAGATTACATTTATTGCATTGAGTAATAAGATTACACTCAGAGTAAATAATTTATAATGAGAAAAATAGATTTATATGCAGAGTAACCAATTTTAGTCAGATCAGCCTAATTTTATTTAAAGCAACAGAATCTTTTCAACGTAACAGAATTATGTTCACAAAACAAAAACAAACAAACAAAAACAGATTTATGTTGAGTATTAATGATTATTACTGATTATTATTTAAAAAGAACTTATTTATAGTAGCAGAATTACATTAAGAGTATGTTAATTCTTTTTGACAGTAGACTTTCAGAGTAAATAATTTATAATGAGAAAAATAGATTTATATGCAGAGTAACCAATTTTAGTCAGATCAGCCTAATTTTATTTAAAGCAACAGAATCTTTTTAACGTAACAGAATTATGTTCACAAAACAAAAACAAACAAACAAAAACAGATTTATGTTGAGTATTAATGATTATTACTGATTATTATTTAAAAAGAACTTATTTATAGTAGCAGAATTACATTAAGAGTATGTTAATTCTTTTTGACAGTAGACTTTCAGAGTAACATAATTTTAAAAAGCGTGACAGAATCACATTCAGAGGAACAGAGCTACATTGAGATAAATCACGAGCAATTGAGACAGAAAGCTAAATATTTTACAACAAAGTGTGGAAAAAAAATTCTTTTCTTAGAGGAAGCAGTTTTGATTTCCAGTTTTACATCTATAGGCCTATATATTATTATTATTATCATTATTAGAATGTACGTTTTGCTTTGTACTGAACAACAATTATACTAAAACAAATATGAGAAGGTTGTGAAGCCACTACAACAGTTTTAACGTCTACTTTCCTCTCCTCGTGTATAAAACCACGTCGTAGACTTCCATGACTTGGAGACGTCGAACCGCAGAGAACCGCAACTTGGAGACGTCGAACTGCAGAGAACTGCAACTTGGAGACGTCGAACCGCAGAGAAACGCGACTTGGAGTCGTCGAACCGTAGCAAACCGCGACTTGGAGACGTCGAACCGCAGAGAAACGCGACTTGGAGACGTCGAACCGCAGAGAAACGCGACTTGGAGTCGTCGAACCGTAGCAAACCGCGACTTGGAGACGTCGAACCGCAGAGAAACGCGACTTGGAGACGTCGAACCGCAGAGAAACGCGACTTGGAGTCGTCGAACCGTAGCAAACCGCGACTTGGAGACGTCGAACCGCAGAGAAACGCGACTTGGAGACGTCGAACCGCAGAGAAACGCGACTTGGAGACGTCGAACCGCAGAGAACCGCGACTTGGAGACGTCGAACCGTAGCGAACCGCGACTTGGAGACGTCGAACCGCAGAGAACTACGACTTCGGCGCAATGATTAATAAATAATAAAATTAAAGCAGGCCCTCGAGAGAAAAAAATGATGCCGGTACGAGATCCCACTTATTTTTTTTTGCATCTTCTTGACGAGAATCATGTCGGATGAACTAGAGGATCACGAAGAGACATTAATGGCAGAAGGATCACCAACCTTCGCTTTGCAGATGATCTAAAAATTCTATGAAGATGTACACGCTTCAGTATTGATATTGCAAATGTTAGATCTGCTGTGGCAACACAGTTGACACATAATTTTTTTTTGTACAGACTCTTCCCAAAATACATTTTGTTAAATGACAAAAAAAAGTGTTTAAATTTTTCAAAACATTTGTCTAAAATTATGATACGTTCAACATTCAACCTCCCCTCTTGGCTACCGCACAGAAAATCATTAAAGTGTAAGAGGATCGACTAACTAGCTTTGACTGCCGTATTATGCAGTGACATACTAGAGCAGTGATGGCGAACCTTTTTGAGGCCGCGTGCCCAAAGTGCAATACAAGACCAACTTATTTCTTTCAACGTGCCAACACAGCAATTAAAACAAAATACTGAGGTTTTATTTTAGAAAAAAACAACATCTCATACAGTTGTCCGAACTAATTAACAACTTTTGTCCAAAAAGTATAAATTAACCGATCTTTGAATGATACAAACAGTCTTTTATATATACAAAAAACATGAGCTGTAGTGAATGAAAAAAAATAAATCACAATTGCTATTGTGTGCATGCTGATAATTTTTCCTGATAATTTTAATTTTTATTAAGCCTTGGCTTATGCTTCGTAACTTTAAGAGCGACGCATGCAGTACTGTTTCTTGTATCATATTTGATATAATTTAAATTTGAAAACAGCTGCTCACAAGCATAAGAGGACCCAAACAAAGTAAGAAGTGCAATCCCAAGTGCTTTCATCGACTAAAATTATTTGACAGAGAATTCCACACTTTAAGGATTTCATCATCAGATCTACCAACTGTGCTGTCCATTGTCATCCTTTCACACTCTTTCTTCTCAAGTGTTTCACGCAGATAATAGAATTTATTTTTCCCGCTAGAGCGTTCTTAAAAATCCAATAGCTCCATTTTGAGATTTCTAACCACAATAAGCAGGAAAGATCACGTTCTTCAAATTTGGCTTTATTTAAGAAAACAGAAGGGTGTCGCCACCTTATGGATTTGTACAAATTTATTACTGAAATTCTCCTTTGCAGCTGCCACACTGCTAGAAAATTCCTTTTCAAATTTCCTGATGGCCTGTAGGATTTGTCGGTAAATGTTATAGAATTGTGTAAATGCATTTTTGCTTTTGGAAAATATTTCAGCTGCCCACTTTGTAGGTCTCTTTCAAACACCTGCAGTTTTCTTTCTTATGTTCTGATATCACAAAATATCATCTACTGTTGTTCCTGGTTCTTGCAGTTGTTTATTGAGTTCATTGAAATGCGCTGTAAAAACTGTAAAAATCAGGAGGTTGGTAAGCCATACCATATCAGTGAGCTGTGGATAATCATGCCCCTTTTGAATCATAAACAGCATAATTTCATCCAAGCATGCTACACAACACATCTCTCCAATACTCGTCCTGTGCTCATCCACCTGCCATTATTGTACATGAGTAAAGTATTATACTGCGCCTTGACCTCATCGGGAATTGCGTGAAACTGTCCACAGTAAAAAGCACGGGCCATGATGTAATTGACCATTTTCGTGACATCTTTGAGGATATCATCTTCTTGCTGCTATCCCTGGCACAAAGAGATTCTTGGAGTATAATAAAGTGAAACTGAACGACTGTGTGTTTTGCTTCTCTGACAAAGAACTGTATGAAACCTGATGAGTCCCCCACCATGTATGGTGCCCCGCCACTAGTAACTGAAACAACTTTTTCTAGTTTTATATCGTGTGCCAAAAAAGATTCAATAACACCATTGTGGATATCTATCCTTTGTGTTTTTTCAGGCAAAGATAACAATTTCGCCAGCTCTTCTCTCATAATGTCACCAACTACGTAACGCAAAATTACCACAAGTCTTGCACGATTATTTACATCTGTGCTTTCACCCAAGCACATGGAGTAGCAGGCAGACTTTTTTTAAGTCAGTCGTGATCTGCTGACTAACATCACTTGCCATGCACAAGACTCGACCTTTTAAAGTATTTCTGCAAGTGGTATCTCAGAGATGCGTTGCAAAAAAATTTATCTTTGTTTGGAAAATCATTAAAAAGAGAATTACTACCAGCCAACATTCAGAAAATCCCCATTAGAGAGACGCTTACCATGTTTTGCTATGCAGAGTGACATTTGAAAACTTGCATCTGTCAGATGATTTGTTTGAGAAAGATACTTATAAAAACTAGTAGTCTAACTGGGTGATATATTTCTTCAATTTCTCTTCAATAAACTCTTTCCATTCATCGTCGATGCCATCCATTAGCGGTGTGGCCATAACTAAACTGTTCCATTTTTGGTAAATGCTCACGTGCCCACAGAAATGGCTCCGCGTGCCAGCTGTGGCACGCGTGCCATAGGTTCGCCATCGCTGTACTAGAGTATTTAGGCCTAGGCTGCGAAGCTAACAGGGAGAACTGTTAGCCTGTAAGGCTCATAGGTTTATATTTGTGTCTCTGGTGAAAAAAAATAAAAAAGAGATCCTAAATGCTATCAAAAATAATTAGGCCCTCCCTATATTACAACTAGATGCTTCCTTGCATTTTTAACAAAATGTTCAAGTACACATACAAAGAATCCTAAATGAAGGGCCCCTAGAGCCAATAGAGATTGTAGGAGGTTTTGGGGCATCTTCTCTTAGCTTTATAGCAACAATTAAATAAATAGTTGCGTAATTGCCGATTTAATTTTAAATGTTAATATTCATGGGCCCCTTAAGCTCTTATGGGCCCCGGTACGGCGTACCGGCTGTATTCCCCTCTCGTGGGGCCTGAGTTAAAGCCAATTAGACCTAATACACCCAGGCATTCAATTATTCATAGAGTTTACTTCTAGACTTTTGGCCACTTTTATTAAAGCATTAGTACACACAGACAGACACACCCAACTAATGGAGTCTAAATGTGGCACGGTGGGCGGGCGGCAGCGCGTTCGACTGGCGTACCGAAGGTCCTGGGTTCGAATCCTGGTGATGGCTAGGATTTTTTCCCGGCACTTGAGGGTCTCCCTGAGTCTACCCAGCTCTCTGATGGGTACCTGACACTAGTTGGGGTAAAGTAAAGGCGTCTGGGCATTGCACTGGCCACGCATCCTTAAAGTATGCCGTGGCTACAGAAACTGGTGAACGTTGCTTCACCACCCCTATGATCAACATATAGATCTATTCTAAAATCCTTAGAATTCTCTTTTTTTTAAAACGCCAGAGCGTCTTTCAACTTTTGTACTTACTGGTCTTTGTGTCTCTGTGAATATTCCAAATACAATAAGACAAAAATACACCCAATTTAAACAAAAGATACACAAAGAAAAGACAATCCATGACCCATTTAAAGGTTAAAAGCATTGGGTGGCAACAGTACTTTTTGTTTGCGTAGACTTTATGTAAGACGCAGTCACGTCTGCTTTAAAAGGAATCCACTGATCCGTGCGCAGGCTCTAAACTCTAAACTAGTCTAAACGTAGTATCTAAATTTAGCTTTTTATTCGAGAAAAGGTAAACAAAATAAATACGGGTGGAGATGGGGCGGGCGGGGGGGGGGGGGATGGGGGTGAGGGAGCACAGTTTTGAAACAACCGGAACTTGTCAGTGAACCATTTGACGTCACAATCTGGAACACAAGGATAGACGAGAGAGAGAGAGAGGGAGAGAGAGAGAGAGAGAGAGAGAGAGAGAGAGAGAGAGAGAGAGAGGACAAGGTGACACCCGTACCAACTACTACCAACCGATGTTTCAGGACATGAAGTGGAATAAATTTCAGAAGGGGATTCCCCTTTCTTTTATTTAAAAGCCTATCGAGCCAACTCCCACCTCACTAGCCTATGTCTTCAACAGTTACCTTATCTCTAGTCTCCAACCGGGTCGCGTGTGTATGCGTGTGTGTGTGTGTGTGTCACAGTGTGCAGCTAAACAGCTCTAGGGATAATGGTGTGTACTTATCGGGTTGGTGGTGACTGTGATAGCGCACCAGTGGTAGTCGATGCTTTTAGTTGGAAATAATGTGTGTGTAGAGAGCGGATCTATTCCTTTCCTTATCCTGCTTATCTTACTTTATACCTGGATACTTTTAGAGTTTATCCAACGAAAAAGGTAGGCCCACCTTTATAAAGGTATAACAGGAAACGATTTAGATATAGAGTGTAATAGTGACATAGTCTGATCTTAAACTTAAAGACTAATAAAGAACTGAAAAAAAAATTCCTCTTTTTTTCATCATTTTTTCATTTAAAAGATTTAGACTTTTAGATATAGGCCCCTAGCCTACTCTTTAATTGTTTACACCATGTTTTAGCCTAGGTAAGTGAATTATATTAAATACATAAACATACACATTTAGATTTAAATTATTAACTACTATTTAACTAAGCTAGGCCAAATTATCATAATAATGAATAATAATAGTCTACCTTTTGTAGCCTATAAACGCTCATGTTATCTATTAGGCTAAATATTATCTTCTATTTATCTACATATTGATCTATATCTATCTGTAGGCCTATAATTCAGCTATAGCTATGCTATAGGATAGGCCCCATAGGCCATATATATAACTTTTTGTTAACAAAAAAGAAATACACCATGGGCCCTTTTAACCCGATTACAATATTTTTTACATCTAAATGTTTTCAGTAAATAATAAATGCAATATATAATATATTTTTGGCTAACCTATAGCCTATAGATCTAGGCCTACAATTGCTGTTGTTGTTTTTTTAATCTTTGGGGCCGTCAATAAATGACGTCATGCGATTTTGGCCAATCCTCCCCCCCCCCCCCCAAATCCCCTTTCTTTTCCTTTCACCCCATTATCACAGGTCATCACAATAAGTCAGACTTCCCCCCCCCCACTCCCCTACCATTAGACGTCACAGAACTATCCACACCCAACCCCCTCTCCTAAAAACCAATTAGTCGAGGGAAAATGACATCGTCAAGAAATGATCAAACATTCCGGTTTTAAACGTGCACTCAAAATCGGAATCGAACTCTTTGTGGCGTAAATACGAATTGACGAGCAGTAAAGAACGCAGCAGAAATAATTAAATCAAATACAACATTTGGGATTAATGCTGAAAATAATTTTAATAAATGCTAATTTAATAGATCTAGGGGTATCCGACTTTATTGGCGACAAAATTTCCGTAGTCTTGTTTTCTTATTCCTAATCTAGTCAAAAAGGGGGCGAAACTTTGTAGGCAGCTCTGTATTCTGTATATATATAACCTGTTACGTATATAGCATGGGTCTCATAACAACAGGTTGCGGATTTAACTTGCCCCCCCCCCCCCAACACATATATAATATTATGCAGTTGGCACATTAATAATGTCCTTATAACAGTTTCAAGGGCACTATCACTTTACATTATTTTCTTATGGGTTTTAACATTAGACACTATAGGCCTTTTATTTATTCTATATGAACAGTTTCATTTCAATATGTATTTTGGAGTGTCTAAAACGAATTAACCGGCTTACGTTGATTCGTATGAGAATAATTGCCCTCGGATTTCGCCGATATTTCTCGGACGGATTTATTGACGTAAACCGTGACTCGATTGTAGGCCGTGACCTACTTCTAATTGGTGACTTTTGTTTTACACGTATAATATATATCATGGTATAATATGGTCTTCATGATAATCGTTCACAATGTTCAATTTGAACTATACTATTTTTTATTCTTTAAATCTAATTACAAAAAGTCTGTAGGTAAATTTTCTACATTGTTTAAACACATTTGAATTTCTACTTTAAAAAAAATGTACACGTAGTTCCTAAGTTATAGCCTACACTCAATTATTACGTATTGTATATAATTTTATTTTTAAATCGTTATCCCTTTATTTTTTGTACTGCTATCTTCATTATATTTTAACGTGCCGTTTGTATTGCTACATTACACACTTCCGTCTCGTTCTCTTCTACTGGGGAGAGAAGAGAGGGAGGGGGTATGACAAGTGGAATAGCCCAGGGCCTCACTAGGTCTAGATCCGGCCTTGTAAATAAAATACACACACACAGGATTGGTCAATATTAATAGAACATAACTGACACTAGAAAAACATGACTTCAGAATAATGATATGAAAAAAAATTATGTATTCTGACAGGTACTTGCTAAAGCGTGTAGCCTTTAGTAGATTGTTGCCGTTGCTGTGAAGATGGCCAAAGCTGGATTTTTACTCTACCACCTAGCGATTATCATTGTATTGTTACCCGGTAGGTTTGACTATCTATTTACTCCTCCATCCACCCATCCACCCGTATATCTATTAACATTTTTTTGTATCAATTCCACTTACCCATTCACTACATTTATCTTATCGTGTCTAAAAATCTAAACAAATCGATCTATTTTTTCTGTTGTGACCAGTTATGTGCAATCAATATGTGCAATCAATAATTGCAATCAATGTCCTCTTTTCCCAACAAACCTTGTAAACTATCGTTATTATTTAAAAAAAAAAAGTATTTGTTCTTTCTTTTAAGCAGAAGCGAGCAACATGTTCTCGTCACTGTGAATGATAAGGAATTCAACATGACAGTCCACAAAGTCTGAAAATATATCTACGTTGTTAATACAATTTATTTAAAAAATAAAGCATCTGTCTTTAGCAGCTCTATGGAATTGGGGCAACATCTAAAAGGCTTGGCTTGTCGTGATGTGTGGCCCACAAGCCGCCTGTTGCACACCCCTGGCTTTTTAAAGTTGTTTTTGAATGTATGTATTGTGCATGATACTTGATATTTTTTTTTATAAATTAACTCTCCGCTTCCTATACCCTCCATATCTCCCCCCTCCCCAACCACCACCTCCAGAGTTCATCCAGGGTCAAACGTTCAACGTCTCCATGGAAGAAGGGATGAAGGTGATCACCAAGTGCGACAACGCCAACGTCCTGTGGAACGCCACCATCGCCGGAAATGTTTACACCGTGGCGACCTGCTACGAAAACAGCTGCGTCCTATACTACCCTTACGTCTACGACCGTTGTAAGTCATGCTATTTGGTTGTAAGCAGAGGCGTATTTAGGCATGTTCCACATGTTCCATGGAACAGGGGCCCCCACACAAAAGGGGCCCTTACATATTCCAAAATAATAAAAAAAATTAGTCTTTTCTTTCGGCAATTAGAATAGTGCTGTTGTGGAAGCACATAATGAACATAATGAATGGGAAATCACAATTTATAACATTATTATTAGGTGACACGGGCAGGGTCGAGTCCGCGAGGGGACCCCCACATAAATTTGGCCCTTGTGAACAGGACCCCACAATCCTAAATACGGCCTTGGTTGTAAGTCATGTTATTTGGTTGTAAGTCATGTTATTTCGATGTAAGTCATGTTATTTGGTTGTTAGTCATGTTGTTTGGTTGTAAGTCATGTTATTTGGTTGTAAGTCATGTTGTTTGGTTGTAAGTCATGTTGTTTGGTTGTAATATATATTAAATATAAACTTAGTTTACAAAGAAAGGGAGTATTATAAAAACTTAGTTTTTATGGGTTAGTTTACAACAATCTATCAATCTATCTGTCTGTCTATCCAATTAGTAATACATTATGATGTATTAAACGATATTTTTACAACTAGACTTGCGATTCGGATTTTTTTTAAAATAAATAATACGTACCTAAATGCCAACATTAAAAAAACAAACAACACCATAATTCCGCCAAGAAGACCTAAATCAATATTACCAATCCCCGCCCCAATAAAACAACAACACAAAACAACATTTAAGAAAACTCACTATAACTTTTGTATTTCTTGTTGTCACATTTTACTATACAAAAAAACCCAACCTCAAATCTCCTCAAATCACATCTCAGCATTGCCCTTCTACCCTTTTTGGGGGGGGGGGGGGAGAATGGGCATCTGGAGTAAATGTTACGTATTGTAAAAAAAAAAATGTTTACCTCTAACTCTAAGCTATTTAAAAACATCTTTGACTGACTTTTCTTGAAGTAAAATGTACACAATCTAAAGGAAGAAAGTTGGCATCTAGCCTAAATTCATACAAGAAAATAAATAAACATCTCCACAACCTATTGAAGTGTTACCAGTGTGTAAACACTACGTTTATAGTATAATATAGATGTATATATCTATATCTATATATATATATATATATATATATTGTATATGATTATATGTATATAATATAAATGTCAACTGTCCTTCTATTTCTATGTTTGTCTGTATCTCGTTTTTTCTTTATATTATACATTATTTATATATACATTTATATATACATTTATATACATTATATATACATTATTTTATGAGGCGGTTGTCTATTGAAAGAAATACATAGGGTGCACTTGCATTCGATATTCATAATAACCAAAAGATAACACACAAAAAATAATAATATCAATAACTCAATACAACACAAAAAAAAGTAAAAGAATTGTGGTTACTATTTTAGGTCTCTACTTTTGTACATACAATGGGGTAGGGTGGCCGAGTGGCAGCGCGTTCGGCCGGCGTAACGACGGTCCTGGGTTCGAATCATGGTAAAGTGTTCTCGGGTCTGGAGGGTGTCCCTGAGTCTACCCAGCCCCTGATGGGTACCTGAATTTCGTTGGGGTATTGTGCTTGGCCATATAATCCCCTAGTATGCCGTGGCCACAGAAACTGGTGAACGCCGCTTCACCGGCCCTATGATCGGGATACTTTACTGCTTTTGTACATAGAAACCAACAAATACACACAATTAATGGAGTCTAAAGGTAACATGATCATTAAATGTGGCCCACATTTTAGCATGCAAATTGATTTGAATTTCGAATTGACTAAAACTGAAGAAAAAAAACTACTTAGTGACACTATTTGTATTACTGTTACCCTAACCCTTTAGCGTTTATCTGTCTGCTAAAGATTGTGCAACGCAGAAATCGTTAAAAGATAAAAGTAAAAAAGCAAAAGCATACAGCGCACCTAAAGATCGATATGACTACACGCTAGTTGCAGGTCTTTCAATCTTGTTTTTTTTTCTATTCGATTTTGTGCTGCTGTTTTTTCTTTATCGTCTGCCGCGTTATAGTCCACTTTTTTATTAGTCCCCCTGGGGCAACCATTGTCAATATAATAATATTATAACATTGAAGAGTTTGGTCCTTGGCTCTGTATCAGCGTTTTCTGAACTTTTTTTTTAAATTTTGGTCTGTTGTTTCGTGACTTTGTTGTTTTGTATGCTTCTACTTCATGACCCATGGCAACGCTTTCGACTGGCTATCCAATGGTTCTGGTTTTGAATCCTATCCTGGTGCAGACTAGGATTTTTTTTTGGGGGGGGGGGAGAGGGGTACTTGAGGGTGCCCCTGAGTCTGCCCAGCTCTGATGGGGAGAATGGGTACCTGACACGACACTACTTGGGGTAAAATAAAGGCGGCTGGGTTTTCCCCTCGTATGCCGTGGCCACTGAAAATGGTGAACGCTGCTTCACCAGCTCTATGATCAGTTAGGTCCGAAGGGTACTTTACTTACTTCACGGCCCATGGGGGTACGTTGGCCGAGTGGCAGCACGTTCGGCTGGCATACCGGAGGACTTGGGTTTGAATCCTGTTGAAGTCTAGGTCTGAAGGGTGCCAGAGTACACAGCTCTGATGGATGCCTAACATTAGTTGGCGCAAAGTAAAGGCGACTGGGCATTGTTCTGATCTCACAATCCCCTCGAGCTGGGGTCGGAAATACGAAAATTAGTCTGTATCAAATAATGAGCGACTTGTCTTGAATGCTCTTCGTTAATTGTATAAAGTCAGATAAGTATTTTGTCACTTCTGAGTGGTCAAACGTAAGTGACCTCTTTATTGGCTTAAAACAACTTTCATGTGCGATATAATCTGTTCACATGTGTAAATGAAACAAAAAGCTGCAAGTAGAGCGAATGCCTAGCAGTTGACAATAACAGATGAGTTTCCAACGCAGCTTCCTCCCAAATTTTCCAGCAATTCAACTCGTTGCATTTTAAAATCGCCAATATCCCTCCAATTAAAAAAAAAAAGAATCCAAATCTAAGTAGGTTGTAGTAAAATCAAGCCAGTCAGTCATGATCATGCTTGATGTGGTATGAAAACATGAGTCCTTGATTTGAAAGACTTGCTTTTGTTTAGAAAACTCCGCTTTGAGTTCTTCGATGCCCATCTATCTATCTATGTATCTATCTATCGATCGATCGATCTTAATATAAGCCTTAAATAATTTGGGAAGTACATGTAGTTAACCGTTTTGAAATTTATTTCACGACAATATTTGTCCAGTTTCAATACAAATCCATTCCAGTGGTCTAACAGTTTAAGTGCTGTTTGACCCCGTCCTTATAAATGCAAGTTCAATTCACTTAAATGTGTCGCTATGTCATTCAGTAACATAGGCTTCAACAGTCAGTTTTACTCATTCAGCACCGAAAATTCCCTTTTTTTAAAAATTAACAAACATCCCTTGGATGTCTCTTGCCTGTCATTGAAAATAGCTCAATGTGCCAAGTACTGGCACGCGTGCCTTAGGTTGCCGACCCCTACGCTGGATCATAACGATAATAAGACCTAGATTCGGAACTTTTCTTCTTCCTTGTTTTTTGGTTAGTGGCGTGGTAGCGGGTCGCGACCCAGTATATGTACGCTTGATTCACACAGAGCCACGGTTTATTTCTGTGGCCCAGTCTTTGTCGAGTTATCACCCCATAAAAAGGCGTAGGTTAAACTATTAAGGGTGGCAGCGGGCCAAATGTGGTAATTCGACACTAGCTAGCTTCGACTTGGGGGGGGGGGGGGGGGGGGGGGGACAGTCGTGACTTGAGTTTTAGTTCCATCTTGACATTTTAAAGTCACAAGTCACAATACTGCTATTTGTCAGTAAATCTGATCTTTTAACCTATCAGAATTTGTTTTAACATTGCAACATTTACTATACTGTACCTTAAGCATAGCCATGGGGTAATGGATGGGGCACATAGGCCTACAAGTAAAAAAGCAAAGTACCCGTCGGACCCAATTGCAGCGTTCACCAGTTTCACCAGCCATGGCATACTAGGTGATTGTGTGGCCAGCACTATGCCCAGCCGTCTTTACTTTACCCCAACTACTGTCAGGTACCCATCAGAGCTGAGTAGACTCAGGGACATCCTCCAGATCCAGAAGGGGTCATAGCCTTCACCAGGATTCGAACCCAGGACCTTCGGTAAGCCAGCCGAACGCGCTGCCGCGGGGCCACCTTGCACCATTCAATTTTATTCAACAAAAAAAATATATATATTTAGAGTTAGATCTATATAATTAACATTTTTGTACATTTTGTAAGCGTTCACATTAGTAAAATGTTATCAAATTGTGTATGTTTTTTTATGTTAATATTAATTCATGGTCGTTTTGTACTGCTCTGCTGTCACCCCAACCTTGCACGTTTTGCAAGCCCCCCCCCCCCCACTTTAAACTATTTTCCCAACCCTTTCCTCCCATCTTGTACTTATGCCCCCTTTCATCTTACTTTCCTGGCTACGCCACTGCACTACACTATCTGTATCGTTTATATTTATCATATAGCTTTGAGTTATTCAGTACGCTTGTATTATGTCGTCCATTGGACACAGAACGTCTATCTATCTATCTATCTAGCTATCTATCTATCTATCCATCTATCCATCTATCCATCTAGCTATCTACCTATCTAGCTATCTAGCTATCTAGTCTACCTATTTAAAAATATATAAATAAATAAATATATATACATATATATATAACATATCTGTCTGTCTATCTATATATAAACTATATGTCTATATATGTATCTATCTATCAATATATATGTCTATCTATCTTTCTAAACCATATATCTATCACCCACTAACATCGATTATATAATATATTATATATATATATTATATTAATCCCCAGCCTATCTCACGTATTTCAACGTTGGTTTATATAACAAGTCCAGTCCCGACTACCCTGCACGCAAGTCTTACCTGGCCATAGAGAGGATTAACACCTGGGTCACCAAAGTCCAGTGCAACAGACTTAGCAACGTCATTCTAAGGACCTGGCTGATGAACGTAGTCGGTATGTTAAAGTACTTATCTTATACATTACAGACGCTCCTTCTATAAAGAAGATTATTGCGTCCTACGATGCAGTTGTGTCCTACGATGCAGTTAACTGCAATCCGGGCCAAATTTTAGCCTATCCACTTCATTTGCCACTCGGGAAGCAAGATTAATTTATATTATGTATTTACTATTTACTAGCAAAATTACCCGGGGTTGCTTGAGGTAGTAAGACATTGAAGAGCTATTGTCACATACTTCCAGATTTATATACATATGCACAGTTTTCAAATTCATTTTTAAGTTGAGTATCAATTAGATAACATATAGTCAGGCAAAGTTTTATTAATAATGTTTTTTTACCATTAGATAACATATAGACTAGTCGGGCAAATTTATATTAATAAAGTGTTTATACCATTTTAAGTCAAACCTAAATTAATATAGTCAAGCCTTTTGATAAAAAAAAAAAGAATAAAATGTACAGTTTTTTTTACTTATTTAAATGAGTTATTAAAACTCAAAATCCTGAAAGTCTTTAAAGTCATAAAAATTTTATAAGCATAATCAGAAAAAAACAACAACAAGGATTTTACATACATTATAGGCCTACTTTATATAAATATATATTTGTTTTGTCATTGTCTATGAAATGAGAAAAATGACTATAGAATTTGAAATACCTGAGAATTTTATTAGATTATCGCGTTGTATATATTGTATTTCTATGACATATTTTAATACCTAAATATGTTATGTTTGACCTTCTTTCCTGAAGTGTCTCTAAACATACTGAAGTGATAAGGCCTAGTCATATGTAGGGAACCTTATACCTATACACCTGTTTTAAAATCCGTTTGGTTTTTTACTAGTAGGCCTATAGGTCTTGTTAGTGTTGGATAACATCTAAGTTTCATATTCTTGTAACAAACGAGCCCCTTAAAAAAAGCTAACCATTATACTCCATCGTCTTAAACTTATAGCACATTATAGCACATTATAATCCATCGTCTTAAACTTATAGCACATCTCTTGATAAAAAATAATAGGGCCTTATACTTTTTTTGTATTAACATTTTAATATTTACATAGTACTATGCCATAAACAAACTTCGGTCTTAATATCAGGCTGTCATATATGGGGAACAGGAAGTTTCTCTTATCACGTTAGAGGGGTGTGTTAAAATGATATTAAGCTCTGCTGATCGTGGACTAGTTTTATATTTGAATAATTTTTTTTTTGCGAGTCTTTTCAAAAGAAAGACAAGTTTAGAGTAGAGTCTATAATGAATACAAGCAAGCGTGTTCTAAATCAAGCTATATAAAACATAATATTATATTTGCCTCTCTATCTACCTATCTATCCAGCCTTCCATCTATGTATGTATATCTATCTAACCATCTATCTTTCTATGTATCTATCTGTCTATCTATCTAATTATGTATTTTTCATCTATCTATGGTCTATCTAACATCTATCTATCTATTCTAATCTATTCATCCATCTACACGTATTTCTGTTTCCTCGTTGTTCATGCATCCATGGCGCATTCAATCATCATCATCATCTGTCCTTTGGGTTCCTTGTGGAACATAAAGCCTCTGTCAAAGCACGCCTCTCTCCACGGTCTCTTGCCAGTCGCTTCAGTTCTTCACAGCTCTTTCCAGTTCTTCCAGCCTCATCCAGTATGCTTCGTCTCCATGTTCGCTTGGGTCTTCCTCTATGCCGTTTACCCTGGGGATTCCACTCTAAGGCCTGTCTAGCTCTGTTGTTGTTATCTTTCCTGAGGGTGTGTCCAATCCATCTCCACTTCCTTTCCATGATTTGTTGTTCTACTGTTCTTTGTCCACACCTCCCCCACAGCTTGGAGTTTTCTACCTTGTCGAACCATTTTATTTTCATTATATTTCTCAGGCATCTGTTAACAAAAGTCTGGTGTCTATTTCCTGTTATCTCTGTTGTTCGCCATGTTTCGGACCAAAAAAGTAGGATCGTTTTAACGTTTATGTTAAGATCCTTACTTTAGTTTTGACAGAGATGTGTGTAGATCTCCAGACCTGTTTCAGATTGGCGCATTCAATAATTATTGGACTTAAAACTCTTTATCTATTATATGAAACATATAAACTATAACGAAAAAATAAAAATAGTTGTAAGGTTTATTGCAAGGAAATATTGACACCTAACAAGACTTAGTGTAGCAACTTTTAATAACACACTCAAGAGGAACACTTTAGCAAAACGATATTTAAGAAGAGTAACCAATACCAATACAGCATGCATTAAGCTATAACTTGGAAAAATCACCACAATTTAAAAAAAAAATCAGAAAGTCATAGAGATAAAACAACTTTCTTATTACATAGGCCTATGCAATGATTAATTCTTATAGATTCTCTATTTTTCCAAGTGGCATTCGGGCATGGGTTTTCCGAAATAGTCAAGAAAACCAATAAAGAAAAAAGCTGCTGTAAAATGACGACTACAGTACTATGTCGGAAATGTAATGTTCTTCTCTTTATTTAAAACACGTCCCTTTCAATGAAAAAAAATGATTCGGTATATAAAATTATCTATCTATCTATCTAACTATCTATATAAGGCCCATATATGATTTCTTTTATTCTCTACATGCAGTGAGACCTGAAATGCCTGTGTGCTCAGCTGCCACTCTGGAATCTAGACTCGATGAAATGGCTTATGTTTTAACTATAACGTGTACAACTGTGGTATTTCCTAGAGCCATCTGTACTTTGGAGTTGAAGGTTAGTACAGCCTTTTACATTATTCAATTTGATAGCATATAATACCTACACACTATAAACATACATCTAATGCATACACGCTATCAACATACACCTAACTCATACAGCTATTAACATACATCTAACACATACACGCTATAAACATACATCTAACTCATACAGCTATTAACATACATCTAACACATACACGCTATAAACATACATCTAACTCATACAGCTATTAACATACATCTAACACATACACGCTATAAACATACATCTAACACATGTATATTCAAGAGACAGTAATATTTACATATGTCTACACAACAATCGAGTGGACTGTTCCTTGGTAACTTACAATATAGTTTACTGTCTAAACACAATATAGTTATCAAACTGACTAAACACAATATAGTTATCAAACTGACTAAACACAATATAGTTTTCAAACTGACTAAACACAATATAGTTGTCAAACTGACTAAACACAATATAGTTTTCAAACTGACTAAACACAATATAGTTTTCAAACTGACCAAACACAATATAGTTATCAAACTGACTAAACACAATATAGTTTTCAAACTGACCAAACACAATATAGTTATCAAACCGACTAAACATTACTATCTTAGTGGATTATATTCCGATGTGTATAACTGAGAATTCTAGCTTTAATCTCCCATTGAAGATTACGTTGATCTAATATCTGTGTTTGAGACACTCATTTTTAACTGACCACGCCGACCACGGTGGCCGAACTGGCAGCGCGTTTGACTTGCGATCCGAAGGTTCCGGGTTCGAATCCTGATGCAGGCTAGGATTTTTTTCCCCGGGACTTGTGGGTGCCCCCCTGAGTCTAAACAATCTCTGATGGGTACCTGACACTAGTTGAGGTAAAGTAAAGGCGGCTGGGCATTGTGCTGGCCACACATCCCATCGTATGCCGTGGCCACTGAAACTGGTGAACGCTGCTTCACCAGCCCTATTATCTGTTTGGTCCGAAGGACCTACTTTCCACCCAGTGTTTAAAACATGGAATGGTGACATGTATGTTTTTTTCTTTATCTGTTCTTGGGTCATGATGTATGTTAGACTGTTTTCTAAATCAGGCTTTTAAATTCATCGACCATCTTTCGGTGCCAAATGGCATATTAGGTTATTGAATGGCCAGCACAATGCCCAGTCGCATTTATTTTGCCCCAACCAATGCCAAGTGCCCATCAGAAATGGGTAGGATCAAGGACACCTTCCAGACCTGGCTTCATGTGCACTCTCGCCTTGTACCATAATATAGAAAACGTCTATATACTTTATTTTTGTTCATACCCTATTGCCTCTCCACTTTGTGAAAGCTCATGACCGTTAGGAACTTTTCATAAATCACCTTTCATAAATCACCTTTCATAAATCACCTTTCATAAATCACCATTCATAAATCACCTTTCATAAATCACCTTTCATAAATCACCTTTCATAAAACACCTTTACATAATAATGTATTCCTCCTTGAAACCAAAATTCAAAATGCGTTTCAGGGTCTGATTGACATCTACAGCAGAGACATCACCTACAGCCACAAGCTGTCCGAACTGACCAACAGGTACACCACTAAGTGTGTCCACCGCCTGCACGTGTACTCGGCCGTGTGGCCCCCGATGATCAGCTCAGAGTCGTACTACAGGGTCACGGCTTACCCCGACTCGAGCATTGGGCTGAACTTTACCGCCACAACCCCCTGGATGAACATGTTTCCTCAAGGTAATTCCACCACTAGACGATACTCATACCCCCCCCCCCTCTACAGATGCCCATCCCCCCTCCTGTTGCCCCTAGATTAGGGATTGGCAACCTTTTCATAATTGTGTGCCAAATTGTGATTGCTAATTGATTCATCGTGCCAACAGCGTAAATGTCATCCCGCTCGGCACTTAATTTCTTGCGGAAGAGACTTAAATTCGCTTTTGTGGAGCCTTTTGCTAGCCATATGATATTGTTCTGTGTGCCATGTTTGGCACGCGTGCCATAGGTTGCAGACCCCTGCGCTAGAGTAAGCTTCTCGTCGCCTTTTTTCTTTCTTCCTTTGGTACCAGTTAAGGGTTCGACGTGGTTTTCTTACTTGAAATATGCTGCATTGGTTGTTGTTGTTTTGGGGGAGGAGAACTTTATCTGGTCTTGCTTTTTGATTACCATGTCCATTTCATTGTACTTTTGCTGACCAGAATATCATTGTGCCATAGAAGAGCCTCTTTGGAAGACGGCAGTCTGGCATGCGTATAACATGCCCTGCCAAACGGAGCTGAGACTGCATCAGATTTGTGTGGATGCTTGGGAGTCCTGCCCTGTCAAGTACCTCAAAGTCTGAAATATTGACCATATAGGCCTACTGTGTTGTGGTCTGTCAAATATTCTTCAATGATATAAAAAAACACATCTTCAATTGCCTTTGACATGTATCAATTTATTGATTAACACAGCTATGTATGGAAAATCAATATACAGTTTGGTGGTACACTTATAATGGCAAGGATGAATGCAGCTGCGCTTACCATAGGGACCAAAGGAAGTTTTTCATTCTTCGAAACTCCAAATAGAAGAGATTTGAATACCGAGTCCCCTATATTTAAACAACTACCATTGTATTTTTAGTGGATATTGTTATGTCCCGGGTCTTCTGTCGTCTGCCTAAAGTCTGGTTCACTATAAAATAATACTCTCAACTCTCAAGCCACTCGATGAACATTTAAAGAATTTAAAGACCAAGTGAAGAGCTTTTTATCAAAATTGAGTTAACATTTGATTTTGATAGTAAATAGTGTATTCAGTATCTGAATGTTAAAAAAAACATTTATACAAAATATCAAAGATACATTTTAAGTAATTAGTTCAATATTTGCACTTAAATGTGTGTGTTTTTCGGATGATTACTCCAAATCTCGTAGCCATTTGAGATGTTTTTATTTCCGGCAATATAGGAAAGTGACGTAACATAAAGGATTCCGACTAGGAAAAATGAATATTGTCACGTGTTTTGAATCTATTGCCACATGTTTTGAATCTTTTCCCGGTTCTTATTTTTAACAAAATTGTTAAATATAGATTTATAGCGTCTATTTTTATTTATTTATTTCCCTTGTGATACGTCACTGCCGTATGAGGCTATTCCAAATCTCGTTCCTTTGAGAAAAACCTCTTCACTTGGTCTTTAATGCTCGAACATATTTACAATGATAGAGCGATTGCAATCACGTGACAAAAAGCGCGTGCTTTTTGTTTACTTTGTCTAGTGGTGATAAATGGCAGCCGTATTACTATAGCCGTAAGAAGGTTTTATTTTAAATGTGATCATTTCAACAATATAACTTAAAACATATATAAAACACTGTCAAGCGATGTAAATTAACATTCAAAGCTAAAATTTAAACCATTAAAAATCAATGGAAAAGGTTCCGTAAGTACCGAATATTGAATTGAAGATGTCGATTGTCGAAAGTTAGCCTATCTTAACTTACTATTTAAAAGTAAAGCAAAAATGTACAATGTTTCAAAAGAACTATTGAACAACAATAAAAGCCTAAACTCTTGTTTATTTCGTGGATGGACTACTAAGGACTAGTATCACAGTTAAATATCAAGATTTATGGAAACTAATTCCTTATATTTTGGGTTTAAAATACACATGGTAAGGAACAATGTTTATTTCTCATTAATGCCATTATCGCCAAGATGGCCGCTATTTACACAAGTACGTCACTAAAAAACCTAAGCCACGCCTTTTGCAATCAGCAATCGCTCTATTACATAAAACTGTACTGGTCGATAATAAGCACTGAGCTATATACATATGGAGTGCTCAAGCAGCTAAAATGGTGAACTAAAATGAGGAGAAAATGCGGACTTTTAAATATAGATAAGTGCATTGTATGGCACTGAGCTATATATACATGGAAGTACCAACAATTTAAAAACTTTTTGTAATTGCGTCATTAAAATTTGATAAAAATGAACTCTTTTATACTGAATATACATTATATATATATTTATATACTAGTAAATTGTGTTAATTTTAATGAGTACAAGATTCATTAATTTAATAGCGAAGTCAAAAGATTAAATGGTTGATGATTTTTCTGGAGTAATTTTAATGAATATTTATTATTTAGACATGTATATATAGCTCAATGCCATACAGTGCACTTATCTATATTTTAAAGTCTGCATTTTCTCCGACAATTTAATTGCTTGAGCACTCCATAATATATATATATATATAGCTCAGTGATAATAAGTAGCTTCTACAACACTTTGGAAAATAACAACAAACTACACCTCTGCCTGCGCACATGTTTTGGTGCAGAAAGTTCTAGAATGAATTTCCCCGAAATGTTTGGAATGCAAAGGAAAAATGCGTACTATAAATATGTAAAGACTAAGAGAACAGGTATTCTTACATATCCCGTAGACTGTTGGACCGTTGGGGCGCCACAGATGACATGTACACCAGTCTCCTCCATTCCTCCCGTCTTCTCAGCACTTCTCATTGCGTCGCACAGCTTTACTCCCGGCCCCTCCCTCGTGTTGTCCTCCCATCGTTTTTTGTTTGTCTTCCTCCTTTTCTCCCTCCTCTGGTGGTACCCTGCAGATATTTTATGGCGAGCCTGCTGGTTCTTGTTGTGTGGTAATACCATTCCAGCATATTGAGAACGCAAATAACCTCTACACAATAATAAATAACTAAGTTAATTATCAATACAATTCTTTCACAAATAATTTCTAAGAGGACTAAGACATAACTTAATTAAAAAACTACAACTATAAATGAATTATCGATAGTATTCGAAACACTATATTAAATACAAACTATTTAATCTTGTTATACGCATATAACAAATCTATTTAATAAGCATATTTTAATCAAAAATAAGAATATATTCTTTGTAATAACTATTCAAAAAATAGTTTTTATAATTTCAAGTCATGTGCGTTCACCTCCTTAACTCATTTAACCCTTCCCGTACCGACCTACTTCTATCTATGCTGCCTTCAGTTCAGCTATATACGCGCCCGGGACTGTAAGGGTTAAAGATATTTATTTGTTTCTCAGACACAGCCCAGGCTGGAGGTATTCTCAGTTTCACCATCAATGATGAGAGCTATAATCGCACTGTGACCTGTGGCGAGATGGTGCTGGTCGACTGCCAGGGTTACGGCAGTCCGGGATGGGACCTGAAGCTGTACGATAGAGAGTCTGGAGACCTGCTTTACTCCGCAGTCCTCCCGGAGACGATCACGTACCACCTGAACAGCCCCGCCTGCGGGACAAAGTACACGTTTGGATGCCGGCTGGGGTCAGAGGAACAGGTCCTGCAAGTAACTGTTGCACAGAGTAAGTTTCATAATACAGGTTCGCAGAACTTCAAAAAATCTCATCTCCCTAACTTCTTTCTCATGGGGGCCCTCTTGTGGGATATTTTCCAAGGTGTAACTGTGTAGACTCAGAAACACCCTCCAGACCCGGGAACAAATCCTAGCCTTCACCAGGATTCACCTTTCGGTACGCCAGTCGAGCGCACTGGCCCCATTTTCTAAGGTGGGACATGCATTACTCCAGGGGCAATTTAATATAAAATTGTTCGTTTAGCATAAACAAAAATGTGTCTTCTTAAAGATGTATTATCAGGGTTTGCAATGATTAACTAGGAACTGGTTTTAAAATGAAACGTCTTGACTGTTACCAATATAGATTTATCTTTTTTTAAGCATATAAAATATCCAGGTCACAGACATAAAAAAAAACTTTCGGTTGAATGGCTTCTATTTTTGGCCATCCTTTAATTACTTGTTGCAATTTTGGCCACATTTTTTACCCCCCCCCCTTCCTCCCCACATCATCACATGCTGTTACAAATAGTAGGACCTCCCTCCCGCTTTTTTTTAATATGGCGGCACAAAACTGTAAACCATCACCTTCTCCACTCAGAAACCAACACAAAAAAAAAGAAGGGAAAAGTTCATTTAAAGATTTAAAATTGTTGATGTGATGTCATATTGTTCGATTGTTTGAAACCCCTCCCTCCCATAGGTGCGAGACGTGACTTATGGACGCCCCCCCCCCCCCCATATGATATTTCTAAACACGATGTAGCCTATATGTGTGTCAGTTTGACCAAAGACTATAATAAGATGGAACACTTACTTTTATATTTCTATTTGATAACTTGAAACACTTAGTTTCGGAATTTCTGATCGCACTAGGTCCTCAAGACTTCCGGTTTAGTAATTTGCTATGATTTTCTCAATGGAAAATTTTAAAGACCAAGTGAAGAGGTTTTTCTCAAAGGAACGAGATTTGGAATAGCCTCATACGGCAGTGACGTATCACAAGGGAAATAAATAAATAAAAATAGACGCTATAAATCTATATTTAACCATTTTGTTAAAAATAAGAACCGGGAAAAGATTCAAAACATGTGGCAATAGATTCAAAACACGTGACAATATTCATTTTTCCTAGTCGGAATCCTTTATGTTACGTCACTTTCCTATATTGCCGGAAATAAAAACATCTCAAATGGCTACGAGATTTGGAGTAATCATCCGAAAAACACACACATTTAAGTGCAAATATTGAACTAATTACTTAAAATGTATCTTTGATATTTTGTATAAATGTTTTTTTTAACATTCAGATACTGAATACACTATTTACTATCAAAATAAAATGTTAACTCAATTTTGATAAAAAGCTCTTCACTTGGTCTTTAAGATTAAAATCGAAAGTTGTATACAGCGGAAGTCTTTTAGCCACGTTTAGGAGTCATTTAGGGCAGCGTTCTTGGCTGCGCATGGAAAAAACAAGTGTTAAACTCTAAAACAAATAGAGTAAGCGGTTCATCTCATTATAGTCTTTGATGTACACCGGAAAACTTGAGGATGTATTGAAGGATGCGCATGCGCAAACTAACTATGCAGCTCTAAAAA
The DNA here is from genome assembly GCA_949126835.1 of Anisus vortex. Lineage (NCBI taxonomy): Eukaryota > Metazoa > Mollusca > Gastropoda > Planorbidae > Anisus > Anisus vortex. The sequence goes on from OX421497.1 coordinate 11,575,300, forward strand.
CTTTAGTCTTTAGTTTTACTTGATATAAACACGGTGTTTTATTTTTTCCTTTTCACTCCATTTATGACCAGGTCCAAGCTCGGGCACCGATAAGAACAACTACGTTCTGGCGGTGGCTATCACCCTGGCCATCGCGATCCTCCTCACGGCCATCATCGTCTTCTTCTGCATCCGGATGCGGCTGAAGCGGAAGAGGGCGGCGGCTGGGCATGGCAGGCGCCTGCCCATGGTCTTCCACCAGCCTGGGGTGGAGCACGACGAAACGCTGGCCTCGGCGCCCCCGGCCTATCACGAAATCTTCTACATTGACGCGCCCGGGGGCGGACTCCCGGATTACTGGTCACTGCCGCCTCCATATACGGCCACAGCGGAGCAGAGCACAGCCAATAGTTTACCGAAACCTAGTGAGTAAAGGTCATTGAACATCAATACGTAGATCTATGTTTAAACCATGTTAAGCTGGCTTCATAAAGGGGAAACTGTCTACATTGTTTTCCCATCTAGGAAAGTTTGGCAATACATGACATGATTTTCAAGTTCGGGACAGTTTAAAGTTTAAACATAATTTTTAAGTTTGGGGAAACTGACACGATTTTTTTAAAACCAAATTACTGTCATGTTCACTGGATTGTCAATCGACAGTTCTCAACTGTTTCTATTTTTGTATTGCCCTCCATGGGGCACATTTTAAAATCCTTTTTGAACGCATATGACTGACATATATTATGTGTATGTCCATCACTGTGCTATAAATATACCAGTATAACCATACATAATATACATTGTGTGTTTTTTTTCAATTGTGAGTAGGGAAGAGCGAATGCTTCGGAAGGCCAATGCATAACAATAATGGATATACATTAAAGGATTTATAAGAAAAAAAACTAGTTTTTTTAAAAGGGTTGTTCAGTTTTTTACACTGTTTCAATCCCCCTAGACTTTCCCATCACCCTCGACTTTCACATCATCCTAGACTTTCACATCACCCTAGACTTTCACATCACCCTAAACTTTCACATCATCCTAGATTTTCACATAACCCTAGACTTTCACATCACCCTAGACTTTCACATCACCCTAGACTTTTACATCATCCTAGACTTTCACATCACCCTAGGCCCTAGACTTTCCCATCACCCTAGACTTTCACATCATCCTAGACTTTCACATCACCCTAGACTTTCCCATCATATCACCATCAACTTTGCATTTTTCTTTCAGTTACAAATGCAGAGGCAGAAAATATCTATGAAACCATCAGCAGCCCTGCTGGGACTTCTTCTCAGCAAGAAAGCAGTAACGCAACTGCCGCGACGACTGCAGGGTCAGAAGTTTGAACATTTGAACAGCTAACATTCAATTTATAACAGCAAACGATATCTTATAGCCAATGTGCCAATTGCATACTATTTACTATAGACCTTTTTTATATAAATCAAAAGTAAATTTTCTTGAAGCAGAGCTCCTTGAGAAGATTGAATGGAAATTCTAAAATTATCCGTTGTTTCCTTGCAGTCTTACAGCCGGAACGGTTCGTCGTGCAAAAGTATAACTCAACTCACTAAAAACCACAGAAAATGCTGATAAGTGGATAAACGTAGGACGCAATAATCTTCTTCATAGAAGGATCGTCTGTAAAGCTAAATAAGTGGCCTGTATTTCGGAATGTCAATCACAAACAGATTCAGCTTTACCCAGGACTTGGGACCTGTTCCAATGTATTGGATGCATGTCAATCTCTAAAGCTGACGTTTGTACTTCAGAGCTGGCAGAGCTCAACTTTGTATATCAAGGTTTTGTTCAAACCTCTGTTAATTGTTAATTACACTTTCTTTACATTTTGGCATTCTCGCCATTAGTTGGTAGAGAAGAAGATTTATGAGGCAATGGGGGAGAAATGGGAGGGGTGTTTCTAAAACTGTAAAACATATTTACCGCCTATATATGTAAATATATTTATAATATCTTTGTACGGATTTGAATATTAATTGTGAAATTTTACAGGTGGAACGATTATTATGTAATCTATGTTAAAATTTGTAGGCAATTATTTGTAGTTCGCCATATTTAATACTGTTCTGAGTTACACAGGTTAACTTCATTTATTTATTAAATTTATATATCACATATAAAATTTATAAACTAGTTTAGAAACATTCCAAACATATGCTACATGATAAGTACTATCTGGGATTTTACTGTTCAGTATAGAATCTATTGAATTCAGCTCCTGGTGATGACCCTGATTGCTTCCCTGAGAAAAAGGTTTATCTATATATATAAAGTAGGCTGTGTGTGTGTTCAACCAATCATATAAGTTAATTTAAAGACACATGACCTATTATTGACTCATATTACACTTTTGCGATTTCACTTCTGACATGTGTCTTCAATAGCTAAGTGATTGACGCATCGGACTGCCCTGTGGGCGACCCGGGTTCAATTCTCTAGCTAGCCTAAATACTTTTTTTTTTCTACATTTTTTTATATTAAATTACTTCCCTAAAAGTCTTCAGTGAGAATTTTTTTTTAAATATTAGATTTACAGCTTTCTGTTCATTGTGGTTTACAAAATTTTTATCTGTCGCTTATAGAGGCCTGTTTTGTTTACACCCGGGCAACGCCGGACAATTTCTCTTGTGTGTATATATAGATATAGATAGATAGATAGATAGATAGACAGATAGATATATATATATATAGATAGATAGATAGATAGATAGACAGATAGATATATAGATATATAGATAGATAGACAGATAGATAGATAGATAGATAGATAGATAGATAGATAGATAGATAGATAGACAGATAGATATATATATATATATATATAGATAGATAGATAGATAGATAGATATATAGATAGATATATAGATAGATAGATAGATAGATAAATATATAGATAGATATAAAGATAGATAGATAGATAGATAGATAGATAGATAGATAGATAGATAGATAGATAGACATATATATATATAGATAGATAGATAGATAGATAGATAGATAGATATATAGATAGATAGATAGATAGATAAATATATAGATAGATATACAGATAGATAGATAGATAGATAGATAGATAGATAGATAGATAGATAGACAGATATATATATATACATATAGATAGATAGATAGATAGATAGATAGATAGATAGATAGATAGATAGATATATTTAAACAATTTTATATACTGGTATATTTCTTTTAAAGATTTACAATGTTCCATGATCATTTATTAACATTTACCTTTGACCCTTCTGCACCAATCTTTAGCTAAGAATATTTATTAATGTCGGATAACATTTAAATACTGGGTACATTATAAAATTCTAATTGTTTTTTTTTTTTTCAAATACCGGTACTTGCACAAGCCAAATTTTAATTTTAAAATTCAACTGGATAATAATATTATATACTTAAGAGAAGTGAATTAACTCTGGCTATTCAAACAAAGAGAAAAATATTACTCGATTGCCTCCCATACAATGTACATTTATTTAATTGACTTTTTACTGATTTTATAATGCTTTGATGTTGTAAAAAAATATTATATAATGTACTATTATGTAAATATGAAATGCGATTGGTTGGATATGCCAATTGTTAAAAAAAGTGTACATCACAGGTAACTATTAATTGTTATGTAAAGGGAAGAAAGGGTGGGTTGTAACCATATAAATTTTAATATTCAACTGAATAAAATAATAATATTATATACTTCAGCAAAGGGAATTAACTCTAGCTATTCAAACAAAGAGAAAAATATTATTCGATCGCGTCCCATAGAATGTACATTCATTTAATTAACTTTTTACTGATTTTATAATTCTTTGTTTGTTGTAAAAAAAAAAAATTATTATTATATAATGTACTATTATGTAGAATATGAAATGCAATTGGTTGGTTATGCAAATTGTTAACAAAAAAAAAAGAAGAATATATCACCGGTAATTATTAACTGTTGTGTAAAAGAAAAAAAAGGGGTGGGGTGTAACCATATAAATTTTGTTCTTTAATAGTCTTTCATATCTTCAATGCATTCCAATTGAACAGCTATACATAAGAAGTGGGCGACCGTGGGGTTCGATAGTACTCCCCCCCCCCCCTCCCCCCATCAGCTCCTGGTTTTTTTCTTTGCTTTACTTCTATCTTGACCTGGGTGGTTTTTTGTATACAGTATAGTTATAGGTATTATAGAAGCCGTGGAGATAGACTGGGGTCCTAGCCTGATAGACTGGGGTCCTAGCCTGATAGACTGGGGTCCTAGCCTGGGAGAGGAACAAAAATAAAACACCAGGTGGGCCTGGGGGTGAAAGGCGATGATGGTGAAGCAGATCAGCGCCCCCCAGGGGATGTATATAACAGACAACTCCAATCAGTCAACACTCCTTGTGGAAGAATTTCCGTAGACACCCATGTACGGTGTACCCCCCCCCCCCCCCCCATTCGAATTCCAGACACACTGTTCTAGGAGTCAAATGAAATCCATTTGTTTTTTTTCAGTTTCTGTATTTGATGTCGTGTGGATCCTTTAATCTCCACATTAAAAAATATTTTTTTTGTTTCACATTACATTTAGAGACTTATGCCAGAGTTCACCAATCAATTGTTTACAACCATTAAGTTGAATTCACAAGCTTCAGACCACATTATGAGCCATCTATTATTATTATTATTATTATTATATTTATATATATATATATATATATATATATATATATATATATATAATTAATATATATATTGTAATTTAAATACAAAAATAATTTTGATACAGCCTTAAACTAACTCTTCTTTTATTGTTTAATTAATATAAGATTGAGACTCAGAGATATTAACATGTTGTGAAAAAGATTGTGCTGTATCTTTCTCTCTAGACCGGTATGTCTTTCTCTTTAGACCGGTATGTCTTTCTCTACTTCTTTATGTACGTATCTATCTATATAGATATGTTTTTTTCTATTTTCTATAAATGTGTATCTTATCTAGGCCTATATATCTCTCCTTCTCTATCTATCTCTATGTATTTCTTTCTCCTGTTCTATCTATCTATCCATCTATCTATCTCTATGTATTTCTTTCTCCTGTTCTATCTATCTATCCATCTATCTATCTCTATGTATTTCTTTCTCCTGTCCTATCTATCTATTCATCTATCTATCTCTATGTATTTCTTTCTCCTGTCCTATCTATCTATCCATCTATCTATCTCTATGTATTTCTTTCTCCTGTTCTATCTATCTATCCATCTATCTAGAACTATATATATATTCTTCTCTATCTAAATACCTACCTTCCTTCCTACCTACCTTCCTTCCTACCTACCTTCCTTCCTACCTACCTTCCTTCCTACCTACCGACCCACCTACCTACATACCTATCGATTTCCCTACATATCTACCCACCCACTTACCTACACATCTACCTATCTATCTACTTACCTACAGAACTACCTGCCGTTAGCACTGATAATTTTTTGGCGAACGACGCTGCCCTCTTTCATGGTAGAAGATGAAATCAGCACCGAAAAGAAGCTATGAGTGTTGGATAGGGCACATCCTTCGTAATACTAATACACTCCATACATTACTATAAAGTCACAAGGAATGTAATAAAAACTGGAACCCACAAGGAAAGCAGAAAAGTGGTCGTCCAAGGTACCGCTGGTGACCAAGCGGCACATACTTCAAAGTTGGGTTATACACCCTGGAGAGAACAGGAAAAGCTGACCCTTAATAAGAGAAATCCGGAGATGTAGAGTTGGTTGAAGGTGAGTGTGTATTTAAACAAATACTTAGAAGCAAATAAACTTAAAACCTAATTTAAATCAACATTGAGCTCTACCTCTGTGCTAATCCTAACCATTATCTAATCGTAATCCTTTATTTTAAAAAGAATCCTGCGTTGATCGGCTCTAAAGAAGATTCTATAGGCCTACCCAAGAATATATTTTCCTGTTTTAATTTCCGGCTACGGAACAGCTGCAAGAAGCTTATATTGGTTAATTTTGACGGATCGATTTATTGGTTAATTTTGACGGACCGAAGAGATGATTATAAGGCCACTACAACATCTAGACCTATATTAATAATATCTGCTCATATTTTAACCCTTCCCGTACCGACCTACTTCTATCTATGCTGCCTTCAGTTCCGCTATATACGCGCCCGGGACTGTAAGGGTTAACACCCTAAGTCCATTTGCAATTCAGGGAAGCTCAATCAATGAAGAAATCTTATATATGTTTTTACCTAGCTAAGATTTTACGCAGGAGTCTATGGGTTAATATTTAAAAATAACACACACATCTTACCAAACAAGTGTGTTAAAAAACTGAGAAATAATGAAGATTTTGTAAGCAAAACAACATAATAAAACACTCAATAGTTTAAAGCAGTAAATAGGGTTTAAAATTTAATTCAAAAAATTTAAAGAGTGAAAAGTATTCGAACCTTGCAAGTTCATGGACCTTTGAAGCTGAGTTCACAGGCTTCCTTGGCTATGCATTCGAGTGAAATAGGTGTGTCCAACTTTTATTTCCTCGAATTTCACGTACCCATCAAACCTGGATAGACTCGGGGACACGCCCTCTCAACCCCGGAAAATAACCGACATTAAATCTGGGAGCTGGAACCCAATATCTTTAGGATGACAATCTTACTGTGTTGCCGCTAGACAGCCGTGTCTAAATAAAATGATAAATATTTACACGGCAAAGAGCAACGTAGTAATAATAGTAATAAGAAGACTATAGATCTAGTATACATGGTCCGCTTGCTTTAGTATTTCTTCTATATGATGACTCGAAACACTGATTTTCTGAATTCTCGATTCTAAATAAAGTAGTTGCTATAAAGTAGTTTCTATAGGCCTACTGGTTCCGTTTTATTTAATCGCTATGATTTTCTGAAGTAAAATTAAAATCGAAAGTTGTATACAGCGGAAACATTTATAGATCAGTGTTGTATGCGCACGGAAAAAGAATACATGCTCTAAAAATAGAGCAAGCTTTACTTTATTTAGAATTGGGAATTACAAAAAAAAAAAGAAAAGAGCAGAAAAAACTAAAGCAAGCGGCCCATGTATATTATAGTCTATGATAATACACACAAGGCGTTACATTCTAACAAAAAAAAAAGATAAGATAAGAATGGGCATTTCTTATAGCGCTACTATCCATGCTATTAAATTAGCATGCACAGTTCGCTCTTGGTGTGATTTGCAGTGGCAGATGTAGGCTATTAGCCAAAAAGAGAGCTCTTTAAGTTCTTTTTAAAAGTTTCTCTTGTCCCAGATTCTCTCAGTGTCTAAGATAGACTGTTCCATAAAGAAGGCGCCACTGACTCAAATGAGCGCACTCCCAGGTACTTCACAATAACATTCTATTACACTGCTTAAACATAATAATAACAAACACTTTTCTTATCCCATATGCAAGAACAAATGCCTACAAGTAGGGGCTACTCTTTCTTCCCGAATTGCAGACGTGCATGTAATGGGCTGCCTGAACAAAACAGGAAAACTTAATTTAAGTAAAGTACCCTTCAGACCAAACTGATCATAAAGCTGGGGAAGCAGCGTTCATCCGTTTTTTGTGGCCACGGTTTACTAAGGGATGTGTGGCCAGCACAATGTCCAGCCGCCTTTACTTTACCCAAACTAATGTCAGGTACCCAACAGAGCTGGGTAGACTCAGGGACACCCTAGCCTGCACCATAATTCGAACCCAGAACCTTCGGATCGACACTCGAAAACGTGGTTCTGTAACATAGTTCTGTAACATAGTTCTGTAACATAGTTCTGTAACATAGTTCTGTAACATAGTTCTGTAACATAGTTCTGTAACATAGTTCTGTAACATAGTTCTGTAACAAAATTCTGTAACATAGTTCTGTAACATAGTTCTGTAACATAGTTCTGTAACATAGTTCTGTAACATAGTTCTGTAACATAATTCTGTAACATAGTTCTGTAACATAGTTCTGTAACATAGTTCTGTAACATAGTTCTGTAACATAGTTCTGTAACAAAATTCTGTAACATAGTTCTGTAACATAGTTCTGTAACATAGTTCTGTAACATAGTTCTGTAACATAGTTCTGTAACATAGTTCTGTAACATAGTTCTGTAACATAGTTCTGTAACATAGTTCTGTAACATAGTTCTGTAACATAGTTCTGTAACATAGTTCTGTAACATAGTTCTGTAACATAGTTCTGTAACATAGTTCTGTAACATAGTTCTGTAACATAGTTCTGTAACATAGTTCTGTAACATAGTTCTGTAACATAGTTCTGTAACATAGTTCTGTAACATAGTTCTGTAACATAGTTCTGTAACATAGTTCTGTAACATAGTTCTGTAACATAGTTCTGTAACATAGTTCTGTAACATAGTTCTGTAACATAGTTCTGTAACATAGTTCTGTAACATAGTTCTGTAACAAAATTCTGTAACATAGTTCTGTAACAAAATTCTGTAACATAGTTCTGTAACAAAATTCTGTAACATAGTTCTGTAACAAAGTTCTGTAACATAGTTCTGTAACAAAATTCTGTAACATAGTTCTGTAACAAAATTCTGTAACATAGTTCTGTAACATAGTTCTGTAACATAGTTCTGTAACATAGTTCTGTATTATAGTTCTGTAACAAAATTCTGTAACATAGTTCTGTAACAAAGTTCTGTAACAAAATTCTGTAACATAGTTCTGTAACATAGTTCTGTAACAAAATTCTGTAACATAGTTCTGTAACATAGTTCTGTAACATAGTTCTGTAACAAAATTCTGTAACATAGTTCTTTAACAAAATTCTGTAACAAAATTCTGTAACATAGTTCTGTAACATAGTTCTGTGACATAGTTCTGTAACAAAATTCTGTAACATAGTTCTGTAACATAGTTCTGTAACATAGTTCTGTAACATAGTTCTGTAACATAGTTCTGTAACAAAATTCTGTAACATAGTTCTGTAACAAAATTCTGTAACATAGTTCTGTAACAAAATTCTGTAACATAGTTCTGTAACATAGTTCTGTAACATAATTCTGTAACATAGTTCTGTAACATAGTTCTGTAACATAGTTCTGTAACATAGTTCTGTAACATAGTTCTGTGACATAGTTCTGTAACAAAATTCTGTAACATAGTTCTGTAACAAAATTCTGTAACATAGTTCTGTAACAAAATTCTGTAACATAGTTCTGTAACAAAATTCTGTAACATAGTTCTGTAACAAAATTCTGTAACATAGTTCTGTAACAAAATTCTGTAACATAGTTCTGTAACATAGTTCTGTAACAAAATTCTGTAACATAGTTCTGTAACAAAATTCTGTAACAAAATTCTGTAACATAGTTCTGTAACATAGTTCTGTAACATAGTTCTGTAACAAAATTCTGTAACATAGTTCTGTAACATAGTTCTGTAACAAAATTCTGTAACATAGTTCTGTAACAAAATTCTGTAACAAAATTCTGTAACATAGTCTGTGTCAAAAGTTCACTTTTTTCAAATAAATAAAACGTTGATTGGTCTTTAGACAGAGAGTTCACCTTGACCTTCAAGAGTCCCTCGACATCAATTCTGAAAAGAAAGTTGCCAATAAGCATCGTGATGGTCTCACAATCGCCACATATATAGCGCCATGTTGAACTATTATATAAATCAAATCATTTTCAATTTTTATTTCAAAGCTGAAAAAAATAATTATGCTCACAACGCTTATGTTATCTGGTGACGGAATCCACTACTGTACCCATGGGCCTCAAAGCGGCGTAGTGTGTAAACCGCCAGTAATTTCTTTGAAACACCGGCGGGCTAACGCATGGGGGACAGCCCCCGCAGCATGTCCGAGATCCATTGCACTGCCGAGAGGCCACCGGGTCTCGGTGGGGAGGAAGCAATGGATGCTGCAACCCCGTCTCACGACCCACCCGGTGCCTGGATGCCTGTGCCTATAGTACAGGATTTGTGCTACCGGGTGACAATGCAGATATACGGGAGAGTGAACAGTCGCTGGCCTGCGGAATCCTTCCCTTTTACATGGCACGCCACGCCTTCGGCGTGCCGTGGGGTGGCTGGATCCCGGACAGGGTTTTAAATAACCCACTTCTAAAGCGTTACGCCCCGGCTTAAGAGCTTCGGCTCGTCCGGGTTTTGAGACTTTTTACAAGGTGACGGAATCTGTGTCGTAACTAAAAGGGGGGGGGGGGGGGCGAGGGAGCTTTCGCCACAGGCGCCAAAAGTTACATAAGCGCCAATGCCGATTTCATACTTAGCATACTAACAAATCAAAACAAAACATTCTTAAATAGGCCCAAATCTCGACCCCCACCCCCACCCCGCCTTAGTCGCCATTTACCCCAGTTACGCCACTGAGCCACGGTGGCCGAGCGGCAGCGCGTTCGACTGGCACACTGAAGATCTTGGGTTCGAATCCTGGTAAAGATTAGGTTTGTTCCTGCGTCTGGAGGGTGTCTCTGAGTCTACCCAGCTCTGACGCTACCTGCCTTTGGTTAAGTTAAAATAAAGACGGCTGGGCATTGTGCTGGCCACACAATCCCTTAGTATACCGTGGCCACAGAAAACTGGCGAACGCTGCTTCACCATCCCTATGGGTCAATTTGGTCCTAAGGTTACTATTTTTGTAGGCCACTGCGCCAAATCATCTTATTGAAGCGGTACAGGGAAATCAATAATACAGTTAGGACTTAGTAGTTTTTATATTTTTATTTTTATGCTCGTAAACATCCAGTCTGGAAGAACGAGACTTATGGGAAGCAACACAGAGCCATAACAGTGCATATCAACACACGTTAGCTTGTTGTACGTAAGCGGCGGGAATTTCTGTATCAATCGATAACATTTGGTGGACGACAAGACGACGCCTGGGATTCCAATACTCCAGAACTTTTCTCCGTCACAGGCCTGAAGGTGGGGGTGGTGGGGCGGCGCAAACTCTCTTTCCAAAAAAAACAGCTTGCGATCATACGCAATTAAATACACAAAATAATAAATAATACACCTAATGATAATAATGTTGTTGCCATTTATGGTAGAAAGATTTATGGTAGAAAGATTTATGGTAGAAAGATTTATGGTAGAAAGATTTATGGTAGAAAGATTTATGGTAGAAAGATTTATGGTAGAAAGATTTATGGTAGAAAGATTTATGGTAGAAAGATTTATGGTAGAAAGATTTATGGTAGAAAGATTTATGGTAGAAAGATTTATGGTAGAAAGATTTATGGTAGAAAGATTTATGGTAGAAAGATTTATGGTAGAAAGATTTATGGTAGAAAGATTTATGGTAGAAAGATTTCAAATGTTTCAATTTCAATACATTTTGTCTAGGCTGATTTATGTGCGTTTTTCTTTTTCAATACAACAACAATGAAAGGTAGTATCCCGTCTGACCAAATTGATCCATAGGGCCGGTGAAGCAGCGTTCATAAGTTTCTGTGTCCACGGCATACTAGGTGGTTGTGTGGCCAGCACTATGCACGGCTGCTTTTACTTAACTAAGGTCAGGTACCCGTCAGAACTGGGTAGACTCAGGGACACCTACCAGACCCGGGAAAAAAATCATAGCCTGCACCAGGATTCGAACTCATTTTTTTTTAAGTAAGCACTGAGGGGTGGGGAGGGGTGTTAAGATTTAGGAGATTAAGCGTCCGATTGTATACAGGGAGGAAAAAAAAAGAAGAATATAGTTAAAATCAGCATATATATATAATGTTATAAATGCATTACACATATACAAAAACTCAAAAATATACTTTATGCTTTTTCTCAAGAAATCTTGATGATAGAGCAAAACCAATGGTACCACTGAAATCAGCATACCAAAATTATGTAAGCAACATTAAAAAATTAACATAAACAAAAATGTTGTTACATGTTGTAATGTTTGTAAGGTTTGTGTTTTATTTGTTCTGGTTGTTGTGCTTGTGTTCTTGTAATATGGCAATGTAATCAAATCATATTTCCCTTTCGGATCAATAAAGAAATCTAGTTGCGGTAAAGGCGGCTGGGCATTGTGCTGGCCACACATCCTCTTGTATGCCGTGGCCACAGAAACTGGTGAGCGCTGCTTCACCAGCCCTATGATCAGTTTGGTCCAAAGGGTACTTTTATAATATCTTATAATAACTATCTTATATGACCCGGCAATATGTTTGTCTGGCATTGACTGCAAGAGAGCCAGCAGCTCTTCAGACTGGCTAACAGTAGAAGAATATGACACTGCAAGACCTCCTCGGCTGATATCGCACAGAGAGTCCCGGGTTCGAATCCTAGTAAAGGCTAGATTTTATTTCTTGTCTGGAGGGTGTCACTGAGTCGACCCAGCTCTGATTTAGTAAGATTTGATTTAATCCTGTATATCCCCATAGGAGCATAGGGCCGCAACTACACTTTTCCATCGGTCTCTGTCTTGGGAGGCTCCCTTTATTTGTGTCCATGTGAGGCCAACACTCTTTACCTCACCTGCGACCGATCTCCTCCAGTTTGCCTGGGTCTGCCTACTTTCCTTTTGGCCTGAGCATTCCAGCCAAACTGGCACGCTGATCTATTTTCAATGGCACGCGAGAGACCTCCAAGAATATTTTTGGTTATAGATGGAAAAAAAACTTCCAACATTTTCAGGTTCTGATTGAGGAAAACTGACTGTTGAAGCCGATGTTTCTGAACGACAAAGCGACACATTTCAGTGCATTTACATTTACAAGGACCACTGGAATGGATTTGCATTGAAACTGGACATAGGCCTATCTTGCCGTGAAATCAATTTTAAAACATTTAACTACATGTAGGCCCTACATCCCCATATTCAAGCATATATTTGGATAGATAGTTAGGGCTTTTTTTTTCAAAAGTACATCGAAGTACTTAAAGCAGAGTTTTCTAGCCAAGGCTATACTTTCAAATTCATGTAGCCTACCCATTTGTTAATACCTTATCAGGCCTGACCAGCTTGATCTCACTTTCTTAGCGGTGGATAGTTTTTTCAAGTGGAGGGAAATCATTTCAAAAATGGGCATCCAAACGTGCCCGTTTGCGGGAAAAATCTGGAAAGTAATCTGCTATTTTCAACTGATAGGCATGTAATGGATAGAATGGAAGGGGTGGCTAGTGGAGTGGAGAGTAGACCGGAAGTTGATGTGTAGAGTCGGGAGTGGAGATGAGGAACATGGAGATCGGAGGTTGAGGTTGTAGGAGCTTGTGATTTGAGATGGGATGATTGGATATAACGTTTGTATTTCACGAAGTATGTATCGTTAATAAAGTTATTTAGTATTGCGAACAGCGGAATCATTAATTCATTGAGTTGTTTTTTTAGATTAGTGAAGTCTATTCTATGCACTTTTATATGTTGTGTTTATATGGTAGAATCAACAGGAACAGGAAAACCCAGCTATCATTAAAACGAGCCCACAACAAGGCATTCGCTCTTCTACTTTCAGCTTTTGGTTCAACTTACACTTACAAAGAAATACAAATTAATCAGAAATATTTTTATATCACAAAACAAACCATGTTTGGCATCACTATAGAATCAAAGTTTAATGTGGAAATATTTTTTGATTTATAGGGAGGTAATTAACGCATTTTATTTTGCGCAAATTTTTTTAGTATGTTTCTATTCTTTTTTTTTTTTTATAAAAGAATAAATGGCTTACAAATTATAACTTTTAAACGATCAAACTATTAAAAGTATTTGAAAATTATATAAATATTTTATGATTAAAAAATGTATGTTATGTATATTTTTCAACCTTACATTAACTACCCAGTTTATATTATTACTACGTATCTCTTCCGCTCAACGTTAATGTGAAGGTTCCATATTCGAATCTATAGCCTGAACCCTGAAAAACATTAAAGGACAACTCAGTAAATTGAGATCTCAATATAATTAAAGACCAAGTGAAGATGTTTTTCTCAAAGATGTTTTCCGAACGAGTTTCGGAATAGCCTCATACGGAGGTGACGTTTGAGAAAGGAAAGAAATAAACAAAACTCGACGCTATAAATCTATATTTAACCATTTTGTTAAAAATAAGAACCGGGAAAAGATTCAAAACATGTGACAATAGATTCAAAACACGTGACAATACTCATTTTTTCCTAGTCGGAATCCTTTCTCTTACGTCACTTTCCTATGTTGCCGAAAATAAAAACATCTCAAATGGCTACGAGATTTGGATTTTTCCTCCGAAAAACACACACATTTTAGTGCAAATATTGAACTAATTACTTAAAATTTATCTTTGATATATTGCATAAATGATTTTTATTAACATTCAGATGCTTAATAGACTATTTACTATCTAAATGAAATGTTAACTCAATTTTGATAAAAAGCTCTTCACTTGGTCTTTAATATTAGCCTAGTATCTTAGATTTTCATCTCGAGTACCAAATGATTATAATTATTTAGACAATAATTACCATAAATGTGTAAGTTTTGTAGACTAATACAATATTGTACATAATAAAAAGGATAATCACAAACACGTTAATAGTTTTAGTAAATATAAAATGCTTTAACTATTTTCTCTAAATCTCTTTTGCTTTTTGCCTTGGTCTTGCTACGGAGTTAAATTAAATTGTCCTATAAAATAATTTTTAAAAAGTCTAATAGGGCAGTTTACTGTTTTAGGGTATTGGCACCCTATAAAAATATATTTTTTTAAATATAATAAATAAAAATAACATGGTATGTAAGAATGTAAAGTAGGCAACATGAGGGGGGGGGGGGCGTGGGGGTGGAAACAGCGGAGGTTAACACCTGGACCTGGGTCCTTGCCACACCAAGAACATGGTCTCGCAGCAACCCCCCCCCCTCCTCCCCTACGTACACATAGTTACTGACAACAAAATGTGGTTATATCTTGGGTAAATTATTTCATTCCGAGAAAGGGCGCACATCCAATGTAGCAGACCTGATGCGGATATTGTTGTACGTACACCCAACAGCAGCAGTGCCCGAGCCCGTTCCCCTGCCTACTTCGTGTTAAACTTCGTTATAAACAACGTTGATTCATTATCTGATCCAATTAACGTAACCACTCGGAATGTTCCGCACTGTTTGTTTTGTTTTTTGCATTCAAGCGTTTCCCCCCAGTGTCGCGGCCTATGTACGGCGGGTGTGGGGTGGAGCAAGGGCATGGAGGGCGGCGCTTGGTCACACTCACTCCCCTTTTCAACCTGTTCAAGAAAGACCAACCTTTTTACAAAACTGTTTGTTTTTTGGATTGGTAAAAAAAAAAGGAAAGGTGTGGAGTTGATAAGTCAAAATACAGTTTTATTATATAGAGTTAATAGATCTTTTTTTATGCATCTGCATTATATTCTACCTTTTAAAATATTTGTCTCATAATATAATGTGTTTCGTTTATTGCACGGACTGCTATTAAATTACGGTACTGTCGTTTCATGCTGTTTTAAATTAATTGTGCGCTTTTTTCGTCCCCTCTTCTCCACCCGCCCTTCTTTGCATTATGGCGCCCTTTCCCATTATCTTGAATTATTTTTACCCACGCCCCCTCTCCACGCGGCCACATTGCACTTGTAGCCCTCCCCCCCTCCTTTCTTTTTCCCCCTTCAGCCTTGCAATCCTGGCTACGCCACCGTGGCTATTCGAGTTATTTCCCATTCAGTTATTTCCCCATCGCAAAAAGGTGCAACCAAAACCGCCCCCCCCATCCCATCTGTTTTCTCCGCCCCTGCAGTTGCTACAAGCGCGGGAAAACAGGGAATTAATTCTGACGTGAGGGAGACAAGGTGCACGGTGTTTATATCTAATGCTGGTTATACCTAGGCCGCTTACACGTGTAGTTTGTTCTAACGATTAGCATTGTTCGTCTGATGCTGCACACGTGTTGTGACCTAGATCGATTTCACTCACTTTAAAAAAGACCATTTCCAAAGTAACCGTGTGTTTGTGTATGTCTGCGTGCGTGGTTGTGTACATGGGTGTTGAAAGAAAAAAAAAAGAAAAACGAATTGGTTAAATAAAGAGCCGTCCATAAACGACGTCACGCAACTACAGGGTGGTGGTGGGGGGTGGGGTGGAGGAGTGTGTGTGTAAAAATGGGGGGGGGGGCATTTCTTATGATATGTGACGAGGGCGAAGGGGTGTTTAAATAATGTGACGTCACACAAACGTGTTCCTTTAATTGTAATGTCTACTTTAAAACACGGTTCACTTAAATGACTTTAATATTGTATTTGTAATACTAGCAGAGCTATGCGATAATGGCAATAATTATTTTGAAATGGGAAATAATATGGTGTATTTCGTTTTTTTAAGGGGGTTGTAGGCCTACATAGATTTATGACATAGTATTAAGTAGAACTAGGTCGGGTCTTTTTGTAACAAATTGTGGAGGTGGTAACAAAAGGTGGGGTTGTTAAACTCATGCCAAATCGTGCGACGTTTTTTATGGATGGCCCCTAATGACACTGGTCAGGAAAAGTGATGGTCTGTTGGAGTAACGTGTTGTCCCAATACACACATTTTTAACGCAGCTCACATTGAATGAGAGAGAGAAAGAGAGAGAGAGAGAAAGAAAGAGAGAGCGAGAGAGACTGAAACACACACACAGCAGTGTGGTTAGGCCTACTGTCCAGCGCTTAGCCAACTACCGGAAACGCCACACGGACACAAACCCAAACAATTTCACCGTTAGCCTTCGCCTCCCTCGCCCCGTCCAGCCGACCCTCTCCCCATCCCCGCCCTACCAGGGGAAAAAAAACCTGAAAAAACAACAACACAGCAACTACAACTACAACGCTAGTGTATAACACCAGACTCAAGAATAGAAATTTGTGAAACTATTCATAGGGTGTCTCAGTGGATAGAGGGGCGTTGGACTCCCCCTGCATACACACACACTAGGTATAGTAGATCCCAATCAATACATAGGTCTTGTTTTTGGATGACCGGCCGGCCCACACATAGGTCAAGGACGTGAGACTTGTACAGGACGCTAATTGATGCATTTTCTTTATTGCCCCCCCCCCAACTGCAAATAAATCACAAGTGCAATAAATCCCGAATAAACTAGATCGCAGCAAGTGCGTGCAAGATTTCAATGAATTGATAACATGTGTCGCAGGCAACAACTGTGCATTAGTTGATATTATGATGTATGCATAAGTCTTAAGTAGACATGCATGCGGTTCCAGTCTTTACAATCTTTGTTTTTACCCGCCTCGTGTGTGTGTTTGGGGGGGGGGGGGGTATATATTATGAATTCTGGTAAGATTGTTGGGGATAATTTTTTTTTGGTGGAGAAGGGCGGTGGGATGGGGGGGGGGGTGGACCTGTTCTTTCTCCAAACCGTTCACGTTTTTGTCCGCTCCAAGATTCATTCTGAACATGTTCATTACATACATTGGGGCACCACAGATGGCAGGAATACCATCCTCCTGCATTCCTCTCGCCTATACACCATACGCCCGTCTCGTTGTTTCGCCCAGCCTGAATCTCGTCCATCCCCTATAATCTTCTCAACTTTTTTTCCTTGACTCCCTCTCCCTCCTCTGGTTGTGCCCTGAAGGCCCCATTTTGGCAAGGCCATGGCACTGAGATCTAGCTTTTCTCTTCTTCGCCTTGGTCGTCGTGTTGCCCTTTTACGTATGTGTTCTTTATCGTAATTGCTCATTGGAGATGCGGTCTTTGTTGCAGACGCCAATGCATGTCATCATTAATTCTTCTCTCAAGCTCAGCGCTGTCAAAGTCTAGGACTCGCATGCATTAAAGAAAATGGAGAGGACTAGGGCATAGTAGATGATTGTGTGGCCAGCACTATGCTCAGCCGCCTTTACTTTACCCCAACTAAGGGTTGGGTAGCCACCCATCCGAGCTGGGTAGACTCAGGGACACCCTCCATACTCCAGACCCAGCAAAAAAAAAAAATCCTAGCCGGCACCAGTATTCCAGCCCGGGACCTTCGGTACGCCAGCCGAGCGCTACCGTGCCCCCAAACAAATTTTTTAAAGATGACAATAATTTAATTGTTTCGTTTATGAATCAGTGTTCCATGCTTCCTTTATTGATTCCCATTGTGTGCCTATGTCATCATTTCCTTCCAGGTCTTCTAGGGCCTTAAATCTATTTCTCAGTTCAATTCTAAATTCATTGTTTACGTTCGTTTCCTTTAGAAATGTGACACACCCCAATAAACCATGGCTTTCAGACAACACTCTCAAAAAAAAAATTAAGCAACGGAAAGAAAAGAAAGTTGTTTTGATGAACAGCCGAACCAGGGCCTTGAAAAAAGATGCTCAAGAGAACTATACAGAAGCCAATAGGGAAGTTAAAAAAAGCATGAAAAAATATAAAAATGATTACATCAACAACCTGGCAGCGTAGGCAGAAACAGCAGCATCTAAGGGAAACATAAAGGAGTTGTACAGTATAACAAAGAAATTAGCAGGCAAATTCCAGCAACAAAATAAACCCATCAAAGACAAAGAAGGTAATAAGCTAACAAATGCAGAAAAGCAGGAAAAGAGATGGGTAGAATATTTCAAAGAACTCTTAAACAGGCCTGCTCCCCTTAATACCCCAGATATTCAACCAGCTGAGAGAGACCTAGAGATAGACTGTAATAGACCTACTAAAGGAGAAATAAAAAATGCAATAAAAACGCTAAAGAATGGGAAGGCTGCTGGACCTGATGGAATACCAGCAGAAGCAATTAAAGCAGACATTGAGTTATCAATTAACGTACTATACAACATTATTGGAAACATATGGGAAAAAGGAGAACTACCAAAGGACTGGAGAGAGGGATATCTAGTAAAGCTTCCAAAGAAAGGGGATCTTACAGATTGCTCAAACTATAGAGGGATTATGTTGCTATCAGTACCAGGAAAAGTTTTAAATAGAATAATACTGGAAAGGATAAAGAAAGCAGTTGATGGTCTTCTACGAGACGAGCAAGCAGGCTTTAGACAAAACAAATCATGTCTCGACCAAATAGCTGCTCTTCGTATTATCATTGAACAATGCACAGAATGGAATGCTAGCCTATATATCAATTTCATAGACTTTGAAAAAGCCTTTGATAGTGTCGACAGAGAAAATCTATGGAAGCTGTTGCGCCACTATGGTATTCCTCCAAAGCTAACTGACCTAATTAAAAACACCATTCACAATATGAGATGTCGAATCATTCTTGATGGAAAACTAACAGTGGCATTCGAGATTGAGTCAGGAGTTCGACAGGGCTGTCTACTTTCACCCTTCCTCTTTTTACTAGTAATAGATTGGGTCATGAAGAATACTACAGAAAACAGAAAAAATGGAATCCAATGGACCCTGTTTAAACAGCTTGAAGATCTAGACTTTGCAGATGACATAACCCTATTAGCTCAAAGTCATAAGCAAATGCTAGAAAAAAACTGCAATACTAGATTCCTGGGCACAACAGCTAGGACTTAAAATAAATTATAGAAAGTCCAAGATAATGAGAATAAACTCCAAAAGTACTGATGCAGTGGAAGTAGGAGGAAAGGTGCTGGAAGAAGTAGACAACTTCACATATTTAGGAAGTATAGTTGACAAGGAAGGGGGATCTGGAACAGATATTAAAGTAAAGATACAAAAAGCAAGAGGAGCCTTTGATATGCTAAAAAATATCTGGAAAACAAAACAAATTAGAATCAAAACTAAATTAAGAATCTTTAATTCTAACGTAAAATCTGTCTTACTATATGGCTCAGAAAGTTGGAGATTAACAAAGGGGGATTTGAACAAACTACAAACTTTTGTGAATGGCTGCCAAGTAGAATAATGGATATCAAATGGTATGACAAAATTACAAATGCAACTGTGTGGGAAAGGACAGCACATATTCCAGTAGAACAAGAAATACAAAAAAGGAGATTGAGATGGCTAGGCCACACATTGAGGAAACCAACAACAAATTTGATTAGACAAGCTCTTTCATGGAATCCCCAGGGTGCAAGACGAAGAGGTAGACCGAAGAACACCTGGCGGGGGGGGGGGGAGTAGAAAAGGATGTGCAGTTGATCGGGAGCACTTGGAAGGAGTTAGAGAAGATAGCCAGAGACAGGAGGACATGGAAAGAGATTGTTGATGGCCTATGCTCCACTAGGAGTTGATAATGGCGAAGAAGAAGAATGAATCAGTAGCTTTGTTCCACAAAAGATATCTGTAACATGGTTCAGACTCTGCAAACTTGTGACTACTTTTTATTCAGTCTTAAAATTATATTTTGAAAAAGTAGTCCATAGTACACATAATCTATGCACGACTACATAATAGCCTAATTTATTATTATCTATGACTGATTAATGCGCCCTGACTCATGTTTATATATTTAATCGGATGGTTTCATCGCAGATATAGTTATATAGTTGACGGTGCTCTTCAACGATGACTTTACTTATGATGCACCGGAAAAGACACCAAAAAAAAAAAAAAGACAGTCACCGGTTCTGACTCAGCGCCTCTTACTACAGTTCTAAGAATAAACATTTCCAAATCTATTGGGTAAGTAGTCCAAGGCATAATTTGTCACTGGAACAGAGTTGACTCTTAGTGACGTTTGACCACGTGTGGAACATTACATGGCCCCACAATTGTTGAGAATGACAAAGAGGCGTGCGACATTTCTACTATCTATTTTGTTTTTATCTGTGAATCATTTTGGAAACACCGATAATACGGTGACCAAGCATATATTACGTTTAACCACGGGGCCTCCTTGTCAGATAGGGCCTACTTTGGGGGGAGGGGGAGATTAAGGAAAACGAATATGATTATTAAGTTGTTTTTTTTTTGTTATTGTAGACAGCTAAACCTTATGGACTTCTGCCAGAATATTTGGTGTGGGGCCGTTCAGTAGAACTACTTTGTTTATTACTGTGTTTGTATTTTTTACTACAGAGAGGGGGCCAAAAATAATCAGGGGAAACTTGGCTGCAATCAGTATACCCATTGGCCTCAACGTTGGCGGCGACTGTAAACTAAAGGTTAATTAACCGGCGGGATAGCGCAAGGGGGCATAGAAGTGAAGAGTGGAGGGGGGCGTCGTATCGTCATGATCTCTTTGTGCAGAATAAGCCTCAATAATATACACATTTTTACACCGGCCTTTATGAATGACCAGAGAGGGGGGGGAGGGGAGCGACAAACCGTCCCTGTGGAGCTGAAAGCCACTGTTCCATGTAGCTGCTCTTCAAAAGAGAATGACTGCGCCGGGGCGTATAAAATACTTACGATGGTCTTGGTCAACCTCATTTAGTTCCGTCACCTGCCCTTTCCCCGCAGAAATGGCGTAGAGAGCGGGTGCCACACATGCACACCCCTTTAGCCCCCCCAAAAAAAACAAATAAAAAAAAAAGAAGAAGAACGGAATAAGTAGACCTGCATACATTTTTTTTAATACAGGGTGGACCAATAAAATATTACCACTTTTTATATTCTTACAATTTTCAAAATTAAAAAGATTTTTATTTCATTTTCAAGAATATTAACAACTAAACACTGAATTCACACACCAATGGATCGAAAGCAACATATTGTGGATGAGAGAGTGAAGATCGTGGATGCATATTTGGAATTAAAATCGGTAACCCACACTCAGCGACGATTCACAATTGACTTTCCTGGAAGAAATCAGACGTCTTCTGCAGAAGTTCAGGGAAACTGGACTGGACGTATGACCACTGTAGGACGCATACTGAACACAAACCTTCATCTTTTTCACTACAGAATTCAGATTTTGCAAGCTCAGACAGCAGCAAATAGATAACCTGTTGTAGAAACCTCAGTCAACGAAATGAAGATCACCCCGTTTAGTTGGACCTGATTTTTTTCAGCGATGAAGCACATTTCCACCTCAATGGACATGTTAATATTAATAGGCAGAATATAAGATTCTGGGCTCAAACCAAACATCATCATTATGTCATTCCCCCTTTGAGTTTGAAAACTTGTGTATGATTAAAAAGTGGTAACATTTTATTGGCCCACCCTGTATATAATCTTAGCAGCACATGTCATAGGTTTACCGTAAACTTCTTTCATTTCGTGGATGTGGGTATATTTGAAACAAAATAAAATGCGTCTTGGGTGACGGGGGGGGGGGGGGGGGGGGGGAGGGTGCGTATGCAAAACAAGGAAAAAGGGATAAGATTGGTGTGCCGAAGCGAGAGGGTGAGTCTTAATTAATTGTCAAGTAGCCTATGCCTTATTGCTGCGTATAATGATGAATCGAATGTCTAGATGGGAATAAGGCAAACGTGGTGAGCCCTATACCTACTACTGCCACCTTGAATGTGCGCCCACGTTCGCGGCACCTGGGGTCTCAACTATCAAAACAATCTGATTGTATTGGTATTTGTTTTCAAGTAGTAAGAGAAAGTGCCAACCCCAGCTATCAAATAACGTCAAACGTCTAAACTCCTACAAATGAACTGATTTTTTTTTTACTTAAAACATAATGTCAGGGCATAGGCGTAGCCTATTTTCAAAAACATTTTTTTTTAAAGAGGGGTGTGTGCAGTGCCTTTACATGGGGGGGGGGGGGTAGAGGGGGCATATGCCTGGGGGCGACACTTCCAGGGGGCGGCGAATGTAGCTTAAATACAGCAAATATAGCACTAAACAAGCAGTTACAGTATGCAAGGGGGTGGCGCTGAAACTTTTGCCCTGGGGCGCTACATAAGCTTGTAAAGGCACTGGGCACAAAGGTCGGCCTATATATAGGCTAACTATAAAACTAATTTCATGAAAAAAGGGGCGTATTCTGATGGCAATTAACTTTTACAGTAAGAATTTTTAAAGCATTTTTAAGGATAAGAGGGGAGGGGGGCAAGCAGGAGCGATCCCATATTTTTTTTCCAGGGTTGGTGGAGTGTGTGTGTGTGTGTGGGGGGGGGGTGAACATTCATGTGACAAACATTTACCAAATTTATTCGCATATTTAGTAGGCCTATAGACTACATTAAAAAACGTACAAATTATTATTAAAAATAAAACAATCAAGTGGGGGGGGGGGGGGCAAGTCTCCCGCGCCTCCCCCCCCCTCCAGTGGCTTCGCTCCTGGGAGCTCTTACATCTCAGCACGCCCTCCCGTACCACCCTCCCTCACGCTAAGGTCCATACGTTTTGGATAGACCTATATATATATATATACGGTTTAGGAAACTATATTTAGTGTTAAGGTGAAGGTTGGTATGGTCAGAGCACAGGAACAACAGAAACAACATCAACACACACACACATAAAAACCACAACAAATAAATCCACTCAATGGGAAGACAGTTTTTGTAGTGCTGGCTGCTGTGTTGACGTATGTCGTGGTGACATTCAAGTGTTTGTCAACACTATAAAAAAAAATAGAACAGGCCTACGATCAGACGCACAAGCTGAACGAACACATATTATTGTAAAGGCAATTTCTGTTTTTATTATTAAAAGAGAATGTTGGCGAAAAACGATGTTTTGTGTACAATTTAAATGACACTGGTTAAAAGTCAAGCCCTATGCGTAATATCATGAATGTAAATAGCATGGAGTCATCCATATGCGACTGTAAATAGTACGAAGTCAACCATATGTGACCTTACACAATTATAACAATATTTCATCAGCCTTATCCCCCCACCCCTAATCCCCTAAACCAGAGTTCGGCAACCTACGGCAGCGTTCTAGAATAGGCACGCAGGGCAAAATTTCTATGGCACGCGGAAGATTTCCCCCAAAAGGTCAATTCAGGTTTCTTCTACAAGAAAATAGCAGGTTGACATTCAGGCTGTTAACTCGCTGAATATATTAGAAATCCTACTTTGGCTCACTATGATCAAAAGGTTGCCGGCCCCTGCCCTAAATCTCACACCCACCCACACATCTTGTCACAATTTGACAGACGAAGTTTGACCTGCAATCCAAGAGAACCCAGTTTTGTCACTCATATTCATATCACAAAATCACCTAATTTAAAGCAATTTTTTTTTAATTGATGATGATTGTATTTACAATGCAATGATGTTATAAGCTTATCAAGAAATGTGAACCATTGTGTACATAATAAAAAGCTTCTATGAATTACTTGATGAGTTAAAAACTAGAAAAGTCACAAAATACTGAAATGATTGACGACTCCCCCCCCCCCCCCCCCACACACACACAGACACACTGTGCCTAAGCTACTACACTAGGCCTAAAAAAAATTTTTTTACACATGACGTCGTGTGCGGATAATACCCCATATGTAAGTGCAACTAAATTTCCCTTTAAACATAGGAATGAGTTTTGTAAACAAATATAAGAAAATCGTATCACTTAAATGGGCTTGAAAATAAGAAGAAAAAAAGACAATAAACCATTAGAATGTTAGGTAGGGCCTATTCTTTTGTTTTCCGGCCTATATTCTTTTGTTTTCCTTGGGGAAAAATGGGGAGGGGAAGCTTGCAATAGGCATACAATTTTTTATTTTGTTTAAATTCTTGATTTCAATAATACAAAACAACTATTACAACTTAATAATAACCATGTAACTATTATGTAACTAATGTATTTAATTTTTCTCTACTTTTAATTCGAATAAAAAGCCTTTTTTTTTTAGCCGTTAATTTATGAACACATTTTTCATCAGAAATATAAAATAAAGAAAAAAAAAGACATATTTGGAATGGTGCCTCCAACCCAACGGGCACACCACGTCTTAACAACGGGGAAAAAACGTAGAAACCACGTAAAGACGTGGTGTGCCCGCTTAGAAGTTTGGTAGGCCTATATTAATTAAGCAAACCCTTAGAATACTTTGCGTAAAACAACTAATTTAATTTAGTAGGCTAAAAAATCACGAAAAAAAATATCAACAGCTATTCTCAGTATTCTGAAATGAAAGAATGCTTATTAAAGGAATGGGCTTAAAATGGGATTGAGTGGAAACGAAAAGTAAACAAGTTTGTGAGTCACGCAGTAGTCCTTTTAAACGTCCGTGCCGTTTAACCGAGTGACGCCTAATCGGCATCTCTTGCTATCACCTGATGTGTGCCTTTAAAAAGCCGGGGCAGACGATACGAGATTTACAACAGTAGCATCTCTCACACCTAGCCACATTACTGCAGACGTGAGGTTTTGTCTTTAGCCTATATCGACCTAAAACAATAACGAACCTTTATAAATTTATTGCATTCCATCATTCATCGTAGCAAATATCAAGTGTGTGTGTGTGTTGACTGAATGAAAAGTTTCACCGGAGTTTAATGTGTGCTGACCTATATTGTTGTTTACGAGCATCTTTAGTACGAACGTAAAAGAAATAAAAAAGAACAATTTATAATGGTAAGATTTTTTTTATAATCTTGTATTAAAAAAAAGGGCACATTCTGTTAATTCTTGTCCACTGTTGCATTGTCTTAAATGTATTTCGTTATTTATAGTTCTACTATCAGCACATGTTGCCAGGATTTAACGAAGGCCAAGGACAGAAGAGAAAGCCAATTTTTTTTCTCCCACTTTCAGTAGAAAATGCGATGCTGAATTCTCGTAACACACAAACAGAGGCCATTTTGGAATTTTATAAATCTAACACTAAAAAAAGGGCAACATTTTTTTTGTTATGATGCGTGTAGCCGGAAAAAAGGGGGTTAATAATTGCAAAGATATTTACGCTTTCATTTATAACTCTTCTATATTGTTATAGTTATGTAGGCCTAGCTAGAGGCGAGGTAAATTTAAATAAGTTTTTATGGCTAGGCTAATATTTGGGCCTAGTATAGTTTTATTTTCATCAAAAGTTCACTATTTGTGAAAAAATTGCATTAAATTACAGCACAGTGAAAACGTGTAAGTCCGCACCTCAAAATGATGGGTTTGAAGGAAGGCGTGGGGGAAGGGGGTGATAGGAAGACACGTGTGCTGCATGTGTGTGTGGGGGGGGGGAGGGGGGGTCGATATAGTATTTTAGCATATGAAGCATTTTATGTAATTCTAGTCTAATTGTTTACAATAAGTTTGAGTAAGGCTTAAACTTTTTTTTGTACGCTGTGTAGCCTATTCCTACTACCTTTAAAAAAAAAAAGTATCTGCCTACAGTGTAGTACACCCACGTGTGTCTAGTGTCTAGCCGGTAGTGTCAGCCGCTGTATATCGATTCCTTTCAGTTGCGCGTGTAGTAGAATGTTAGTCTCTTTAAATTTAAGGCAATACTGGTCACCGGTGGTGAAACAAGGATAGGCTAACAAAGAGCCCCCTTCCTCAATTGAATGAGGCACTCAAGAATCCCCCCTCCCCCACCTCTCTTCGTCTGACCCACATAGCATTTCTTTTTTTTTCAACTGTGTACAATTCTCCAATTCGCCTCGGTGTGCGTGGACTCAGATTGGACACTTCATGCATGTACCAGACTCACAGACTCCAGTTGGTGCTCCTTTGTTATGATACAAATGCCCCCTCTCCCCTTCCATAGCCTATATAACATTGCAACAACCAACACACACGTGGGGACCTTCATAAAACTGCTGTCTACAGTCGCCCCCCCCCCTTTCCCATATCCCACACCTCTTCCGCTGTGATGAATGTAGGTAGTTATTCTATTCGGTGGAACTCTCACCATGGGCGCTGGAAAAGTGGGAACACACATAAAAGAAATAATGTAATAATCTAGATCTAGATCTATATTTGTTCTGTGGTGGGGACTCCCCGCGTGCATTTGTCATCCAGTTCTAATCTGCTGATAAATTCAACGTGTACAACTGTAACGTGTGTAGTCTTACATAAACCTGGCCTACAGTATATAAGACAAAGGCGTTGGCAGGGGTGTTGGGGGGGGGGGCACAGAGGCCGAGATGCAGCGACAAAAACAACAACATAAACGCGGTTGGGCGTTGCGTTGGCCACGAAATCTCCTAGTAGGCCTATGCCGTGGCTACAGAAACTTGTGATCGCTGCTTCACAAGCCCTACTATGGCTATGGATCAAATCTGTCTGACGGGATTCTTTGCAACTTTACTTCTTTTACTTATTGTGGGTGCACATCCTGGAAATGTTATGTTTTTGTAGGCCTATGTATGCCTATGTGTGCCTATGTATGCCTATGTGTAGGCTACAAATCAGGGCTAAGCCTATAATATTTCCTCTTTCTCCATTATATTTTATTTTTGCAGGTAAAAAAAAACAAACAAGTGTTATGATGCCGCTTTAAAATGTAAACACGATTTAACGGTGTCTGGTTTAGAAATAATAGAATTCATTTTCTTTTTAAACGCGTTCTCTAGAAGAGGGATCGGCAACCTACGGCATGCGTGTCTGACTTAGTTTTTAGGAATTTGTTTTGAACATCAAGAGTAAGTATGCGATTATTATAATCGACGTGTTAGTCGGGCTAAATTAAATTTAGCGTGCTTTAAAAAATGATAGTCTAGAGTAACGGTTCTTGGCTATCAAAAAAACATGATCTTAGGTATGTAAAAACACAAAACGAAAATTATTACGCACCAAGTAATGCGTTTGGGAATAAAAATAGGCGATTGTTCATTTCTGACGTTCACAATCCATCATTTTCTTTCAGCAACATTTTTTGAAAATGTGAAATAAAATTGAATCCTTTACATCTTTTCTTACTCGCAGTACAACCAGTAATGAAGCTCGCAGACCTGTTTTGTTAGTAAATGAACGAATAGGACCGGAAGTGTTGGTACACCATGCATGTATAATCATTAAGACTTGTCAGTAGGTTTTAAAGTGTGTATAGGCCCTATGTATAATGGAGTAATCTAGAGAAAGAAGCCATTATTCCACCTAACAAACTTATTGTTATAACTGCCCGACACCATTATCAGTATAGGACTATTGTTTTTATTATTACTATTCTATTCATTTCGTAATGAGACTATTTGGTCATTATATTAGTCGACCGTATTTGTCATTAAACTATCAGTAATAGTAATATGATATTAGACTGTTTAGTATATGATTATTAGCAATGACTAATTAATAATTAGACCATATACGCCATTATAGCATAAACTGTTAATAGTCGTTATATCACGGGGTCGGCAACCTTTTTGATAATACCAAAGGAGGATTTAAAATTCATTGAGCGCGCCAACATCTTTTTCTTGCAGAAGAGACTTGAATTCAATGAATTGTCTTTTTAGGTGGTCTACCGCGTGCCATTAAATATCGATCTGCGTGCCACGTCTAGCTCGAGTTTCGCAGGTTTGCCGATCCATATTTTAGATCATTCGACTGTTTCTTCATTAGCCTATTAGGTCATCATACTATTAAGCTATTAGACGACACAGTAGTCAATAGACTATTGAATCATAAGTCAATGTAGGCTTTTCCTTACACACTATCATACTGTTAGTAGAGTAGAGTATTGGTTAGGGTTTTCTAGGTTTTTTACTCACTATTTTGGCCACTAGTCTTTTGATTTGGATCTGACACTATCGCTAAGGGTCTTGGACTTAATTCTAAATAAATAGCCCCACCCTCCCACACTTCTCATCTCTCCGATGAGTAGGCCTACTGGGCTTTAAAAAATAAATTTTTGGCACCAACTCACGTGCTTTAACACTTGAGAATAATTACAGTATATGCTCTACAAAATAAGACCCGCTGGCCCAGCAAGATTATGCGATAAGATAATATTTTCTTTATTTTTTTAATATGTGGGTGTTTTAAAAAAAAAAACATTACAGCAATCTTAACTATTGTGTTCTGGTCTATCCAGCACAAATGGATGGGATGTTGACAGCCGTATGAACGTGTAGACAGATAAGGCAGATAATCTAGCGATGCACACTGATATAAAGTACACACGTACACACCATCTACACGGCGCATTCCTTATTATTAATGCCATTTGTGTTTGTGCCAATTAGGACAGCTAGAAAAAATGTTTGTTTTTTAAGATGTTGGTTTATACTAGAAGGTGCTTCATTCTATCTATCTATCTATCTATCTATCTATCTATCTATCTATCTATCTATCTATCTATCTATCTATCTATCTATCTATCTATCTATCTATCTATCTATCTATCTATCTATCTATCTATCTATCTATCTATCTATTTATCTATTTATCTATTTATCTATCTATCTATCTATCTATCTATCTATCTATCTATCTATCTATCTATCTATCTATCTATCTGTCTGTCTGTCTGTCTGTCTGTCTGTCTGTCTGTCTGTCTGTCTGTCTGTCTCTCTTTCTGTCTGTCTTTCTGTCTGTCTGTCTCTCTTTCTGTCCGTCCGTCCGTCTATTCGTCTGCCTGTCTATTCGTCTGTCTGACAGCCTGCCTCTGCTGCTCGGTTAGTTGGGTTGGTCTGTCTTTAGCTTGTTATACCAATTTGCCTGACTTTATTCGTATGTCAGGCCACCCCACCCCCTTCCCAACTCGTCCGTTTTCTACCTTACCTGCCTGCATGCGTAATTACTAGTTTATTATGGTCTGGATCGTTCTGTCCCTATCTACCTACACACTCTATAACTGAGTACATATAATATATATATATATATATATTGTATTGTGCTATTAGTAGTCATTTAGTACACACGTCGAAGTCAAAAGGAATCTGTGTAATAGCCCACTATCAACTAATCATATATAAAAATGTTGGATGTGTTTAGGTGCCCATTGGACACGTGACCTTAATGTCTTATAGATTTTCGCGAATTTTTTGTTCAAACATGTGTGCTCCTTAGTAGAGTGGTTAGAATCTCCACCTGACAACCGGGTAACCTGTGTTTGAATCTCTTAGGGTAGTATTGTGTATCTACATATATGTCTGTAATAACAATGGGTAATTACTTTTCCCGTGCAACTCAGTGTAACGTCGGGCAATTCGGCTAGTATCTTACAATTTGTGTGGATGTAGTGGGGTGATGGTGAATTACAGTTCTGGAGGTTACAATTTACAAGCCAAACAGGTGTAAAAACCGTTGCTAGGTTATTACAATAGCCTTTATTCGGTATCATAGCGGAAATGACAATTTTTCTAAATATAGACAATACTGTCATCTGACAAACTGTTACTAATTAACGTCACCTGTTTTCTAATACCGGGTACAGGCTTTAATTTTACGTTTATCGCCGATTATACATTTCTGACAAAAAACAAAACGGGCGAGCAATGCAGGACATAAACATAGTAGGTCAAGTGGGAGCAAACTAAGATCCTGTCCGAGGCATGCCGCGCGGGGCACTACGCATACAGTATGTTCCCGCATTCACATGCACTACATCCCTCCCCTTTCCTTCGTGAAATTATTAACGCGGCGTCATTGCTCGTATATCTGCCCTAGTCCTATAAAAGAACTATTATTATCAGGCTATAGGCCTGGTCATTCGGGCACACAGGCACCGGGCTGTCGCAGCGAGTATTGTTGCGCGCATTACTTCCTCCCCCACCGAGCCTCACTGGCTCTCGCCTGTGCGATGATCTGATCGCCGGATGGGCAGCGGGGGGACTTCCCTCTATACGTTAACCTACACTTAATGGGAGCGTATCGGTTATTTACACACTGCGTCAGATTTGGGGCCCATGAGTAGAGATGTGACGTTTATCACCCGCCATGTGTGTAATGATGACTAACATAGATATTAGGTCATTAATATGAACCCTTCACGGTTCAGAGGTTACTTTGTTAACCACGACTTTCTGAACGGTGCTTGAAAGAAATACACGGGGGAGCCATTTTGTGTTGTCTGGACCCTTTGCAGATCAGGGAGCTGTCTGCTCGTGGGGATCCGAAAGGTATGTGTGTCAAGGTCACGCTGGTCCCTTCGATTTTCTAACCAGACAGTGAAATTATATGAAGAGGGAGGATTGGGGGGAAGGGGAGCGTATGCTCGAAATTGACGTAATCGACTTCGTCATGGTTTTTGTTACAATGCTATATTGATCATAGGGCTGGTGAAGCAGCGTTCACCAGTTTCTGTGGCCACGGCATACAAGTAACAAGGGGATTGTGTGGCCAGCACAATTTCCAGCCGCCTTTACTTTACTTTACCCCAACTAATGTAAGGTAGCCATCAGAGTTGGGTAGACTTTGGGACACCCCCTCCAGTCCCGGGAACAATTTCTAGCTCTCACCAGGATTAGAACTAGGGATGTTAAAACCGGTTTGTTTTCAAAACCGGTTTTCGGTTCTATAAAACCGGTTAAAAACCGGATTTCGATTCCCCCTAAATGTCACAAGTCACAGGCCGGAAAATAGACAAATGAGCGTAATTTTGTAGGTGTATTTGAAAAATATTTCAAACTTAATAAGTGTTTATGATTTTGTACACTTTACCATAACATTCTTTAGAAATAAAAAAAAAATATGGGCTAATTGATTAAAACCGATGATAGCTTTCAATAGTGATAATTTGTGCACCGTGGACTTAGACTTGTAAAATAATGTATTGAATAGGATCACGTAGCGCCAATCAAAAATCAAAAGAATGTGTATTTAATTCTGCCGTTAATAATAAAACACAGACGCGGTGTCTAGCCGAAATGTTCAGGGTCACAGGACAAAACTAGTTTGCTCTCTCCATTGCGTACATCAAAGAGTCGTCGTCGGCATCCGTCCGTCTTGACAAGTCAAGACGATGGTGTAGCTTCATGGGTGAGGTATCCAACTGCACCGCCGAGAATGGCTGTGTAAGCCAACCCGGGAGGGGCAATCCCTGCCGCACTTGAGGCACATCAAACAGTAGCGCACATCTAAACGATGAGCCGACATTTGGTTTGATGTTGTTTTTATCGCAAGCCATAGTTGGTATTTGGAGAAAAAAAAAAGAAACACAATATCTAAGACTAAATAGTATTAGCAAGGCATTTCAAGAATTGTTTTGCGTGAATCAATTTTTTTTAAAATATATTTCCATCAGAACCAATAAAAAAATAAAATAAAGGGTGTGCTACTTGAAGTAATGATTACCTTCCAACCAACAAACCGAAATCCGGTTTTAAAAATCAAAACCGGTTTTCAGATTCAAAACCGGAATCCGGTATTCCGGTTTTCGTTTAACATCCCTAATTAGAACCCAGAACCGTTGGTACGTTACGGTTATAGGAGTTCAATTCTAATTGTGACAGATCGAGAAAATCTGGAGTACAAAATCTCAACTCAGTTTGTTCGTACTCCCCCCGCTCTCCCTAGCCCCTATCCGCCTAGAAAGCACCTGTCATGTCGTCACTAACATTGGAAAAAAAAACTTGGCTGTTCTACGAATAACTTTAACAAAATGCGCGCAAACCGGATTTTCTCCCCTAAGTGTTCCTGTAGGTTTTGAAGTCATTGCTCAAGTTAACTTATTTCAAGTTCGCATACCTGTTACAAATGTCTGGCCAATCAGAAGTTCGCATACGTGTTAAAAGTGTCTGGCCATTCAAAGGAATCCTTACGCTGGCTTCTGATTGGCTTCTGATGTTCGTTTTGATGTTTCTGAATTATTGTGCTCATTCCCAAAATTTAAAAGTATTATTAGTATTAGCGTTCTTTGGATTATGATCTTCTCTCTTTTGATTGTGAGATTCTTTGAAAATTGTTGTGAGTTTTTTTTTTCAGTTGTTATTGTTAGGAGACAAACGAAATGTTGTATTCCACATCTTCTAGATCAGGGCCGGCAACCTTTTGATAATAGCGTACCAAACCAGTATTTCGAAATCATCCAGCGTGCCAACAGCTTAAAAGTCATACTGCTCTAGCTGTTGAAAAGGCCTGAATTGACAATTTGGGGGGTCTTCCGAGTGCTATTTAAAATTGCTCTAGTCGGGCACGCGTGCTATAGGTTGCCGACCCCTGCACTACGTTATTTGCTGCGCTATACACTACGATATACAAAGGTATGCTTTACTTCAATGGTCGTGGGATTTCTAATTCATTCAGCGTGCGAACAGCCTGAAATGTGAAAGTCAGCCGGCAATGGACCGACATTAATTATACTTTGGATATCATTTTTTTCTACTGAGATATTCTCTTTCATTAATGGTATTCAGGTGTCTCAATTGTAATATAGGCGGTATAGATACATAGTAATCATACAAACTGGGTAGTTAATGTAATGTTTAAGAATGTACATATATTATAAATTCTTTAGTCATATTATATTTATAGAATTTTCAACTATCTTTTACAGTTTGATAATTTTAAAGCTAAAAATTGTAAACCATTTATTCTTTTATAAAAGAAAAATATTAAACATATTAGAAATATTAGCGCAAAGTTTCCAAATTTGATTCTATAGACTAGGGATGCCAGATAAAGTTTAAAAAAAAATATAACTAATATTACTTTTTAATTATTATTTCTTTATACAAATCTGGGATGTTGATGCCCTTTTTGTTTTTGTTTAAAATTCAAGTTGATGCATTTTAAAATGGTCATTATCCCTCCAAAATCATCATCTAGGAAGGTTGTAGTTGGATAAATCCAGTCAAGCATGTTGTGGTATAAAAACACGAGTCCATGCATTTGAAAGTCATGTTTTTGTTATAAAACTCCACTTTGAGTGCGTCAATGTAATGCCGCCTCGTTAAGGAGGGTTGGGGGGGGGATCCTCAGTAGAGGGGGGGGGGGTGTAATGCATGTGCCTACGACATACATATCATGTGGTGTAGGCTACCCCGATAGGCATGTCGCATGGCGGCATACATCGGACAGGGTTTTGGACCAACCAGATTATCGTCCTGTTTTAAATAGACTTTTAAATTTAGCGCCAAGCTTTGGATAGGCGCTAAAATGACCCTTAATAGTTGGCATAAAACGAAAACGACACAATTGGCAGAAACGTATTATTTTATTTGTTAGAAAGAAACAAAAAGCTCAATTAAAACCCAATGATTTGACAACATTACTTATTAATAATAATAATAATTGGTCATTTATATCGCGCCTCACTCCATGCTAATGCAAGGCATGCTCAGCGCGCTCACAAAAAACGAAACGACAATAACACTCTAAAATAGTTTTAAACAAGGTTTCGGTCGATGGAGGCACGAAACGACAATACCATTTTAAAATAGTTTTAAACAAGTATTTTGCTGATGGATGTGTACTTCATCAATGCTGTTAAACGACAAAAAAAACAACAAAGTTCACTAACTTTCTTTTTTCGAAATTGTATGTTCTTTTAAATTGTAAAGTTTCTTCACACCATGCTAATGCAAGCATGCTCAGCGCGCTCACAAAAACGAAACGACAATAACACTCTAAAATAGTTTTAAACAAGGTTTCGGCCGATGGAGGCACGAAACGACAATAACATTTTAAAATAGTTTTAAACAAGTATTTTGGTGATGGATG
Organism: Anisus vortex; assembly: GCA_949126835.1. NCBI lineage: Eukaryota > Metazoa > Mollusca > Gastropoda > Planorbidae > Anisus > Anisus vortex. The sequence goes on from OX421497.1 coordinate 11,609,610, forward strand.
TGTACTTCATCAACTTAGTTGAAAAGAAAAGTCTTCAAATTCTTCTTGAATGCTTTTTTTGTCACAGAGTTTTTTCAGTGTCTCAGGTAGGCCATTCCACAGTGAAGGCGCCACAGATTCAAACGAGCGTACACCAAGAGTCTTTTTTTCTGTGACTTTCCAAACCTGGAATTTCCAGGAGAGATTGTGTTGAAGATCGCAGCATCCTTAACGGGACATGCTTCGGTATAAGCTCTTTGAGATATGCAGGTGCTGTGCCTTCCACGCATCCATAAGTAAGGGACATAATCTTATGATCGATGCGCTTCGTCACAGGGAGCCAGTGGAGCTCTTTGAGAATTGGAGTGATATGGTCATGCTTCTTTACTCGTGACACAATGCGTGCTGCAGTATTTTAAACTTTCTGAAGTCTATCCAGTTGTTTCTGGGGTAAACCCCACAGGCAACTGTTACAATAATCTAGTCTTGACTGTATTGTTGCAACAGCAAAAGCATTGGCTGTTTTTTTATTAATCAGAGGTCGCAGCTGACCCAGGGCTCGAAGATGGAAGGAGCATGCCCTAACCACAGTACTGATGTGTGGACCCATTGTTAATTTACTGTCAATGATAAAGCCCAGGTCTCTGACAGTGTTGGACCAAAAGATATCAGAGGCCCCTACTTTAATAGATGGAATATCGACTTTCCTAAGATTGAAGTTTGAACCGCACAGAATTGCCTCAGTCTTGTCGTCATTTAGTTTGAGTTTGTTGGCAGTCATCCACGCTTTCACCGCTAGACAGCATTCTTCCACTGCATTAACAGCGGCAGCACAAGCATTATGATCAGGATGGAAGCTTTTGTACAGCTGGGTATCATCCGCATATAGTTTGCGAGATAATCCTTGGCTATCAATTATTCTGCCAAGCTGGCTAGTGTAAACACAAAAAGGATAGGCCCTAAAACTGAACCTTGAGGTACGCCACAGATGAGAGAAGTGGCTTTTGATAAGGTCTGATTGATAGAAACTCTCTGAGTCCTGTCTGCCAAGTAGGAAGTAAACCAATGAAGTGCAGTATCAGTGATGCCCATCTCGTATTGAAGTCTTGATAAAAGTAAGTCATGGTTGATAACATCAAAGGCAGCACTGAGGTCCAACAGAACTAAGACTAAGATAGTCAGATCACCACGGTCAGCACTACATAGAACATCATTCATAACACGTAATATTGCCGTCTCACAGCTATGCACAGGACGATAGGCAGATTGAAATTTATCAACCAGGCCATGTGTGGTTAGATGTTGTAAAAGCTGCTGAGAGACAACCCTCTCAAGAAGCTTCGATACATAGGGAAGGTTAGATACTGGCCGAAAACTCTTGCAGTCACTAGGATCAAGCCCCTTTTTTCTTTAATAAAGGCTTGATGACAGCAGTCTTAAACATTTGTGGGACTGTGGCTGACTCCAGGCTACCATTTATGATACGCACTAAAACTGGAAGCAGAATTTCAAGGCAGTCCAACACAATCTTCGTTGGAATGGGGTCAACAATTGAGGATGTAGGTTTAGATACAGAAATAAGACGCCTCAACTGCTCTTCGGAAACTGGGAGGAAATTTGACAAAGAAATTCCAGAAAATGACTTCTCCACAGTGGGTGGAGTAGTATGATTATCAAAGCTGTTTCAAATCGTCTCGACTTTTTCATTAAAAAGAAGATTCTGCACTATGGAAAACAGTTTTCGATAGTCAGTGCCCGCAGCCTCCAGAGCAGACTGAACTTGCTTTGCTTTCGCACGTCTAATCACATTTGTAAGCTTGTTCCTTGCTATCTTAAACATCTGTTTATCCACCTCAAGGCCACTCATTCTCCAGTGTCTCTCTGCCTGACGTCGGGCTAATTTAGCCATCCGAACGGAGGTTGTAAACCAAGCGGTATTGGGTCTATCTCTAACATACAATTCAGTCCTAGGGGCAAAAGTCTCCAGCATGGAAGATAGAGTATTATTGTAGAGTAGAACTAGGTGAGAGATGTCATCAGGTGGTGATATAACCAAATCTGATCTTGAAAGATGATCGCGAAATAAGTCCATATCTATATTTCGTAACTTCCTGGCCTGAATTTTCTTTATTGGAACAGCAGGCATTTCCATATCTGTGGTAAAGGTAACAAGAAAGTGATCAGATATAAGATGATCTTCAACAATTACCGACTTAAGAAAACCATCATTGCAAGATCGTGACACAACCCAGTCTAAAATATGTCCATCCTTGTGTGTAGGTTCCGAAACATGCTGTACCAGGTTTGCCGAGTGCAACAATTGAACAAAGTCGCGAGTGTGCCTATTATCTGACTCATCCCAATGAACATTAAAGTCACCAAGAATGAGGAGATTCTTAGAATTTATGGACGACACAAGTTTTCCAAAGTCCTCGTGAAACACGCTATCATTCAAACCATTTGAAGCAGAAGGTGGTGGTTATTGGACCCTTTATATACGCTTGCTTTTAAATAAGAGAAAACGAACATTCTAGATAACGGTGGCTCATCGACAGCGTGCTGGACTAGCTTACCTGGGTTACCCGCCAAACGTCCCCGGTTCGAATCCCGGCGAAGACTAGGCTTTGTTCCCGGGTCAGGCGGGTGTCCTAGCTCTGGTACCTGACCACTGTAGCTTTAACACACACTATTCAATCGATTAATACTAAAGAATTGTCTTCGTAACATTGGGGATACTGTGGCTGGGCATTATGCTGGCCAGAAAATCCCATTGTCTGCCCTGGCCATAGAAACGCATGAACGCTGCTTCACTTGTCCTATAATACAATTTTGTTTTTAGCACTCTAGACAGGCACACATTTTTAGCTCCTCACCCCTCACCCTATTAGTCTCCTAGCTGCGCAACTATTAGCATTCTATTAGCATAAAAGAAATTGGGAAGGCCATTTTCATCGCTAGAGCACAAGTTGACAGGACAGAAGTGTGGTCGTGTCAATGTATATGGGGTTTTCCGGGCCACTGACTAGCCACTAGCCACATTATATTCACTGATATTATTTATTCAGACCTGGACGTCTTCTTTGGTATTAAAAAAATCAGGATTTGATCTGATAGCCCCTCCCCGTATGTGTGTGTGTGTATGTTCTGGTCAACTATAACAACTCGTAATGGAGAACATAAAAAATTAAAACCTGCTAGCGTGGGACGGCTGGCTGGCTAGGTTGTGCAGTTAATGATTTCGCCGACGAAATGTTATCACACATCAGGCTTGCGTTATTCACGCATCTTATCGGCTCACTATCACACTGATATGAAACTGGTTTTGTCTTGTCATCAGCCCGAGATAACACCCGGAAAAAAAACAATTAAAATATTTAGACTATCTTAGTCTGTCGGTGTGCTGATTTGTTTGTAGGCCGTAAAGCAAGCGCCAGATAAACGCAAAACATTCCTGGGTTTGAGTCTGGACCAAGTCAAGTCAAACTCTTTGAGGTGTGTGTGTGTGTGGTTTTCTTAGCTATGATGGATAGACGGTAGGCTTGACTACATCAGTAGTAAATTCCATTTATAATAACCATCATCACCCATTACCTCTCATTATGGAGAACACAGGACGTCTGTTCACGCACTTCACCTGTAACGGGTCTCACTCCAGCCTTTTAATTTTCTTGTAAATTTTTGTCGGCGCCCCTGGATGTAATACTTGTAATAACTGATATTATTTCCCAGTTATACTTGGCCTGAGAGCTTTCTCTACATCCGGGCCGAAAGTCTGGAATATGTTCCTCATCCCTCTCAGGCAGACAAGTTGTATCATTACTTTTAAAAAGAACTTAAAAACTCATTTTTTAAAGATTTATCTTCCTTAAAACATTTTTAGACCACCGACTGTTTTACTTGTATATTAAGTCGGAAATGGCATCATTCCTTTGATCTGTCGTATGTAGTTTAGTAAAGTTTTAAGGTTATCAATTAGCTCTATGTCCTTTGATGTAATCAAAAAGTTTTAACATACTAATCTAGCCTAGTTTTTGTTGCTCAATGTTAAATTCGCTCTCAGCTTACATTACGTTTGTTGGCAGCGCTATATAAATAAACTTATAATTATCACTTGACATTTTTTTTTACATATTGGCACGGTGGCCGAGCGGTAGCGCGCTCGACTGGTGATCCGAAGGTTCTGGGTTCGAATCCGATTTTTTCCAGGGACTTGAGGGTGTCTCTGAGTCTACCCAGCTCTGATGGGTACCTGACACTAGTTGGGGTAAAGTAAAGGCGGCTGAGCATTGTGCTGGCCACACATCCCCTAGTATGCCGTGAACGCTGCTCCACCAGCCCTATGATCAGTTTGGTCCGAAGGGTACTTAACTTACTTACTACACACAACGGCTTCATTGGTCATAAAGTAGTTTGAGATGTATAAAATTCTAAATTCTAACGTTTTTTTTACTATTTTTTTTAGCGTGAAGTAATATCCATCCATGTTGGGCAAGCCGGAATCCAGATGGGCAATGCCTGCTGGGAACTGTATTGTTTGGAACACGGAATCCAGGTTTGTTCCAAATGTCTCTAAAATTGAACTTTCATTTTCCTTTCCTTAGACATCCTTTAACTGTTTCAACTTGTAAACTAATTGACAGCCTCTATATTAGCCTATATACTCTATAATGTTTTTCATTGTTGTTTAATTAAATTACACATGTCTAAGAACATTCTCTCGCAATCAATTGTCTATAGATGACAATTACTTGTTAATAGTTAGTTGTTATGAACTGGAGGCAATTACACCATCTGTGAGAAAACATATGTTAGGTTTACATTGAAATATGAACCAAGATTAATTTTCAATTTTTAACTAAATTCAGCCGGATGGCAACTGTGCCGAGGAGGGAGTGAATGGAGAGACCTCCATGCATACATTCTTCAGCGAGACTGGCTGCGGCAAACACGTGCCCAGAGCACTTCTGGTAGATTTGGAGCCAACAGTTGTAGGTAAGAGTGCTCGCCCTTCTCCCACCTCCCCAATCTCCAGGCCTGACTTGTGTTTATAAAACGTTCTCCCATAGGTGTCGCCTAGTTGCTAAGTGTATAGTGAGAATGGAACGAGTTAACACTTATGTGTTTATACATTGTAGTTTTTTAAACATAAATTGTTATGAATACGTTTGCCTTACGATGCCTTTGGATGCATGGGTCTGTATATATTTACACACCTGGACAACTGCAAAGGGAGGTATAATTGATGTCACACTACACTCGCCCATGACACTGAGAGCTGAGATTATTCATTTAGATGCATAGTGAGCAGAGTGGGCTTAAGTCTCCTCCCTTAGAGATCAATGGAAAGATGGGTTACACAACTCACCCTGTTTAAGACTGAGCAAGCCAGCTAAAAAGTTAAGTAAATGCCACACCTATAGATCTAGGCAACTCCAATGAGAAAGAGAGAGAGAGAGCCTGTGTGTCCAAGAGAGAGAAAGAAAGTATAAGAGTAAGAGTCAGCAGCAGTTTGATCTTGTAAAAAACAAATTTCATCTACATTGTCCATTTCCTTGGGTAACCTTCCAGATGAAGTCAGGACTGGCACCTACAGACAGCTGTATCACCCCGAACAAATGATTAGCGGCAAAGAGGATGCTGCCAACAACTACGCCAGGGGTCACTACACAGTGGGCAAGGAAATCATTGACCTTGTCATGGACCGCGTCAGGAAGTCAGCCGACCTCTGCAGCGGCCTTCAGGGCTTTCTAGTCTTCCATAGGTAAGTGTCGCTTGATTTATCTGTGTTGGTATTTGTGTTTTCGGTAGATCTATATCTGTTGGTATATCTATGTTGGTATATCTGTGTTGGTATAGTGTTGTTGGTATGTCTGTTTTGGTATAGTGTTGTTGGTATGTCTGTGTTGGTATAGTGTTGTTGGTATGTCTGTTTTGGTATATCTGTTTTGGTATAGTGTTGTTGGTATGTCTGTGTTGGTATAGTGTTGTTGGTATATCTGTTTTGGTATAGTGTTGTTGGTATGTCTGTGTTGGTATAGTGTTGTTGGTATGTCTGTGTTGGTATAGTGTTGTTGGTATATCTATGTTGGTATGTCTGTGTTGGTATAGTGTTGTTGGTATGTCTGTGTTGGTATAGTGTTGTTGGTATGTCTGTGTTGGTATAGTGTTGTTGGTATGTCTGTGTTGGTATAGTGTTGTTGGTATGTCTGTATTGGTATAGTGTTGTTGGTATATCTATGTTGGTATGTCTGTGTTGGTATAGTGTTGTTGGTATGTCTGTGTTGGTATAGTGTTGTTGGTATATCTGTTTTGGTATAGTGTTGTTGGTATGTCTGTGTTGGTATAGTGTTGTTGGTATGTCTGTGTTGGTATAGTGTTGTTGGTATTTTTTTGTGTGGTATATCTGTGTTGGTATATCAGTTTCCATATATCCTAGTTGGTAGACCTATGTCGTTGTTTTTATGTGTATGTGGTTGTTGGTATATAATGATGTTGGTATGCTGGTTTTTCATGTATTTTACTGTCATATATATTTGTTAATATTCTAATCTCGTGTATTTATGAAATATATTCATATAATATGTGCTTCTGTCAAGTTTAGTACATTCATTATTACTTTAAAATTTTTTGTTTGTTTGTATACAATTTAATTTGTAAACTTGATTGTTCACCCTAACCTTGAACAATTAAAATAGCTATTAAAATGAGCTGTTAAAAATTAAAATGAGCATACATGCTCGTACACACAAACACACACATTACTTCATTATTTACATTAACATTGTTTCCCCTACATTGCAAAGGTAGGTAACAAGCTCATTTATGTAAAGTAGCATTTTTGTTCATTAAAAATTATCCCTCTTGATGTCCTGTATTACAGCTTTGGTGGAGGAACAGGTTCCGGATTCACGTCCTTGATGATGGAAAAACTTTCAGTTGATTACGGCAAAAAATCCAAACTGGAATTCTCCATTTATCCTTCACCACAGGTTAAAAAAAAATCTTTGACAATTTTTTATGAGTTTAATGATTATGATTATAAAATTTTCAGAGTAGAATTAAAAATTACTAAACACAAGTTATATTTTTTTTAAGAGAATCCAACAAATTTTTTTTAAAAAAAAGGTCTTTACTGTTTATTTCATTCTCTATTTTGTCCACTGTCTAGTTTGTTGTATCTTGCTTCTTTGTTTTTTGTTATCATTTTGCACCGATGCTTAAAGGATAACTTAAGGTAGACGGATACTTTGCTTTTTGATGCTGTACTATCTTACAGGAAAGGGAGTCAAGATGGTATAGCCTCCGAATTATCTTACAAAAAAGGAGTCAAGATGGTATACCCTCCTAACAATTTCACAAAAACAGGGAGTCAAGATGGTAGAGCCTCCTAACAATTTCACAAAAACAGGGAGTCAAGATGGTATACCCTCCTAACAATTTCACAAAAACAGGGAGTCAAGATGGTAGAGTCTCCAAACTTAAACTATCTTACAAAAAAAGGAGTCCAGATGGTATACCCTCCGAACAATCTTACAGAAAAAGTAGTCAAGATGGTATAGCCTCCGAGCTATCTTAAAGAAAAGGGCAGGGCGTCAAGATGATATAGCCTCCGTACTATCTTAAAGAAAAGGGCAGGGCGTCAAGATGATATAGCCTCCGCACTATCTTAAAGAAAAGGGCAGGGCGTCAAGATGATATAGCCTCCGTACTATCTTAAAAAAAAGGGCAGGGCGTCAAGATGATATAGCCTCCGTACTATCTTAAAGAAAAGGGCAGGGCGTCAAGATGATATAGCCTCCGAACTATCTTAAAGAAAAGGGCAGGGCGTCAAGATGATATAGCCTCCGTACTATCTTAAAGAAAAGGGCAGGGCGTCAAGATGATATAGCCTCCGAACTATCTTAAAGAAAAGGGCAGGGCGTCAAGATGATATAGCCTCCGTACTATCTTACAGAAAAAAGAGTCAAGATGATATAGCCTCCGAACTATCTTAAAAAAAAGGGCAGGGCGTCAAGATGATATAGCCTCCGTACTATCTTACAGAAAAGGGAGTGAAGATGATATAGCCTCCGTACTATCTTACAGAAAAGGGAGTCAAGATGGTATAGCCTAGTTGCTTTTAAACTATTTCCTTATTTTTAACAAACAAAAAAACAACAACCCAGAAATGTTGACTGTAATTCTCTTCTGTCTACAGTTGTCCACGGCTGTTGTGGAGCCTTACAATTCTATCTTGACCACCCACACCATGCTGGAACACACGGACTGCAACTTCATGGTGGACAACCAGGCCATCTTCGAGATCTGCTCCAAGAACCTGGACATCGAGAGACCCTCTTACAGCAACCTGAACAGGCTAATCGCCCAGGTGGTCTCGTCAATCACAGCTTCCCTCAGGTAATTTCTGTCATTGAGGAGGGTGTCCCTGAGTCTACCCAGCCCTGATGGGTACCTGAAATTAGTTGTAAAGTAAAGGTGGCTGGGCATTGTGCTGGCCACGCATCCCCTAGTATGCCGTGGCCACAGAAACTGGTGAACGCTGCTTTACCAGCCTTATGATCAGTTTGGTCCAAAGGGTACTTTACTAGCTGAGTGGCTAGCCTCCCAAACTGGCATGCGGGTGACCTGGGTTCTATTCATCACTGAAAACATTTTTTTTTCTGTAATAGCATCATAGGTAGGTTATTATTTTTACATTTCAATTAATATTATTTTTCTTTTAAAGATTGTAAAGAATTTCTGGACTTAAATTTTTCTTAAAATGTTTTCAGTAAGTAAAATCTAATAATCAAATTTCAGACATGTGGCAACAGGTGTTCAACTCTGAGTCAGGGTTATAGTCCTGACTTTAAAAAACATAACAAGTCATGCCTATTTTTCACCCCATCAATTACAAAATGTTACTAAATGTTGTCAGTAGATAATTAATAATTAAATTATTAAAATTATTTTAGCTTTCTGTAGTTTATAAAGTTTTTATATATAGCTATAGGCAGGCCCATAGATCTATGTATTTTGGCACCTGGGCAATGTTGTGTAATTTAGCTTGTATGAAATAAAACATACAAATGTTAAAACAAAATAAAAAATCAATTGAGTAATATTGATTTTTACTATTTTTCCTAATTGTCTGTCTAACGAGTTTGTCCCGAGGTGTGTTTACGTTGGCTACACTTTGCAGTGTCAGTGCGTTGTAGAAAAATGTTGTTTCCTGTCATGTTCGCATGCATGGATCTCGTGTCCAACATTTTTGTGCAACTTTCAAACTTTGAGTCTGGGGCATGCCATGGATTTCAATCTTTGTGATTATCCAAATAAAGCTATTCTTCTTCTTCTTCTATTAGCCAGTCCACAGAGCTGTTTGCTCTCTTGCAGTCAATGCCAGACAAACATATTTACTTGTCTCCTGAGTGGTTCTGTTTGTTTGCTGTATAGCATGTTGGTGAAAAATGTTTTTTTAAATAGACTTTTTTGTGTTTAAAATTAGTCATTACATCCAGATTCATAGAAAAAAAAAAATGTACTTTACCATATTTTATTATTCTAACATACATTTTAACATTCGTAAGAACTGAAAGAAATGCATTTTTGCATTTTAAGTAAAATAATTTTCTCAGATGCTATTAATGCCTTGTACAAAGGAAAAAACAAAATTGTTATGTATGTTGATGTAATAATGAGTTCTTCCTGTTTCAGATTTGACGGAGCCCTCAATGTGGATCTTACAGAGTTCCAGACCAACCTCGTGCCATATCCCAGAATTCACTTCCCCATAGTTACATATGCACCAATAATTTCTGCAGAAAAGGTGAGTCTCCTTCTCCTGTTTGTATACAACAGAGTTAAACCAACACCATTAGATTTAATTTAGTGTTTAAGTATTGACAGTCTCAAATGTCAAAGCAACTCCATCAACATAAAGTAAATGCCTTCTAAAAATCACTTGATATGAATGTAAAAAGTAAAAGTTGGATCAAACTGATCCAGAGGGCCCGTGAAGCAGCATTCACCAGTTTCTTTGGCATACTAGGGGATTGTGTAACCAGCCCAATTCCCATCCGACTTTTTGTAGCCCCAACAAGGGGACGCCCTCCAGACCCGGGAACAAATCCAACAGGATTCAAACCCAGGACTTTTGGTACTCAGACAAACTCGCTGCCGCTTGACCACCTTACCCAATATATATAAATGTAGGATGCAATAACTGTCTGTAACAAAATGGAGCTTCTGTAACATAGGATAAGATTATGTTGTTTTATCTATTCTGCCAATCTCAAAGCACACTGGAGATAATATTCAGATGGAGATAATATTTCATTTATGTTTGTTTGTCAAGTGAACGCCTCTAAATATTTGTGTTCTTCTCTAATCAGGCCTACAGCGAGAGGCTCTCCGTGGCAGACATTGCCAATTCCTGCTTCGAGCCGTGCAACCAGATGGTGAAGTGTGACCCAAGGCACGGGAAGTACATGGCCTGCTGTATGCTCTTCAGGTAATGGTTGCGAGTGATCTCCAGTTTGCCCAGACGCTGCTTCCTTCCTATTGTAGGGTCCTGATCTTAAACTGCATGATGCACCTAAAACCTAGAAAACAAATCAAATGTAATTAAGCTCATAATGAACATTAATAATTGTAAAATGACCTTTGTTACCGACATAGAGGTCGACCCATACTCCACGTGTCCTGTCAAACGTCCAGCGAGCCAAAAAATCTGACAATAGTCGGTGGGAATTAAAGGTATTGTGATGAGCCCCACAAACTTCTTGATGAATGCCATGGCCACCTGATTAATCAATTCCCACTTAGCTGTTATGCCAAGACGCAATAATCTTCTTTATAGAAGGAGCGTCTGTAATATATAAAATAAGATTGGACGAGACAGGTTGCTTTTGTTTTTAGTGTAAGGTAGATAATCACATTTTTGTTTGACTTTAAAAATAAAATTGCTTGGTTATTTCCCCTTTATAAGAAATAATTCTTTTTATTAAATGGATGTTTAGAATGAAAATTAAACATGTGTTTGCCGCCCCCCCCCCCCCCCCCCCCCCCCCCCACTGTTAAGGTAATGAGCTTCCAAAGTAAAGGGGCAATCACAGTATAAATAGTACTATATAATAAATATATTCTCTTTATGAAAAAGGTGCATTCTGGTAAAATATATTATGCAGGTGCCCAGCTCCCAGTTATTGCTTTATATATATTTTTGGATTAATAATTACACGGTACATGTAGAAAATGTAATTGGTGGGGAGGGGGGGGGTGAACTTCAATACACTTCATGGCTGTGATTGCTTTTTAGACAAAATTTGACCAGAGAATTTCTGAAAACCACTGATTGAAGTTTTTCAGTTGAGTTCTCTTTGTTTGTTTTAACCCTTTTTGTACCGACCTACTTCTATCTATGCTGCCTTCAGTTCCGCTATATACACGCCCGGGACTGTAAGGGTTAAAATGACTTTTCCGGTGCATATTTCCACCACATGAGAAAGTAAAATGTTGTAACTAACACTGCGTATGCTCTCTCATTTCTTCCACAGAGGTGACGTGGTTCCCAAAGATGTCAGCGCTGCCATCGCCAGCATCAAAACCAAGAGATCAATACATTTTGTAGACTGGTGCCCCACGGGTTTCAAGGTGAGACACCCTGAACACCCTTTTATTTTTGTTATCTCCCTTTTGCTTGCGTCTGCCACTGTCTTTTCCTTGAGAAAATGACAAAAACAAAATGTTGCTCTTTTAGAAAACAATCCTTTATATTAATTTCCCTTTTGTTCGTTCCTTTTTTTTTTTTGCAGTTAGTAAAATTTTGGGCTAATTGACCCACTTTTGGTCATCCTGTCCACCTGAACTTGTTGCACATAAACTTGTTGCTGATGACAACACATTCAATAACATTTTCAGCTCTGCCCTTGACCCTCAAAAATAAGTTTTTCTTCTTCTTCATGGGACAGTAATGAGGAATATAGTTTTGACTGAAAAGCAAGATGCAAACAAAAATGCACATAAAGGTTTTATAAGAATAATTTGGAGATTGTTTCATTCTACAATGTGAGCCAACATGGTGTTTTGTTCTTGTTGAGTTAAAGTGATCAACAATGTTTTTCAGTAATGGAAAATACCTTTCTAGTTTTACAGACTTAGAGAATGTTAGAAACCTAAAACAAAAAAAGGCTACTGTGTAGGAGTGTCAGTAAATTTATTGAGACAATATATAAATGTTCTAGGATTGTAATTAAGTGATTTCAGTAATAAAAAAAATATTCAACTTTTCTTGGTAATCATTCCTTTATGTTTAAAGATAAGGCTTGAGAATTTATCATTTATTCTTTTGAGAGGGCAGGAGTATTTTATAACACATTCTGATGGGAGTTCTTTATTCCGTTCTATAAAGAATTGTCCACCAAATCAACTTTGCCATGGCGCAGACTAAGACTCTTTGTAGGGTGTCCACTGGCTGTTATGGTTGTCTCACTGTAATAATGTCCAGCGCATGGTTTGTCTTGCTGTACCGCACTTGTCATGGCGAGTGTCGCCGGCCATTGAGTTGACATCAATGTGATCCAGTGCACTCTAGCGAGCTAAACACTGCTCTTAGTCAATGAGAGTTCAAGTCTGATGGAGGATAGTGCAGGGCTTTAGTAACCTGGTCCTGAGGTTTACTTTAGTTTATCATCTTCTCATGATAGTTCTCCATTGATGCAACCGAGCATTGGTATAGCCACACGATCCCCACATAAGGCTTCGCCTTGACCTGGTAAACTCATGATTTCCTCTACATTTTTACATACAAAGCCTGTATGAACTGTCATCTTGGTCAATTAATTGATTTCTTTAAACACATTGTGCTTCCCAGATTGGCATCAACTATCAGCCGCCAACAGTTGTGCCAGGCGGTGACCTGGCCAAGGTAGAGAGGGCAGTCTGCATGATGAGCAACACAACGGCAATAGCCGAAGCCTGGGCCAGGCTGAATCATAAGTTTGACTTGATGTATGCCAAGAGGGCTTTTGTTCACTGGTAAGTCTTTGAGTAGGCATTAAGGCTAGTAGCAGTTAAGTTATAGAGCCTGGACTGTACTTCTAACACATTTATTATGCACTTATGAATTTGCAACTGTATGTTACAAATCTACCAGTTAACATTACAATCAATCTTAATCTTTAAACTTTTTATGTTAAAGAAGTAAAAGGCGATTAGAGGCTTAAAGCTAACCTTAACCAATCTGAACATTTTAAAGAGTTATTGTCTTTCTGCCTTTGGCAAATTAATTTGAATAAGACAGCCCAAGGAGCTTACTCCTCATGTGTTAGTGTAAGGCATTACAAGAATTGAAGAATAAAAAATTTGTTTGGCAGTTTCCTAGGGCTCTGGAGTCACTAGATAGAACTCTTTCACAATTTCACAAAGCTCCCTCTCAACTCTCTATTTTTCTGGCTCATTAGATATGCAATGGGACATGCAATTAAAGATAGTTTGAATAAGGCTTATTCCCTCTCGCTACCCCAGGTCAGAAAGAGTAAAGATTACCTAAAGTTTTATTAAATTTCAGTGGTTGCTTGTTGAACTCATTCGGACCAGATCTTCTGTATTATGTAGTTCTATTGAAACTCGCAGACAAAGGGGATACAGTCAGTGGAGCATATCGTGTATCCAAGCCAGATTTAGTATTAGATGGGATGATTGATCCCTTTTGCATTATGCACAATGTCAAGGAGCTAATATATTCAGAGTATTCTGAGTTCTCAGTTCTAGTCTGGTTAAGAGTACACTGGTGGGCTAACGCATGGGGGACAGCCCCTGTTGCACGTCCAAGATTTCATTGCAAGTGCCACCAAAACTCGATGGGAGGATGAAATGTGCGCAACAATCCATCTCGCCAAGCCAGGTGCCTGGGATGGCCAGGTTTATAGTGCTGGGGGAGGGGGGCGGTGCAGGAATACGAGTGATCCACCACGTTAATGACCCAAGAGAATTCCACAGGTAGGGAGAAGTAGAGTAGTGCACATGTCTGCGGATACTGTTCCCTATGCTAGTAGTGCATGCCATGGAGTGGCTAGTCTCGAACAGGATCTTGGTGTGCCCTCTTGATCCACCCCGTCCCACGTTACGCCCTGAACAAAAGAGCCGGAAGCTCAGCCGTTTTTTTATTAAAGCGACAATATAAGATTGGTTTTAAACTCACAATTTTAACACTGAATTCTGTTATTAACATTAATATATAATCGGATCACCTGTCGTTAAAAAGCTGTAATGCCATAATGATTTTGAATGGCTCCGCCAATCACATGTAAACTCCTTTTGTTTGCCAGGTACGTGGGTGAAGGCATGGAGGAAGGAGAGTTCCACGAGGCCAGGGAGGACATCGCCGCCCTGGAAAAGGACTATGAGGAGGTTGGAGCTGACAGTGTCAAGGAGGATGGTGAAGAAGCGGAGGGAGAAGAGTACTAACAATACGAGGCACGGAGCGGAGGTTGAAGGATTTGCAAATAGACTGGCCCTGAATGAATTGATTCCAAACAGAATGTCCTAAAGATGAAAATATCAATTACATGTTGTTGTTTTTCTAAAAATGTCATTAATGTATGTTTTTTTTTTCTTATTGTAATAAATATACCATTATACAGCTTGTTACTTTTTTGTTACAAACCAATTTAAAGTCACAGCCAGCTATGTTTTGGTTACATACCAATTTAAAGTTTAATAAACTGCCCTCACAACAATTGTTTTTCTGATATTTTCCAATTAAGATATTGATACCAAAGAAGGTAAAAATGTTTCGATTCTATACAAAACAACAATAGTTTTACTAATAGCTTTTATTATCATTATAGAACTGTCAGCCTTTTTTAAAAAGATATTTGCTGATCACTAGCTTCTCCCTGGAACATATAAATGCATGTACATATAAAAGCAGTGCAGCAAAAAATTCATTTAAAATGGATGTTTTTTGTTTGTTTTGGCTTAGGTTTTTGTTTCAATAGAAAAAGTTTTAAAGTTGCTTCGTATAACATAAGTTAAATGGTTTACATCATTTTTCATTATAAATGATAAGTGTAATTTTATTAATGAAACTGTCTGCCTGTTATAGTGTTAATATAGTTTTGAATATAAACCCCATAATTGATATATTATTTGTTAAAAGAACTTTTGAAGTAAATGCTTGGATAGAGAGTAATTTAAAACCTGCTCTATTCATTTAATAATAACAATTTATATACAATACAGTATTAATAAGAAATAAACTACAATACAATATATATTAAAATCATATTTGTTTTTTAGATTTAAAGTCCTTGAGAATAATTACTTAAGAAATAATGTAAAAGTTTAAAATATTAGTGGTCAAGAGTGACTACCCCTGTTTGTATTGACCTACTTTTGGTAACAAGTTGACAAAATGTAACACAATCATGGCTGAGTGTTTCAGAGCAGTGTGTTGATTGTTCCATCTAAGTGCCTTTCATTCGGAGCTATTGAGATATCATTGATATAATATGATTGAAGCTCTTGTGTGGATGATTGAGTTTTATGTGGATTGATTGACCGTATGTGGTGATGATTGAGTGTATTTGCAATGATTGCTCTAGTGGTGATGATGAAGTTTATGTGCAATGATTGAGCTCATATGCTATGATTGAGCTGTTGCATATGTATGCGCTGCAATTGAATTCATGTGTAACAATTGAATTCACGTGCAATGAATGATTCATTTTATTTGCAATGATATTTTATGTGCAATGATTGGACTTATTGTGTATTGCTTCAGGGCCATGATTGTTCATGATTGCATACATTAAATTTATCTGCAAATGATCAATTTTATTTGCGATTGATAGATTGTGTGCATTGATTGGAATTTTTGTTTTGTTTGTGCAATGATCTAGTTTTATCTGCAATGATTATTCAGGGGTGCAATAATCCTGTTTTGCGTGCATCGATTGATTTTATGTGCAATGAATTGGTCAGTGTTGGTCATCAAAAGCTTTGTTTTTATATTTATTTCAATGTTGTTGCTGGTTGTTCTACCATTACTTCCCCTTCCTGTTGTTGCATTTATTTGTACAGGCCCAGAAAGCTTTCGTTAAACTTGCATCGTTAAACTTGCATCGTTAAACTTGCATCGTTAAACTTGCATCGTTAAACTTGCATAGTTAAACTTGCATCGGTACCAAATGAAGATTCTTTAGATCACCAAAAACAAACTATAACAAACAAATAAAAGTCAATAAAAGCAAATAGTCTGAAAAATTAACTTGTAAAAGTTGTTTTTAATTGCTTTTAATTATTTATATGCAATACATTATTTGTTGAATGTCTTTTTTCTACAAGATACAATGGAACCAATTTTATGTAACCCTAACCCAGAACCTTCGGATTGCCAGTCGAATGCGCTGCCGCTCGGCCACCATGCCCCACTTGAGGGTGTCCATGAGCCTACCCAGTTCTGATGGGTATCTGACATCAGTCAGGGTAAAATAAAGGCAGCAGGGCATTGTGCTGGAACACGACGCCTAGTATGCCATGGCCACAGAAACTGGTCAACGTTACGTCACCAGCCCTTTGGTTCAATGGGTACTTTACTACTTTACTTAAAGGGAGGGGTTAGAGATAACAAAGCATCTATTTTCTTGACCTTGTTTTGACTGTTCAGTTCGTCTTGTTATTGTTCTTGGCAGTTGTTATTGATGTTTTGTTCTTGTTCATTTATTTATATTTGTATGCTTTTGCGAATCTGTTATACTTATTATTCATTTGCCATTGCTAATTTGTTGTAGTTCCTGCTGTTCGACTGGCGTACCGAAGGTCCTGGGTTGGAATCCTGGTGAAGGCTTGTTTTTATTTTTCTCTGGACTCGTGGGTGTCCCTGAGTCTACCCATACTTTGATGGGTACCTGACCTTAGAAGTGGTAAAGTAAAGGCGGCTGGGTATTGTGCTGGCAAGACTTCCCCTAGTATGCCGTGGACACTGAAACTGGTGAACGCTGCTTCACCTGCCTTTCTTTTTATTTTTTTTATCAATTATTGTTCATTTGTTATCTTATGTTTTAATTGTAATAGTTTTTTTTCCAGTTAGAAATCAAACCCAATCAAATCATACCATTGTGAAGATGTGGGAGGGGACCACTACGAGAATAAAAAACACATTCAAAGCGGAGGGTGTGTGACTGAAGCAACTAAGTTACCGATGCCACTTCACTCTAAATGCCGCCGCTGTTTTTGTATGTCTTGCTATATCTCGTGTGTATCAAACTCAAACGGATACTTTCCACCGTTTACTGTGCCTGTACAATGTCAGGGTTTCACAATTTCACTTTCTCTCGCGTCTTTTATGCTGAATGTCTACTTAGCAGCCGAGCTTGAAGCCAGACACTCTCAGTTGGCAGATTTCTTGGGCCAAATGAATAGAAGTGATATGACGATTCATGAAAAGAATTCAAAAGCATCTCCAATCATGGCCGCTCGCACTAAAGTGGAGATACTTAATTAGCATTATTAAAAGAAACTCATTTGAAGCAAGTGGAAGTGAAATTAATAATTAATTGGGCTTTAAGAAACTGTGTAATTGTGCCTTAGGCAAATGGAATAATGGTGCCAATGAATAATATAACACATTTTAGCCTACATGACAGTATGTTAGCCTACTTTATTTATTATTCACTTAATTTTGTCGTCTTGTGACTTACACATGTTAAACCACAGATCAAAAGTACATTAAATTATATAATTTATAAGATAATATATATACCATATGGGCCTATAACAAAAAGAAATTATCTGTTCTGTAAGATGCCATGCCCACCCTTCCCACAATCCTAACACCATTTCCAGCAAGAATAGCTAATATCATGGCGTAAATTTAGATGAAAATCTAACCCTCAAAGAGCAAATAAAAAACAAATGTAAATCTGCAATGTGGAATCTGCAGAGAATAAAAAGTATTAGAAACATTCCAACAAAAGAGGCATGTGAGACATTAATTGTAAGTGTAGGCCTGTAATTTCTCATCTAGACCAGGGGTCGGCTACCTTTTGCGAACAGTGTGGCAAACTAGGATTCCAAAATCATTCTGCGTGCCAACAGCCTAAAAGTCAACCTGTTCTATTATACTTGCTAAAAATTATTTTATAAGACAATTAATTTAGAATCTAACTCCATAGCAAGACCAATGCCAAAAGCAAAGTAGATTTATCCAGAAAATAGTAAAAGCGTTTTATATTTAATATTTTTTTTTACGTGTTTGTGATTAGGCCTATCATCCTTTTTATTTATTTTAGTACAATATTTTATTAGTCTACTTAACTTTCAAATTTATGGTAATCATTGTCTAAATATTATTTTGATACCCATGATGAAGATGTAACACTTACTAATATTAATGATATTGTGATCTCAGTTTACTGATTCAAAGTAAATGTTTAATGAACTAGATCTAATGAAAAATGCAACAAGAAAGTATTGAGATATCATTAAATTTATGTATTTAAGGCTAGAATTACTTTTCTATCACTCAGGGTTCCTGCACCAAAATCAAATCAAAATTTCAGGAGTTTTTCAGGAGAAAATCTCAAATTTCAGGAGGTGCGGCAAAACCGAATTCACTACATCACTAAACAATGACTCAGATATATATACAATTATATAAAAGATTTTTAAGGGCGTTATAATGTGAAAGCTAAATATGTTCCATTAAGCTAATGTTAACTATATAGAGTCCTTTAACTGTCTTTAAGAAATCTTATAATTAAAAAAAAAAGTACAAATAAAAAATATTTTGTTTATGAAAATAAAAGGAGGGGGGGGGGGGGCAGAGAATGGAAATATAGTATCCTGTATTACTGTATAGGGGCATCTGTAACATATAGAGTGTTACATTTACAAGTAGGCTATAGAGAAAATGCTTAAATGGGCCTGCATTGAAAGATTTACAAGTTTTAAAAAAGTATCACTATAACAAGAAAAAAAACTGCTATTGTAAAAGACATGTAGGTAATCCAATTTAATTACTTTCCAATCATTAGGATAATTAAGCCTATTAAAATACTGCTACAAAAAAAAACAACAACCTTGCAAGGTGGAAATAGTCCACAATTGATTTTTTTTCGGGGAGGGGGGGGGGAGGGAGTAGCTGATTCTTAACTGGTGCATATATCTCCCTAAACTACCGTATTAAAAAAAAAAAAAACACCTGTGGATAAGTTGCATCATGACTTTCCGTGGTTATACTGCCCTTTAACTTCTCAAAAATGCATAGGCCTACCTTTTAAACATAAAAGTTACTAAATATTCACCCTAATTTGGAAACTTTCCTTAAAAAATGGTTTCAACAGTGACGTAGCTGGGGGAGAAGGGGGGGGGGGGTCCAAATTCGAAAGTCCCCTCCCCTACTTCAGGGGGCCCCCAAAGGAGTGTCCTAATTGTTTTTTCTCATGTTATAATTAATATAATGTTGAATGTCAAAATACAGGGGCCCCCAAAGAGGCCAAGCCCCAGGGCCCACAAATACCTTACAACGGCACTGGGTTTCATGTTTCAATCATGCAAATGAGATAAGGCAAACACAACGCTTCACTTATTTAAAGTTATTTTAAACAACCAATCAATAGACCTACAGCCATTAGTCATAAGGGAAAGTAAGGTATCTGTTTCTTCATCTAAGTCCCTGTCCATGCTCGTGTTCTTATCCCTATAGTAACAATTTAAGTAGGCCGGCCTATGCTTTCTAGACAGAACGGCGCCGGTTTTGATGACGCGGTTTTGATGACGCGCTATACAAGTGCCCTAACCTAATTACCATTAACATTGTTTGTAATGATTTCTAGCCAGATATATTCAGCATTGAGTGCATTTCATCAATGTATTGGTGAATAAAATGACTTAGACTTCTACATGATGCACAGTCATTAGACTGATAAACTGATAGACCTGGGCCACATCGTCTAGGCCTATCCCTATGCCTAGACCCAAAATCGTCTGCCTACATTTCCCACATTGATAGCAAAAACACATTGTAGGTCTACGCATACGATATCATAACTAGTAAAACCATGTAGGGCCTAGCCTACACCTTTAAAAAGTTGATAATGATATCGGCTCCAATCGGCGTAGGCCAACATCGCGAATAGCTCCTCTCGTAGGGCTAACTAAATAGCGTAGGCCTATTGGAATTTTTACCATAGCGTCTTAAACGTCATCGTTTTCTTTTTAACTAATAAAACAAGAAAACCATAAAAACGAAGTTTTCATTATACTCCCTTTATTTGCAAACTAATCTTACCATCATGTAATTAAATAATTGATTGACTACTGGAAATGAAACGTACAGAAAATTATCTGTGTTGCAAATCTCAAAAATATCTCCTTACTCAGTATGAATTGTTCTAAAAATAATCTTGGCGCATAATTTTTTTTTTGTAGCTTTGCGCCGAAAAAGTATAAAAAGTTGCACAGGCAATTTTAACGCGAAATCAAAATATTTCTTATACTTTCCTTTTAAGAAATGAATATTGTCATAAGTGTAGTATTATTAGGTTGTTTTAACTGAAAATTTGATAGGATGTATTGTTAGTCGAGGCAAGTCTGCTGTCCAAATTTCAGCTCGATTGGACCACGGGAAGTGGTCGAAAAATCGAAGCCAATTTTTGCACCATGCATTGACGATTGACGATTGCAGACATTGCAACTTAAAATAAAGGGAGTAAAGACCTCTTTTTCTGTATATTTTGAAATAGATATATTTAAAAATAAATCAATTCAGCAAAAAATGTCGGTTCGCTGACCCTAAGTAGACTATTAGGCGCCGCGCGTAGCGTGATCGGGCATTCTCAACATAGATCGCGAAAATAGGCACATTAGTCCTTAACCTTAGTCCTTATTATTATCTAATCTAGCAGACACCAAACTGTGGGAGAGGGAGCGAAAGAGGAGGAAGAGCTGTGTGTATACCATCTTTATCGTCACAAAGCTAGAAGGGATAAGCTCGGCGTAGCAAGCGTAAGCGTAACACGCACGTGGGAGGTTAGGCTGTTGAACTAGGGACACGTGTTGGAGAAGGAAAAAGAAGGGGTCAGATCAATTTTTCCGGACATTTCAGGAGATTATTTCAAATTTCAAGAGGTATTCAGGAGAATTTGCACTCTTTTGCAATTTCAGGACATCCTGAAATGTTAGGAGGCCGCGAGAATAGGGGTCAGCTCAATTTTTCAGGACGTTTCAGGACATTTTCTCATACTTTATGAGTTTTTGCACTATTTTGCAATTTCAGGAAGATTTATCCTGAAATATTTCAACGAATCAAGCACCCTGGAAAACTACCGTTTCGCAGAATTGATACGTTGTAATCAGACAAACTGGGTACATAATGTAATGTTTGAAAATATACATATACATTTTTTAGTCATTAAATATTTATACAATTTTCAAATACTTTTAAACAGTTTGTTAATTTTAATGTTATACATTGTAAGCCATTTTTTTAAATTAAAAGGTTTATACTAGAATTATTAGCGCTCTACCCGAGGCCATCAGCTCAAGCTGCATGTCCCAATTGCACACACCGAAGTCTACAAACATTCTTTTTTTTCGTCAGCCATTAGGCTGTGGAACACCCTGGACCAGGCCTCCATCACTTCCTCTACAGTTCCGGCCTTCAAATCGTCACTAAAGTGCTGGTCCAAAAACCTAAAGTGACACGCTTTTATCTGTATATAACTGTTGTTTGCTATGTTTAGTTTGCTATGTTATTTTATGTGTATTTAAATTTAAATTGTGGACTTTTTCCTCGGTTCTACGGGGTCTTCACAGTATTACGAAGAAGAAGAAGAAGAAGAATAAAATGCTTAAATTATCTTCCTTTAATAAAAAAAAAGTTTCCACATTTGATTCAATAGTGATGCCAAACAAGATATGTTTTGTAATATAATAAATATTACTGACTTATTTTTTATTTCTTTATAAGTGTAGGTTAAACCAAAAGTTGAAAGCAGAACAGCGAATGACTATCAGTTGAGAATAGCAGATGACTTTCCTAAGTTAAGCAGCTTTCTTTCAGATTTTTGTCCACAAAAAAGCAAATTTTGATGCACATTTTTGAAAAGTTTTTTTTAAAGTCTTGTCTTTGGCTAGAAAACTCCGCTTTGATGCCCTTCTTAAGAAGCCATGACTATCTATGTAAATATATGCCTTAATATAAGGATGTACATGTTGTTAAATGTTTTGAAATTGATTTCACGGCAAGATATATGTCCAGTGGTCCTTGTAAATAGTTCCTTGTAAAAGTTCATCTCACTGAAATGTGTCGCAATGTCTTTCAGAAACATTGGATTCAACAGTCAGTTTTCCACATTCAGAACTAGAAAATGTTTTTTTTTATCAATTAAAAAAAAATCTTGGAAGTCTCTCGCGTGCCATTGAAAATCGGTCTGCGTGCCAAGTTTGGCACGCGTGCAATAGGTTGCCGCCCCTGATCTAGACTACTCGAAATGTGTATACTTCTATACATTGAACTGCCAGAGTGCGATTTGAAAAAAACTACAAAGGGTCCAAAACATGGCTGCGAAAATTGTTCTGGACAATTAAGAAAACTCATTAGCCTGTCTAAAAAAAACTGCACTGGCTACCTATAACAATTAGGCGAAAATACAACGTTTTGACTATGCTCTATAAAAGCCTTCACGGTCAATCTCCCAGTACACCAGATCCATAGACGAGCTACACACATCGAAAAAAAAGAGGATTGCCTTCAAACAAAATCCATCTACAGCTCAAGGTACCAAGCGTAAAAAGAAAAACATTTGCAGCTCGCTCATACAGCGTCGTAGGACCTCTGTGGTGAAATGAACAAGCCGACAATATAGACATTTTTAAAACAATTATAAAAACACACTTTTTCGATTCATTTTAATAACATATGGTAAATGTAAAGCGCATTCGAAGACTTTGTTATGAATAGTTCAGAATAGCGCTATATAAATTTGTAAAGAATCGTGATGTCATCCCTGACTCCACGAAAATGCAAGACTAGTTTATGTATCAAACAATATGCACGAAATTACATATTTACGAGACTTGCTTATGTAAATACAACACTTACTAAAATGAAAAGTATGTCCAAACAAAGTCTGAACAATGGTGTATTGTAACAAAAAAAAAAAATAATAGGCCTATTTAATATTGTGCTTTAGCCCTAATAAAAACGGGACATTTAAAATTCATTTATCACATAGTATGTTACAAACGCGCCTTCTATACAGAAGACCTCCGCTATTCCGTCGTTTGAGTACAGTCTTACATTTCATTAGAGTTTTAAATAATGTTAAATTATTTGTTTTCCTGGTTTTACAGGCAACCCATTCCATGCCTGAATGCAGCTTGGAAAAAAACAAACGTAAATTTTATATGCATTTGCTCATGCATATGAAATAAGTAAAGTGAACTTTATCCCTATTTATATCCGAGTATTTGCAATAGATTATTGTGTTCTATTTCTAAGTTAGAAATGAATAGCGTACATTATATATTATTACAACTCTACTCTTGCCTGTCTTCCTTCTAGTCACACTCTAGACTACTCCAGAGTTTCTAGGTTCTGTGAATTAGCTATTGGTGTTTCACCTGTCAGTCGTCAACATAAATATTCACTTGTAATGACACTTAGGCCTACAGCTGTTTTCATCTGTTGTCTAAATAAATTGTTTTTAAATTAATAATAATAATGAAGATTATATAGCGCATATCCCGCAATCAGTTCTATGCGCTTAACAATTACATTTACAATTACAATTACAATTAACGATGATAACAATAACAGACAAATGTTTAAAAATGTAAGTGGGCTAGGAGTCAATAATAAATTATAATAAATTATATTATCTATAAGATAATAGGTACCATACAGAAGATACGTAGGCCTATTCTAGGATAGATCTAACTAATGTTAGTATTCAGAATTTTGTAATTCATCTAGGTCCTTTTGTAATATTTTAGTTCCTTTTGCTGTCTTTATTATTCTATATATTATACAATCATCTTCATAGCTGTTTAAGTGATTATATACGTTTTCAAAAATAGGTCTCTATTGTCGGAATGCAACTTACAGGCTGTTAATGTGAATTTCAACAAGTAAACTTGCTCCATATTTCAAGAATATAGTTTAAAAAAAAATTGCAAGCAGTGACACACATCTCATTAGAAATCAATAATTGTAGTGACATTGTAGTGGGTTTGTGTCTAAATTAAAGCCATTGATAAATAATATAAAAATATAACAAAAAATTTTAAAATCTTGTTTACAAATTAGTAAACGTTTTTGTCCATAATGTAAAATATAATGTTTAAGTGTATACTTAAAAAAAACACCTGCAATAATTGGTTATGAATACTGTTTAATAACCTATAAATATTTCATAATTAATTACTGTGATAAGTTGTTGCAAACGAAGTTGACATAATATGAATGCGGCCTCCAACAATTGCCTTACATTCGTCAATGTGGCCCTTCTCACAAAAGGTTAGGCCACCCCTGGTCTATATCATACTTGGACTGGACTAGCGTTCCCTTTTTCTCCGAACCGCTTGGTTTACTGCACATAATGTGTAGAATTAGTTCAGTACAACAATTAAAGTCACTAAAACCGGACGCGCTATGACGCTCTTAAGTCCAGAGATAGAGAGAAATTCTTTTAGCTCTCCGAGATAGTGGTTTGGGTGGTGGTGGTGTTGGGGGGGGGGGGCTTTCTCCCGACCAAGGCGTTGTGGCACCAATTTAAAAATTACAAATTTAACAGAAAAACTAACAAATAACTTTGTGTGTTCTATTTCCTTTAGTTCTTGTAGTTGTGACCGTGTCACAGAACAGAATCAATGGCGGGCCCGCATTTTTCTCTCTGGATAGTAAATGGATGTGGACCACAAGTAGAGTTCTTAAGTGGGCAAAGAGATACCTGTTTTGTATGCAACTTGTGTCATTAGCCACCAGCATAATATATGTGCCCAGTGCCCCATTGTTTTAGCATACTCTATTGACCGAAAGATTGTGTACACATTACAGGATAGTGTTAAAACCATGTAGTCATTGGTAGCTGTGAATGTAGGGCTAGTCATTGGTAGCTGTGAAAGTAGGGCTAGCTGTCCGCAGATGACCGATTGAGTTAACTCTAAGCATATAACAACACGGATAATAATGTTATCATTTACGTACTCTAGCGTTCATTTAGTCATTACATCAACTGAATACCAGAAATGGAATTCTTATTTCTTTTACTTCTGAAATGTTACAGACATTCTACAGAGAAGATTATTGCGTCCTACGCTTATCCATGGTTTGAGTCTAGTCTTGCATTTTGATTTGCGTTTTATATTATGTAAAGTTATTAGTTCTTCGGGTTTGTTCAGGCAACCTATTACACATCCGGATGCCACTGGGAAAGAAACAGAACTTATATGCATTTGTTCTTGCATGTGGAGTAAGATAATATTGTTACCCTTGTGTTTATTTGAGCATTGCAATAGATTGTTATTATGTTGTATATTGAAGTTAGAATTTATAATGCATTATGTACATATTAGTATATTGCTTTTTTCCCTTTTGTACTCTAGTGTTTCTAGGTTTAGTGATACAACTATTAGTGTTACTTTAGTCAGTTTTGAACATTCACCAGGAATGAACCTTGTAGTTTTAGGTTTTTATCTATAATATTGCTGCATAATGTTTTCGCTCATAAATTCTCAACCCTTATCGGCTCCATGCCCCCCTCCCTATTAAAATTTATCAATGCTCACTTCATCCCCCTATTCGAAGAACTTTTTAGAGTCAAATTTAAATATAGCATCATAATTCTATAGGCCTACATAGCAGCGAGCGTTTGTATCAGCTTATGGACGAGCTGGAAAAACATTCGTTTTATTAACAAGATCTAATACAGATTAGAAAACAGACACAAGATTATTTTTTTAAAGAAAAGATTGTGTATTTGTGATACTAGTTGTGTTTCTAAAATAATTAGACTCAATTTTCGGTAACAACAGCCTTAAGTCTCCACGCTCCATTACTTCGCAGATACCTTTTGTTTTAAACTTAACATTGGTAACGTAACTCTTAGACCCACACACAACAAAATGGAATGATGGATAAACAAAGACTAGATCAATGCCAAGGCCCATGGTCCTAGAAACTGTACATTATTTCCCTTTGCAGCCCCTTAATTAAGAAAACCATTCCTTGCTTTCTCTTTATCAGTTTTTTTTTTCAATCAATTATTCCTCATACAGTTGTCAAAGACAGGCCTGCTAGTAATTCTTCACACTATATTTTATTTATGA
The DNA here is from genome assembly GCA_949126835.1 of Anisus vortex. Taxonomy (NCBI): domain Eukaryota; kingdom Metazoa; phylum Mollusca; class Gastropoda; family Planorbidae; genus Anisus; species Anisus vortex. Next base: position 11,635,905 of record OX421497.1, read on the forward strand.
AAGTGTCAATAGAAGAATTTTAGGAACAGCTGAACAAGAGGTGGGGAAGATGTGTATTCAACTTCAAGCTAATTTGGGACAAGATCTGACAACCTATAACCTTTAAGGATACGATGAAAATAGCTCAGAATGAAGAAGATTAAAAGAAGAGAGAGAAAGAGAGAGAGAGAGAATGGAGAAACTATGCCAAGGAGATATCACTAGTATATAAAACACAACACCGGTAGAATTCCCCATGGTGCCAAAAATAGTATTTGATCACGTTATAAAAAAAATTGCCGATTAGTTCAACCGAAATTATAACGGACTGAACTGGGGTAAACTCATAGGAGTAAGAACATAGGAATATAGTACAGCCAGTGGCGTAATTAGGGAAAGTGTTTCCTGGGGCGAGTGTGGCAAAAAGGGGAGGCGGGCGCCCATCTAGCTTGTTAGCTTTTAGTATTAGTTTTCTAACGTAATTGAGGGTACGACCGGGTGGCGTGGTGAAATCATTGCTTTTTTTCCCCTAACTGAAATCGATAACAAATTAACTAGATCTAGTCTAATTTTTTAACAGCTAGTTTTATTTCACAAATAAATATCTTTTTTTTTCTTTCACTATAACTGCCAGTTTAGGTCATATTGGAAAATAGTCGCCCCCACCTCCGCCCCCTTTAATTACGCTACTGAGTACACTAATTCTGCTTGATAGGCCGCATGTTAATTGGAAACTTGTTAATTTGTTATAAATACAATATGCTAGAACTTTGTAATTTTCAAACCTCAAAGCCAGTTTCTAGTTAGAAGCAATGCTACATTGTTCTCCGTGTGTGTGTGTGGGGGGGGGGGGCGAGGCTTTAGGGGGCCGCTGACGTTCCCGGGGGAGATTGGGTGGTACAAACGTGCCTGATATCATTTGAACACCTCAGCTATTTGAATCGATTAGTGTTTGGATGAAAAGTGATGTAAACGCAAGTGCTGCTAAATATCTGATATCCCCCAATAGTAGACCTACATATTATTATATTAATAAGAAATAAGAATCGCAATGAGTTTTCGAAGAAGGAGGGGTCAGTATTAGACAAATATGATTTGCGGCCATCTAGTCCTGTGGTTGGTTCACCGGACTATCATCCGACACGTCGCGAGCTCGATCCCTGCCGCCGACCGATCCCTGTCGCCCTAACATCTTCTAATATTAATGATATTTTGATCTCTGTTTAACTGAGATGGATCTTTTTTTTTTTTTTTCCAAAAATGTTTATTCATGAAAAATTGCATTTACATTACCAAAATTATTATTTTACACAGAGAAAAAAGGGATAGGAGACATTTATTGCATTTTTACAATTCCATAGAGATAGAAGACAGCAGAGAATATTTAAATACTTAGTTTACCTGCACAATCTCATATATTTTACACGAAGAAAAGGAAATAGAAGAACAGTTCATACACATTTAAGGGGATAGAAGACAAAATGTTTTACGAGACAAAGAGTTTTCTAACTAACTTTAAATTTAAATTCATTCATTCTTTTTATTTGACATTCAATCCTAGCATCCATACATATTTAAATTCCAACTTTAAATTTAAATTCATTCATTCTTCTTTTTTTTTACATACATGCTTAACATCCATACATATTCAAATTAATTTAAACATGTATTAACCGTAAACATCCATTATTAACTGTAAGATATTTAAAACAACGTAATATGGAGAAAAATAAAACAAAGTGTGTAGAAATTATGTACATTTCATTTCAATTGTTCTATCCCTTGGGATATATATCTTAATTTAAACCACCAAGCGCGATCTTAAATGTATATATAAAGAACAAAGAAAGGGTCACATATGACAAAGGAAAGTGAAACACCTATTGAAGACGGGTGACGAAAGGTGTCATTCACAGGAAATCCCACAATCGGGACTTCCACAAGTGAGAAAAAAAATATGTACAATTCTCTAATAAGAGTTGAAAAATCCCTAGTTGTCTTAAGGTTTCAAATAGCGTTTAGCCGTTCCCCAGTCGGCATGAACTATTGAACGAAAGATAGGGAAAGAAATACAAATCTGTTTGTAGTGACATAGAATTTGGAAGGCCCGACTTTCCTGACCCTCCCACCCCTCTAAGCCAGCGTCGCCGGATGACTGGTCTGCACCAGTTGACACCCTGGCGAATGTGACAAAAGAGGGGTTTTGGGCCGGTATTTATATATCAGTCCTTCTTCTTTTATTATACATTGATGTCACTCTGGTAAATGTAATTTGAAGACAAAAGATTAATATTAGACGCAAGTTTCCTGTATTAGATAGGTAACCAAGAACAATTTTGAATAGAAAGGTTGGGAATAACTGGATCTTAATTTTATTTTTAATTTTAACTACCGGACTTGGCTACCTTGAAGTGGTATAGATACGTACTAATCATACACACTGAGTAGTTTATGTAATGTTTAAAAATATACATATTCATTTTTAGTAATATAATATTTATATAATTTTCAAATAATTTTTACAGTTCGATCATTTCAAAGTTATAAATTTTAAGTCATTTCTATTTTTGTAAAAGAAAAAAACAACATTAGAAATATTACCTCAAATGAAACGGGTTAATGGGCCGTATTGCTGCTGAGAGTTAACACCCTTGCCCCTTATACAAGTCAATCTTAAATACCGTAATTGTAAAATGGGCAAGGGTGTTAACTCTCAGCAGCAATACGGCCATTATCTCGCTTTTTATGTTTCCACATTTGATTCAATAGTGATGCCAAACAAGTTCTGTTTTGTAATATATTAAATATTACTGACTAATTATAATAAATTCAACATTATAGTATTCATAACAAGATTTAATTAATAGAGGATTAAAATAACTTACGTTAAACAGTTGTAAAAAAACATTTCCTGCATTAATTGTTTGTCCATTTAAGGAGTTTATATTTTAAACATTAATAATTATAAAAATTACATAATATAGTGCTATTAAATAACTCTCTTATATTTTAAATTAAAAATACAAATACATTTGTTTTAGAATTTATTATATTTATGTGCAATTAAAGAAAATGAGCATAAACACTCTTTTAAATGTAATTAGTCTGTATCAATTAATGAGCGGTCAAGTGTAGGTGACCTCTTTGTATGCTTAAAACAGCTTTGGTGTTTGATAAAATCTGTTCACATGTGTAAGTTGAACCAAAAGCTGAAAGTAAAGGAGCCTAGCAGTTGAGAATAGATGCTTTTTCCTACCAGATTTGTTTCCGCAAATGTGCTTATTTGGATGCCCATTTTTTTTTAACGTTTAAAATTCAAACTTGCTCCATTTTTAAATCGCCAGTATCCCTCCACTTATTTTTATGCTAATACCATTTGGTTGTCAACAAAATTAACCCATAAAAACACAGTTTTTTATTATACTCCCTATCTTTGTAAACTAAGTTTAGAATCTATAGTTAATTTATATTTTGATATATTAAACTAAATATAAGTGATATCATACCTTATGAAATTCCACACTAAAATTTTGCGCATCCTTTTTTTTTCTAGCTTTGGCCCGCAAAAACCATAAAAAGATACATTGTCTCGTTTTCATTCTATTTATTTCGTAAAAACGAACATATTATTATCCGAAAAGTTTATTTACTTCCGTTTCTTCCGGTAGAGGCAGCCATGTTTTACGTGAAATATATTCTTCGATTCACAAATTGGTCGAAGGAATTCGTGACTATTCCAAAAGGCTATGATGCTGAAAATTTGATAGAATGTATTGTACGTCGGGACAAGACTGCTGCCCAAGTTTCAGCTCGATTGGACGACGGGAATGCAAAGTTTTGCTAACAATCATCCAAACAACCAACAGGACAAGCAGACAGACAGACAGTTTGAGTTAATAGAAAGGGAGTAAAAAGACAAACAAGACAAGCTGCATATAGTTAAGCGTGGAGACTTAAAGCTTTTAAGTTGCATTTTCTGTTTGTCTGCAATCGTCGTGCAAAACTTTGCTTCGATTTTTCGACCACTTCCCGTGGTCCAATCGAGCTGAAATTTGGACAGCAGATTTGTGGCGCCTAACAATACATCCTATCAAATTTTCAGTTAAAACGACTTAATAATACTACACTTATGACAATATTCATTTCTTAAAAGGAAAGTATAAGAAATATTTTAATTTCGCGTTAAAAATGCCTGTGCAACTTTTTATAGTTTTTCGGCGCAAAGCTAGAAAAAAAAAATTATGCGCTACGATTATTATTAGAACAATTCATACGGAGTAAGGAGATATTTTTGAGTCTTGCGACACAGATATTTTTTCTGTACGTTTCATTTGCAGTAGTCAATCAATTATTTAATTACATGATGGTAAACTTAGTTTGCAAATAAAGGGAGTATAATAAAAACTTCGTTTTTATGGTTTTCTTGTTAAGCTTCTTGCTTAGGTATTTTTTGATCTATTAATTCTTACAATAGGCCAATGTTTCTTTTTCAGTTTTTTTTAAAAAGATAATACATAAGCACACAAATCTAGTCCGCCCAAAAAAATTGCGGAAACTATATTGACACTTTAACTTCCAGAGGGGGATGGTGGGCGCTAAAAAAGTTGGGGGGGGGGGGGGGGCGGTGAGCGGAATAAAAATTGTAAAAGGGGGCGGTGAGCCGAAAAAGGTTGAGAACCTAGGGGATGCTACATCATTGTTCTTCTCTTGTGATGACATTTTTTTAACACATTAGGAAATACTTTAGGTGGACACACTAGTTCAGGGGTCGACAATCTTTTGATAACAGTGTGCCAAAGTGGGATTTCTAATTCATTAAGCGTGCCAAAACACCTAAAGGTCATCCTGCTTTAGCATTCAACTTTTTGTAGAAGTACTTGAATTCATTTTTTTTTAGTTTTCCGCGTGCCATTGAAAATCGCTCCGCGTGACAAGTTTGGCACGCATGCCGTAGGCTGCCGACCCCTGCACTAGCTATTCCAACGTTTCAAAACCCTTACACAGTTGACATAACAAAAAAAATTCTTACAATTTGCAAGTCTGAAGCAGTGCAACTTTTCCGGCAGAGCGTAAGCATTGGATAATGAAAACCTAGTAGTGTAAACATTTTTTTATAAGCCCCCCCCCTTCCTAAATGATGGTAATTATAGGCTTACACCAATAGTAAGTTGCTGGATTCATTTGAAGTCCATTATAAGTGTAAAACACATCTTATACAATGATAAAAAAGTGACAATTGAAAAGAACCAGTAGTGTAGTGAAAAGTGGGAAGGCAAGGTTTTCGAAACACTAGAGCAGGGGTCGGCAACCTACGGCACGCAAAACCCATAAAAAAGACAATTCAAATCTCTTGTACCAGATATTAAATGCTAGTGTAGGGTATATTTTCGTCTGTTGGCACGCTGAATGAATTAGAAATCATACATTAGCATACTATTATCAAAAGGTTGCCGACCCTTGCAATAGAGTATTATTTTCTTTTAGTGAAGAAATAAAGGCTTTGCTTGCGCAACGAAGGTTTGGGTCTCGAATCCTGGAGCATCAGATGTGTTCCAGGGTGTCCCTACATAGAAACGGTCTACTGACAGTAAATTAAGGCCACACATTGTGCTGGCCACACATCCACTTGTATGACACAGATACACGTGAGCGCTGCTTCACTTGCCCTTTGGATCAAATTAATCTAAAAGGTATAGGTTTTTTTTTCACTTTTAATATTGATCTATAGTTTCTGCATAATAACCTGCCAAAAATAAAAACCAATCTTCCAAGGCCCTGTAGAAGGTGGACGTCGGAGAGGCCGTCAGCCGCGGAGATGCTGGTTCGACAACATAAAGTATTGGACAGGGCTGCAGTTGACCCATATATTGACTACCGCGCAAGATAGCCAAAAGTGGAGAAAGTTGACTGCCGAAGTGTCCATTCGCTCCCCCGAACGACCTCAACGGTCATGGGATTGATGATGATGATGATGATGTAGGTCTACTGTTGGGGGATATCAGATATTTAGCAGCACTAGCGTTTGCTTTGCATTTCATTCAAAAGCTAATCGATTCAAATAGCTGAGGTGTTCAAACTATATCAGGTATGTGTGTACCGCCCACTTGCCCATCACCGCCCCCCAATCGCCCCCTAAAACGTCAGTGCCCCCCCCTAAAGCTTATCACCGCCACCGGGGGGGGGGGAGATAACGCGCCCATTGAGAACCTATGATCTAGACCTTCTCCGTTGTTTTAAAATTGAATAAATTACGTTTTTTTTTACATAAACGTATTTTTGAAAATGCTATTTCATTGTTTAGAACAGGATCGGTAACTTACAGCACGCGTGCCACACGTGACATGCAGAGCGATATTCAATGGCACGCGAAAAACCCACAAAGGGGAAATTCTAGTCTTTATTTACAAGAAATTGAGTGCTTGAAAACGAAAAATGTTAGGCTCTTGGCACGCTGAATGAATTAGAAATCCTAATTTGTCACTCTTTTACCAAAAGTTTGCCGACCTCTGGCTTAGACTCTCCGTCTAGTGTCGTTGTGGACCACGGTAGCCGTGCGGCAGCGCGTTCGGCTGGCGTACCGAGGGTCCTGGGTTCGAATCATGGTGCGGGCTAGGGTTTTTTCCCGGGTCTGGATGGTGTCCCTGAGTCTACCCAGCTCTGATGGGTACCTGACCTTAGTTGGGGTAAAGTAAAGGCGACTGTGCATAGTGCGGGCCACACAATCACCTAGTATGCCGTGGCCACAGAAACTGGCCCTATGGATCAATTATGTCCGACGGATACTGTACTTTCTTTTACAACTATCGTTGCTATGTTATAAAATCTAAATTCTCGAACATAATAATTACTCATTTAAACTGGATAATTTTTTGTTCAGAAAATGAGCTTTAGAATATCTTAAGGTACAATCACTGATAGCTAGATAAAAAATATATTAGTGTTTCAAAATAGTTTAGGATACAATAATTGCGCACGTGTTCAGAATCAGCTCTCGCTAGTACCTCCCACTTTGAGTTAGTCAATTAGCTCGCGCTTCATTGAATTGTGTACCACCCGCCATGCAACCATGGTTGCAACAAACAATAACAACAACTGGCTAAGAAAAGACGAAAACACTGAAACCAATTGTTGTTATTTCTACATAGATGAAATTCTGCGTAGATCTCCCACCGTCCCTTGTTTTCTCCAAGAGATGGCTGAAGGAAACGAAGAAGGTTTTTAATCTCTTCTGTTCAATGTTGACGTCCACGTGGTTCCGGTTTCTTTCTTCTTCCTCATTATTACGTCACTTGAAAAAAAAAAACAAAGCTCATTTTATTGGGTTTTTACTTTGTGATCTGGTGCACCTCGGACGTATTCTCAACACAACAGCTTACACTGAGCCAGGGGTCGGAAACATTTTCATAATAGTTTGCCAAAGTAACATTTGTAAGTCATTCAGCGTGCCAACAGCCCACAAATCACACTGCTCTTTTCTTGAAAAAAAAAGATACTTGAATTAATTTTTGGGGTGGTCTTCCGCGTGCCATTGAAAATCGCTCTTCCTGACAAGTCTGGCAATCGTAGCGTAGGTTGCCGATTACTGGCTTCCTCTTCTTCTTGTCCCTTCCCGTGGAGCATAAGGCAGCAACAAAGTTCCGCCATGTCTCCCTATCCTTGGGCGAGCCATCTGATTTCATGCCTTGTTTTATTGGTGGCATTTGCTTCATCATCCACCGTTCTCCTCCACGTTCCCATTGGTCGTCCTCTTCTCCTTTTTCCCGATGGTGTCCAATTAAAAGCAATGGTTGGAAGTCTCTGTCTATCCATGCTGAGAACATGACCCAACTATCTCCATCTTCTTTTCTTAATTTCTTCTGTGATGCAGTTTATTCCAGTTCTCTTGCGAACTTCACTGTTGGAGATGTGGTCTTCTCAATTAATCTTTAGTATACGTCGGAGACATCTTCCTGCATATCCTCTGAGGCGGCTTTCGATTTTGGTATTGGTCTTCCAGGTCTCTGCAGCATAGAGAAGGACTGAGCGTACATTTGACTTGTATTGTTTCAGTTTTGATCTTAGCTGCAGAGAGGATGACATTCATATGTCCCCCCAGTTTGTTGATGGCCTGTGCTGCCATAGCTAGTCTGGTGGAGATTTCCATGTCTATGCTTCCATTAGCTGAAATGTAGCTGCCAAGGTATTTAGCCTAAAGTTTTCAATCTCTTCTATTTCTACACTGGCCTAGATACTTATTTTTACGCCAGTCTCATATTTTGCAAATAACATAACAGGCTAGCACGTCTTTCTAATTACACAGTTTTAACAACTCGGTCAGGGCATTTAATACATACTACACTATGCAAATATATTTTGTCTGACATTTGTTACATATGCTCTGAATAATTAGATACGATCGTGATATTCACTTTGTTTACACTTGTCATTTGGGATTCACATATACATTAATAAAGCGCGGTTAGTTAGGTTCAACCTGGGACACGTAAGGTTGGGTTTTTAAAAACATAGAACTGAACCAAGTTACTTGAATATAAGCATTAGGGCCCACTATGTCATCTGAAAACAGGGTGGTCTAAATACACAGGTGGCATCTGGCGATATATAAGCTTAAGCTATAATGAATTCACATGAATACACCCATTGATAAAGTTTAATTAATTCAACTGATATGAAAACTACAACTAACAATCCATCAAACATAGATTCTATTTGTAAATATAGTTTTTTTCATGTTATTTTTTTTTTAAAGCCCACAAACAAATGAACTTGTTTCACACAGGCAACGCTGGTATCTAAAATAATCAAGATATTAGCAGACGTTACGGACTAATTTAGATCATCTTAATAAATGACTTAGCGCCAAAAGATAAAATCATGCTTATTGCTATTTTTATAACATAATTTTACCTCACGTATTGCCCTAATTTTAAACAGCACTTAATTTACGATTCATTTTGACCTATTTATTTGGAAGTTGAAAACAAAAAATATGTTCACAGTTAGTTTCGTATAAATAAATAGGATCATTTTACACATTCTTAAAGACCAAGTGAAGAGGTTTTTCTCAAAGGAACGAGATTTGGAATAGCCTCATACGGCAGTGACGTATCACAAGGGAAATAAATAAATAAAAATAGACGCTATAAATCTATATTTAACCATTTTGTTAAAAATAAGAACCGGGAAAAGATTCAAAACATGTGGCAATAGATTCAAAACACGTGACAATATTCATTTTTCCTAGTCGGAATCCTTTATGTTACGTCACTTTCCTATATTGCCGGAAATAAAAACATCTCAAATGGCTACGAGATTTGGAGTAATCATCCGAAAAACACACACATTTAAGTGCAAATATTGAACTAATTACTTAAAATGTATCTTTGATATTTTGTATAAATGTTTTTTTTAACATTCAGATACTGAATACACTATTTACTATCAAAATCAAATGTTAACTCAATTTTGATAAAAAGCTCTTCACTTGGTCTTTAAAACTATAAACTTTGACGAATTTTAGTTCCGCTAAATTTGACTTTAACACTAAAAAACAACACACAAAAAGCAACAACAATGCACAATAATACTGAATTAAGTATAAGTCTAAACTAATCACACCTCCCTCCCCATGTTTTGTCAAAATCTAACTACGGTTATAATTAACTCACACACTACTTTGCTACTAACTACGGTTATAATTAACTCACACACTACTTTGCTACTAACTACGGTTATAATTAAATCACAACCTACTTTGCTATTTTCACTTTATGTGCCACGCAATTTAAATGTCTATGTTTTTATTATCATTATTTTTACCCAGGAAATTTTTTTTTATCGAGATCTGCCACTGACAGTATGACAAACCCTTGTCATTTTGAATGCCACTTGATCCAGATTAACTGTCAAACACCCACAATTCCACCGGGACATTCGCAGGAACCGTTTCTGTCCCGTTCCTCTTCCACTTTCTTTGTCGTGCTGTTAGGTTATGAAGGAAGTCAATGGCAATATTGGCGTTTGTCAATTGGCTGTTGTTGTTTTTTTTTGTGTTTATTTGGTGTTGCTTTTGTTTTTTAGATTTCAAAGTTCACCTTTTAATGTTCATATAATTTACATTTTTTTTTCCAAATTTTATTTTCCTTTGTCGTAAATCGAATCAACAAATAAAAACAAAACGCAACCAGTTACACACATTTATTGACATTTTAAGTATGAAAAATAGGGCTACAATACCCCTACCCACACACATTAATATTATTTTTATATATAAACACAGAGAGATAGAGAGAGAGTGAGAGAGAGAGAGAGAGAGAGAAAGAAAGAGAAAGAAAGATACCTTTAAAACTAAACAACAACCTTTTTGTAAATTTATATCTGTCAGTATTCGGCTGACCAAAGTATATTCTTTTATATAGAAACGCACGAAAGTCATACAAAAGAATGACTCCAATGATCTCTAAAAAGACATAACTTTACAAAACCACAGTGAAAACTGTTTTTTGCCCATACATAAGAATTCCGATTTTCCCCATCGAGCGCTCAAGTGCAATACATTAATGAATAATGAAAACTTCGAGGCATAATAAGAGGGTTATGCTTAATCGTATTCGTATATGTTACAGACTCTACTTCTATATAGTATATGTTACAGACTCTACTTCTATATAGTATATGTTACAGACTCTACTTCTATATAGTATATGTTACAGACTCTACTTCTATATAGTATATGTTACAGACTCTACTTCTATATAGTATATGTTACAGACTCTACATCTATATAGTATATGTTACAGACTCTACTTCTATATAGTATATGTGACATACTCTACTTCTATATAGTATATGTTACAGACTCTACTTCTATATAGTATATGTTACAGACTCTACTTCTATATAGTATGTTACAGACTCTACTTCTATATAGTATATGTTACAGACTATACTTCTATATAGTATATGTTACAGACTCTACTTCTATATAGTATATGTTACAGACTCTACTTCTATATAGTATATGTTACAGACTATACTTCTATATTGTATATGTTACAGACTCTAATTCTATATAGTATATGTTACAGACTCTACTTCTATATAGTATATGTTACAGACTCTACTTCTATATAGTATGTTACAGACTCTACTTCTATATAGTATATTTTACAGACTATACTTCTATATTGTATATGTTACAGACTCTACTTCTATATAGTATATGTTACAGACTCTACTTCTATATAGTATATGTTACAGACTCTACTTCTATATAGTATTTGTTACAGACTATACTTCTATATAGTATATGTTACAGACTCTACTTCTATATAGTATATGTTACAGACTCTACTTCTATATAGTATATGTTACAGACTCTACTTCTATATAGTATATGTTACAGACTCTACTTCTATATAGTATATGTTACAGACTCTACTTCTATGTAGTATATGTTACAGACTCTACTTCTATATAGTATATGTTACAGACTCTACTTCTATATAGTATATGTTACAGACTCTACTTCTATATAGTATATGTGACAGACTCTACTTCTATATAGTATATGTTACAGACTCTACTTCTATATAGTATATGTTACAGACTCTACTTCTATATAGTATATGTTACAGACTCTACTTCTATATAGTATATGTTACAAACTCTACTTCTATATTGTATATGTTACAGACTCTACTTCTATATAGTATATGTTACAGACTCTACTTCTATATAGTATATGTTACAGACTATACTTCTATATAGTATATGTTACAGACTCTACTTCTATATAGTATATGTTACAGACTCTACTTCTATATAGTATATGTTACAGACTCTACTTCTATATAGTATATGTTACAGACTCTACTTCTATATAGTATATGTTACAGACTCTACTTCTATATAGTATATGTTACAGACTCTACTTCTATATAGTATATGTTACAGACTCTACTTCTATATAGTATATGTTACAGACTATACTTCTATATAGTATATGTTACAGACTATACTTCTATATGGTATATGTTACAGACTATACTTCTATATAGAAAACTATTGGATATCAAATCTTATCCGTGGTTTGATTCTAGTATTGTATTATGATAAACGTTTTTCTGGCTTGTTCTAGAGACATATTCCATGCCCGGATGTCACTCACGAAGAAGTATAATTTATATGAATTTATCCTTACAAATGGAATAAAAAATTATTTTTATTATCCGTGTCTTTCTGAAAAATATCTTCTTTTATAAGACATTTTTAGTTGCAGTGTTTTATCCTCCCAAATCCAATTCTAGAATGAATAAGACTTTAAAAAAAGAGCCTGTGGTGCATTATGCCCCTGTGTAAGTAAGTAAGTCCTAGCCCACCATTGGTCCAAAATCTGAGAAGAAAAGAATTTTAGCCAATAGAAAGCTGTAGAGCTATTATGAAAATAATTTCGGGATTTCCCTGTTGAGTTATTTTGTAATGTTTTATTTTTTCTTTCAATGTCGTCTGCGTAATGTATACATCGTGACTTATTCACTTGAATTTAATAGTGTGCTAGAATGTTGAATAGACGGAAGTTTTGAAAAAACACACTAACAAGATACATCCTACAATTCACACACATGAATAAACACACTAACACGATACATCCTACAATACACACACATGAAAAAACACACTAACAAGATACATCCTACAATATATGATGATGATGATGATGATGATTTATATAGCGCGCCTATCCATGCTATGTTAACATGCTCAGTGCGCTCTGGTTCCACGTTTCAGTTGTGGATGTGCTAAAAACAAAACAAAAAACTATACGCCTAGTTGAAGAGGAAGGTCTTTAAACTATACGCCTAGTTGAAGAGGAAGGTCTTTAAACTATACGCCTAGTTGAAGAGGAAGGTCTTTAAACTATACGCCTAGTTGAAGAGGAAGGTCTTTAAACTATACGCCTAGTTGAAGAGGAAGGTCTTTAAACTATACGCCTAGTTGAAGAGGAAGGTCTTTAAACTATACGCCTAGTTGAAGAGGAAGGTCTTTAAACTATACGCCTAGTTGAAGAGGAAGGTCTTTAAACTTCTCTTGAATGACTCTTTTTTTCTGGAATCCCTCAATGTCTGAGGCAATTTATTCCATAAATAAGGCGCTGCTGACTCGAAAGAGCGTACACCAAATGACCTCTTTTTATGACCGTCCACACTGGGTACTTTGAATAGTGACTGTGATGAAGAGCGCAGCCCCTTAGTGGACACATGCTTGGGAATAAGTTCTTGAAGATATTGAGGGGCAGTGCCTTCCATACAGCTATAGGCAAGTGACAGAATTTTATGGTCAATGCGCTTGGTCACAGGGAGCCAGTGGAGATCTTTAAGAACTGGGGTTATGTGGTCCGACTTCTTAATCCCTGATACAATGCGTGCCGCAGTGTTCTGTACTTTCTGGAGTCTTTGGAGCTGGTTCTGGGGCAGACCCCACAGACAGCTATTACAATAATCCAGCCGTGATTGAATTAGAGAGACTGCTACGGCATTAGCTGTTCTCTTATTAAGTTGAGGACGCAGCTGACCCAGGGCGCGTAGATGAAAGAAACAAGCCCTTACCACAGTACCAATGTGCGGAACCATTGTAAGGTTATTGTCAATAAAAAACCCAAGGTCTCTAACAGTGTTGGACAAGGGGATATCCGAGACACCAACTTTGATTGATTCAATATCGACCTTTCTGAGACTGGTGTTAGAACCACACAGAATTGCCTCTGTCTTTTCATCATTTAACTTGAGTCTGTTTGCTGCCATCCATGATTTTACTGTAAGACAGCAGTCTTCCACAGCCCGAATAGCATCACCGCAAGCAGAAGGATCAGGCTTGAAGCTCTTGTACAGTTCTGTGTCGTCGGCAAATGTTTTCCGGGAAATTCCATGATTTTCAACAATTCTGCCCAGCTGACTAGTGTACAAAGAGAACAGGATAGGCCCTAAAACCGAGCCCTGCGGTACTCCACAGGTAAGAGGCGTGTCCCGTGATGAGGCCTGATTAACAACAACACGCTGCGTCCTGTCCTCCAGATAGGAATTAAACCAACGAAGTGCAGTTCCAGAGATGCCCGCCTCATTTTGAAGCCTCGACAGAAGAAGCTCATGGTCGATTACATCGAAGGCAGCACTGAGATCCAGCAGGACTAAGAGTGTCAGATCACCTCGGTCAGCACTACACAGAACATCACTCAGGACACGGAGTAAGGCTGTCTCACAGCTGTGCCCAGGTCGATAGGCTGATTGAAACTTATCAAGCAGGTTATGACTGTTAAGATGCTGTACAAGCTGCTGAGACACAACTCTCTCCAGAAGTTTAGATACATAGGAGAGGTTAGAGACAGGGCGAAAACTCTTGCAATCATTTGGGTCCATGCCATTTTTCTTAAGCAGGGGCTTTATGACCGCAGCCTTAAAGAGGCGTGGGACTGTTGCAGATTGAAGGCTACTATTCACAATGCGTACCAATACAGGAAGCAGAACACTCAGACAATCCAACACAATCTTGGTTGGAATGGGATCGACAATGGAATAGGTAGGTTTGGATGACATGATGAGATGACTCAGCTGCTCATGGGAAACTGGAAATAGTTCTTCTAGAGGGGTGCCTACAAAGACATTTTCCACTGCAGACAAATCACAACGTTCTCCAAAGCTTTGTCTGATTGTTTCAACTTTGTCATTGAAGTAGCTGCACAGTGTTGCTGCAGCTAGCTCGCTGCTCAGGTCAGGCAAAACAAGGGGTGCCGATTTCTTCCCTAGAAGGTCATTCACCACGGAAAACATCTTGCGAGAGTCGGTGCCAGCAGCCTTTAGAACAGCCTGAACATGCTCAGACTTCGCATGCCTGATTTCTTGTGCAAACATGTTTCTTGCCTTCCGAAACATTTGTTTGTCCACCTCGATGCCACTTCTTCTCCAGCGCTTCTCAGCTATACGCCGGGCCAACTTAGCTTTCCGAACTGAGGGGGTAAACCAAAAGGAATCAGGTCTGTCTCTAACAAACTTTTCTGTCACTGGGGCGTATGTATCCAACAGAGATGAGAGAGTATGATTGTACAAGAGGACTAGCTGTTCCACATCATCTGGTGGTGACATCACTAACTTAGACTCAGACAGGTCCTTACGGAAAGAATTAATATCCATCCTCTTTAAATTCCTCGCCTGAATTTTTATCTTTTGAGCAACAGGCTTAATCATATTTATAGTTAGCGATACAAGGAAGTGATCTGACAAGAGTAGGTCATCAACAGTCACTGACTGAACAAATATCGCTTTGTCCGATCTTGATATAGCCCAGTCCAAGATATGACCATCTCTGTGAGTTGGTTCGACAACATGCTGCACTAAGTCAGCAGAATCAAACAGCTGTGCAAGCAGACACGTTTGCCTATTGTCTTGAATATCCCAGTGAAAATTAAAATCCCCGATAATGAGAAGATTTTTGTTGCTGATGGAGGACACAAGCGTTCCAAAGTCTTCATGAAAAATGCTATCCTTCAGTTTATTTGTGGCAGAAGGCGGTGGTCTGTAGAGAGCAACAGTTCGTACCGTGAGTTTGCCGTGTGAAATTGTAAAGTTTAGGCATTCAAATGAAGTGAATGTGATCACTTTACATAGCCTTACCGTAATAGAGGATCGGTGTATCACAGCCAACCCCCCACCACTCTGACCAGACGACCTAGGAAAAACACATGAAAAAACACACTAACAAGATACATCCTACAATACACACACAAGAATAAAGCAACCAACATAAATACCCTAACAATATATTGGCCCGATATTTGCGCTAATAAAACTTAAAATTCGCAGAATATTGGGATAGTATAATGCGTTGTTATGGGTGTGGCTTGCTGTGGACGAGGGAAGCATTAGCTTGCTTCAATGAGGGAATTATTTAAAGGAAATCGTGCACACGATACCCAGTCTTTAATTGGAAGCCCAATAAAATACCACAGAAGCTCTTTGCTGTAGACCTGTCATCCTAGCCTTGTATCCGACACTGCAGATACCAAGGTAGTTGTTACAAATTATCATAATATACAACGATGACAATTTACGTAAGTGTTTATTGAATTGCTGCCATCGGATTCCTTTCAAAAAAACAACTTATAGTTTATTGGAGTAAGCAAATCTAGGGGAATGGAGAAGAAAAGAAAAAACAACGACCATCTCACGCGCGCTACTAGTAACACCTTACTTTAAACATATCCCCCCACTTTCCGCGCGTTTCTCTTTCGCTACTTATCTCCCCCTTTGCAGACGTCGCAACTTTGGCGCGTTCGTGAGGCGAGCCAGAAGCATTTACGACGTCACGCCGAGGGTGAGGTCGGCGGCAGATGATACGCGGCGGGTACCTGAGGTGAGAGGTGGGAGAGAAGAGAAAAGGAGGGAGAGGCAAAAAAAAAGAGGGGGGGGGGGGAGGACTATACCCGCAGTTGACATTCTTCAGCTTGGCAACAGCGATTTTTTTTAAATACTCATTTTTTTTGGCATCACTATTTGTGTATGTGGGGTTTTCTAGATTTTTTTGTTGTTGTAGGTGTTGTGTTTTTTTTAATAGTCTGTTGGGGTTTTCTCGGTTTGCAGTCACAGTAAAAGCTCTCTTATTGACAAAGTTTGGCCAAAAAGTTTACCGTCATGACAGTTTAGTTTCAGTGTTTAGATATTTACAAGTAGCAACACGTATATTGGTTCGATAATTCGCTATATACTCTTTTAGGTATTACTTCTATATCAAGTTATATAATACATGGCTATATATTAGCTATAAATACATATAAATAGTAAAAGCATAATTGATTGATAGGTCAATATAAGCTATTATTATTTATACGAGTAAAAACTGTATAAGATTAAATCGTGTCAATCAAGTAAATATATTTTCATTTTGAATTTTTACAAAGCAAAATTTGTTGCGATTCTCATTAAATCTAGTGAATTTGTTATTTTAATTTTAAAACCCTAGTGTTATCATATTTGCATACTATAATATTATGTTTTGTGTGAATTAGTTTAAGCTTGACTTAAAAGTTTGAAGGTGTTCATTATTAAAAAATACAAGACTATATTATTATGGATGTATCAGACGGCAACACACAATAGCTACACTACTGTATGCGGATATATCAAGCTGTCAGAGGGTATTTTGTGACAGGTTGCTTATTACAATATCGTGAACTAGTGTAAAGGATCTGTTATATAATTTATTTTATATGATGTCTGTGTACTAGTCATCTCCCTTTCATTATCTTTGGTTTAAGTTCATAGAATATATTATTGTGCACATTTTTTTCATTCGATATCTCTGGATTAAAAAAAAAACTTTTTTTTTTCCCACTGTCCAGCTGGACAATTTTGGAATAATTAATATTTTTCATTTGTGGATAACTGGATACTTTGGAGTCTTAACAGTAAGTATTTCTGTAAAAAAAAAAAAATATTTTTTTTGTTCAATTTTTTTATTATTTTAATAGTTGAAACAGAATCATTTACAAATTGTGTTACTAGAAGCGAAATTTCAATGAACATTTCTGTTTATTGAAAGTACCAATAGCCAAATGTTCGATAGTCTAGATTCGGATAAAACAAAATAATAATAATTTTCGCTGGAAAGAAAGAAATTCTGTTGGATATAGTTCTATTCTAGAAGGATCCACAAAGTTACGCAAAATAAACAATTTGGTTGTACCACTTCAAAAATTTAGTCTTTTAAAAATATTTTGAAAAATATAAAACTTTTGTTTGGGAGTTTATTTCTGACACCAAACGGGTCATCAGAGGAGCGTTAACCAGGTAGGGCTTTGATGACCTTTAGGGTATCATGTTTTGTATCAGTGTTACTTCAAATACAAACGAAGAACTTGAGCCTGATGTAGACCTCTGTTGTCTGGTCCAGGTTCCACTCTGGAGCCTTTGATATATTTTTATTATAGAATAAAGTCTGTCACGTGATTATCCCGTTCTGTTTTAAAATTTATCCTTGAGAAAATCCTTCTTACTTCATAATGTTTAAAATGTGAGGTTCTATTCATTTTTGTCTCTTTTCATCTTTTGTTAATCATTAAAAAAATATTCCTTTTTTTTTTCTCTTACATTCTCCATGTGTTTGAGTTTGTTATGTTCCTTGTTTGTGTCTTTCTTATTAGTTTCTAATTACTGTTTTATTACTGTCTTCTTTTTGTGTGTGCTGTCTCGTTCTACATTCACGCTGTTCTTACTTCACGACCCCTCCAGTATTCACTCACTCTCTCTCTCTCTCTCATTCTCTGTATCACTTTCTCATTCTCTCTCTAACTAATCCTCTCTGTCTCATTTTTTCCTCCCCCATTTTCTCTCTCTCTCTCTCTCGATATCATATTTTCTCTTCCTTCCTCTCTCTCTCTTCCTCATTTTTTCCACTTCCCTATTTCTTAAGCGCGGCACCTCATTCTGTCCTTCATTATTTCGCTCTCATTAATTCATCCTTTTATCTCCTATTTTTTCCCTTATAACTTATAATATTTTCTGTTTGTCTTAATTTCTTTTATACTGCTCTATTCCTACAATAGACACTCTCTTTCTCTCTTTCTCTTTCTCTCTTTCTCTCTTTCTCTTTCTCTCTTTCTCTCTTTCTCTCTTTCTCTTTCTCTCTCTGTTTTTTTTTCTTAGGTCCTTTATCGACACTTTCTATTGTACAACAGCTTATCTTTTTTTTTATAGATATTTCGGTTTATTAAAATATAACAACAAAACTAGCTAAACAACTATATATATATAAAGCTCAGTGTGTGTGTTTAACCAATCAATTGGTTTTTTTTAAGACATGTGACATTATTACCTCATATTTTACCTTTGCAATTTGACCCGGGCTCGATCCCATAGTTAGTCTAAACCTTTTTTTTTCTATTTTGTTTAAATTTCAAATAATATTACTTAAAAAAAGATTTTAAATTCACGGACAACACCGGGCAATTTAACTTTTTTGTTTAATACAAAGACTTGTCTATTTTTAACCCAACTATTATTACCGTATTTATTTTAAATTACTTTCCTAAAAATGTCTTCAGTCAAAAATATAATTTTTATACATTATCAGATCTATAGCTTTCCTGTTCATTATAGTTTATCAAATGTTTATCTGTAGCTTATACAGGCCTGTGCTATTTTCCCCCGGACAACGCTGGACAATTTAGCTTGTAAATTCTGCACTGTAAAACTAAAAATACACGTCAAATAATTACCACATATTGTTTAATAATGACTAATGGATAATACTGAAATAAACTAGAACTACGTACGCTCATTAAGGGTTAGTGGAACAGTCTACAGACTCTACACTAAGACTCCTATAGATCAGGGGTCGGCAACCTTTTGATAACAGTGTGTCGAAGAATGAGTTCTAATTTGTTCAGCAGTCCACACAGCCTTAAGTCATCTTGTTGTAGCACTAAATTTCTTGTAGAATAGACTTGAATTGACTTTTAAGACCTCTTCTGCGAGCCATTGAAAATCCCTCGGCGTGCCAAGTCTGGCACGCGTCCCGTAGGTTGCCGACCCCTACTATAGACCATAATTTAAATTAACTCCCCTGGATTACCTCAGAGGTCGCGTGTTGTGTGGCGAAGTTCTCGCAGTTGTTCCCCTTGTTTCATCAATCCTACACTGTGCAACAAATCGATTTTTCGGGCTCTATTAAAAAGGAGACCATGGGGGGCTGCGCGGCTAGAGATCCGAAAAGTTCTTCCACAAACTCTTATAACATTTCTTTGGTACGGACCAGCGACGTAGCTAAAGTAAAAGTCGCATGGGGCGCCTAAGGCAGGGGGAGGGAGGGGGTGGTCGATATTGGCGCATTTTTGAAAATGTCAGATTTCATGTGTTAGTAAAGCTAACGTATATATAAGCTAAAAAAAGTGTCCGTTGGGGCGCCTATGTAGACTTTGGCGCCTGGGGCGGCCGCCTTGACCCTCCTCTTTCTCTGTGGCTAAACTGCTGTTACGCATTCTCTCAAGCAGAGCTCAGCAAATGCCACCCCATGCGAGAGGATTATGTGGGATGACGCGAAATCATAACTCCATCGCCTATCTCGCTCCCCCTCCTCCCCATCCTCCCCATGATCCGCACCATCACCTCCTTCCAATAACAACAACAACAAATGACCGAGACTAGTATAGACTTGAGTACATTGTGTCTATAATAGACATGGACATATAGACCATCTAGACTTGAGTACATTGTGTCTATAATAGACATAGACACAATGTCATCACCAATACCCTTAACACCTGATTTCAACTTTGTGTATTTATTATATATATGGGGCGCGGTGGTCGAGCTGGCAGAGCGTTCGGCTGGCGTACTAAAGATCCTGGGTTCGTATCCTGGTTAAGGCTAGAATTTGTTCTTGGCAGTCTGGAGAGTGTCCATTTGGATGGGCGCCTGCGGTAAATAAAAGGCTGCTGGGCATTGACCATATGGATCAATTTGGTCCGATGGGATTGCTTTTGCCTTTTTTATTATGAAAAACGTAGTAAATCAGAGAGAGAGAGACAAACAAATTAATTTACATTACAAATCTACACATGTATGTTTCAACTGCTTCAATCCTGTCCCAGTGAAATTCCAATTGTATTTCCATTTACACAATATTATTTACAATGTTATATTCGTTGTGTTGTCGGAAATACGTGAGACCAGTCAAGATATGATATTATATGAATCTCTCGCTCAGTTTAACTCTCGTTTACTGTTAGTCTCGTTTACCGTTAGTCTCGTTTGCCTTGACTCTCATTTGACTATCTCTTACGTTGACTTGTTTGTCTTGCCTTTCATTAAGATTGTCTCCTGTTTACGCTGATTCTCATTTACTTTTACTCTCCTTTTACTTTAACTATCATTTACCTTGACTTCCGTTTACCTTGACTTCCGTTTACCTTGACTCTCGTTTACTTTGACTCTCGTTTACTTTGACTTCCGTTTACCTTGACTTCCGTTTACTTTGACTTTCGTTTACTTTGACTTCCGTTTACATTGACTCTCGTTTACTTTGACTCTCGTTTACTTTGACTTCCGTTTACGTTGACTTCCATTTACCTTGACTTCAGTTTACCTTGACTTTCGTTTACTTTGACTTTCGTTTACATTGACTTCCGTTTACATTGACTTCCGTTTACCTTGACTTTCGTTTACTTTGACTTCCGTTTACCTTGACTTCCGTTTACCTTGACTTTAGTTTACTTTGAATTCCGTTTACCTTGACTTCCGTATCTTGACTTCCGTTTACCTTGACTTCCGTTTATCTTGACTTCAGTTTATCTTGACTTCCGTTTATCTTGACTCTCGTTCACCTTGACTCTCGTTAACCCTAAGGCTCGACTATGTTGATGATTTTATTGTCTACATTTCAGTTTATTTTTTTTCGTTGTAGACTCCTGCATTGTCCCCCATATTCCCTCCACTTACCATCTAAGTACTACATATAGTTTGTGGCGTCAGGAAGTGTCTGCCTCCTGGCGTTATAGAGAGTCATAAATCTTCACGAGAGCATTTTATAAATATAAATAATAAAAGAAGGAAACGGCTTGAGATAACACACGAGCTAATGATATAAAACAATAACAATAGAAAAATAAAACAACAACAGACGATTGATTGTTTTACGAATTAGGAGATAAATATCATTGCGATGTTGGTGATTACTGGGTCAGAGTGGCCTAGCATTGTGCTAGCCACACAATCTCATTACAAGATGCGTTTTCTGTTACACAATGAACAACTTAAACACCATTATAGATTTTATTGAAAAGTCACTCAATTGCACAGGTCTTTCTATTCATGATGCTAGTGATGGGAGGGGAGGGGGGGGGCGTAAAGGCGGCTAGGCGTTGTGCTGGTGACACAATACCTTTGTATGCCATGGTCATATTAACTGGTGAACTCAGCTTCACGTGTCCCTATGAACAGATCTATAAGTGTCTAAAACAAAAACTACCAGACAAATCTCCCAGCTCCAGGGTGCAATGATGTTAAGGGGTGGATGAAGGAGAGGGGGGGGGACACACCTAGAACCTGTCCGAGACTAGTACCCCCTTCCCCTTGGCACGTCGATATGGCGTGTCGCGTAACGTTGGGTGCCATCTCCGCAGTCACATGCACTAACATTCTCTCCTCACCTGCGGAATTCATCTTCGATCATTAACGTTGTGGTTCACACTTAGACCTGCTCTATCGCCCGGTAGCACAAATTCAAGGCCATTGGTCTGGACATCCAGGCACCAGGGCGGGATTGAGATGTGATGTTGAGCTCATTGCTTCCGCCCCACCGAGTATCGGAGCCTGTCGGCAGTACAATAATCCTCCGACGCGCAACAGGGGCTGTCCACCATGCGTTAGTCCACCAGTGTACTCTTAATGGGTGCGTATCGGTGGTTTACACACTTCGCTAGCTTTGAGGCCCATGGGTACAGAAGTGCCCCCCCCCCCCAATGGACAAGCTTGGTCTGAAAGTGGTACTACCGCTACGACTGGTACGACTAGTTTGTTTAAGCTGTACTCAATAAATATTTATGTATCAGCCTGGTTACTATCTATACCCCAGTAATTACTGCGAAGAAAGTAAAATACATTTAGCTTTTACCCCAAAATAGTTGAGTAAGGCTCACACAAAGACAGGCTTTAACTTTGTTGAATAAAAACAATATCACGTGACACTAAAGTCACTATGCGCTGAGAATAACCCTCACCTGCGGACGTGTAAATTAGATACATACAAATGAGATACAGGTGAGCCGTACGCTACAATAAGTATTTCCTGGCAGTGCCCAATTTAGATAAGGTAAGGCTTAACACTAATCCCTTTTCTGTTAAGCCTTAAGCCCATTAGCCCCCAAAAATTCAAAATAAGTCAGACTTTAAAAGACAAATAAACAAACGCGTTATTTACTTTATGCAAAAAAAAAAAGCCATTTTTGTTAGAGTTTTAGATTAAGGTTAGGATTTAGAATTAAGGGTTAGGATTTATGGCTTAGGCTTTAGATGCAAGTCAAGAAAGCCAATACAACGAATTATACTCCAGTTCAAGACTGTTTCAAATGAACAATCTCGACATAAAGTTAACCTGCTACCCAGCGGGCAGACCACGTCGTATCGACGGGGAAAAAACGTCGAAAGCACGAAAACTCATGGAAAATACGACTTTTTCCCGCGTCGATACGACGTGGTATGATCACTGGGTAACACACGTTTTTGTTGTGATACATTTCTTTACTGCATCCAGTCCGAAAAAAATCCAGCTTTCCAAAACTCTATCTTTAAGATTTGTTTTAGAGCATGTTTAGTATCCATCCACACCTAATAGACTATTGATACAGAAAGCCAAGCTCTAAAAAACCTGCACGGTCTGTCTGCATACGTGTCTGTTGAACTAATTGCATGCATGAAAGTCTTGCTCGTTTGGCGAACAAACAGACAATTATTTCACTCCAACTCCATCAAAATTGAGCCAACACTGAGTGTAAGACTTACAATCCTTGTTTTTTAAATACTTTTATTTTTATTTTTGACAGTGTTAAATGAAACATTCAAAAAGTTGATGGTGCTATTAGTTAACGCGTAGAGCCAGCTGTAATATGAAACGGTTAATGTGTACGCGGAAAATCGATTTATTTAAGATTTGGAAGGCTTAGTTTTTATTGTCGAAGTCTCCAAGTTCGAAGAAGCTGACAGCTGCTGTCATCATCTTTATCATCACCATCATCATTATCATCATCATCACAATCATGATCATCATTATCAATATTATCATCATTAACAACATCATCACCATCATAATTACCATCATCACCATAAGGGGATAATAAAAAAAACATTGTGTCAGCCACACATTTCACTTGCATCATGTGTGTTAATTATGTTAATATTATGGACGATTGCCATAAAAATGACGAAAAACTAACTTAATAGTGCACATATTTCCTGCCAGAATTTGACGAAACTTAAAAGTTATTATTACAATCTGCTAACTAGAGCTGTAAACAAACCGAAAAAGTCACCACAGAAAAAAAAAATCCAGAACAAACAAAATAACAACAAACAAAAAAAAAATTAATCTAGCCTGAAATATTCAGAATTGGCAACACAATCAAACCAACCCATATATTTGTAGTTCTGAAGTGTGTCGCCCTTTCTTCTTCTTCGTATTACTGTGGAGACCCGTTCTTCTTCTTCTTCTTCTTCTATCCCATAACCCGAGCGAGGGTCGTTGGGGCACCATTTTTTGACAGTTGGATAATTTTACGACATTTGTCTCGGTCCTGCGCCGCCCTCTGGGAGTCTGCAAAAGACAAGCCGGTCCACTCCTTGATGTCATCATCCCATCGTCTCTTCTGCCAGTCCCTCTTTCTTCCACCTCGCACTGTGCCCTGCAGGATGGTTTTCGCCAGGCCTTCGGATCTTGCCACATGCCCATACCATCGGAGTTTTCTGGATTTAATGGCACTGAGTAGATCCTCATGAGGGCCGATGACGTAGGTGATTCGCTCACGGACAGCCTCATTTGTAACTCGATCTTTGTAGGAGATGTTTAAAATTTTACGTGGGCATCTCATTTCCATGGCTCTGATTCTTTTCTGGAGATCTGCTGTAAGTGTCCATGTTTCACAGCCGAACATAAAAACTGCCATCGCCAGGGAGCGCATCAGTCGAATCTTTGAGTAAAGTGAGATTGTCTTGCTTCGCCAGATGTTTTTTAGCTTGCAAAGTGCAGGAGTTGTTTGGGCTATTCTTGCAAGAATTTCCAGCTTGGATCCTACATCAGATATTATGGATCCCAGATATTTGAAGGAGGAGACTTTCTCGAGTCTCTGACCGCCCATATGTATTTCGGATTCAAACTCCATGTTTGCAACCCCGTTAGGACCGAGGAAAAAGTCCACAATTTAACTACATATACAATTTTATAACATACAAACACGAATTACAAACAAATGACGGAATTTCAATTTGAGGTATTTAGTCCAACCCTTCAGTGAAGATTTGAAAGCCGGTACAGAGGGGGGCAGTGATGGGGTGGGGGAACAGTGATGGAGGCTTGGTCCAATGTGTTTCACAGTCTAATGGCTGACGAAAAAAAAAGGAATATTTAATAATAGATTACCTACGGAAAATTTCGCTTTTCACCCAATGAGCTCGATTTTATCTTAATTATAACATCTAAATAAAAAAAAAGAACATTATAATCTCCCCTTGTATTGTTTATTTTTTCATGAAGTGTAAATTCATCACCATTATGTTTCAAAGCAAGGGAGATAATGTCACGTTCTTTGTTTTTTTGTTTTTCTTTTATCAACACCTTGATGTTATATTTGCCTAATAAAAATATTTTTAAACAAAAATAAAAATCAACAAAGGAGAATGATACGAGATTAGTCAACACTTTTTGCAATCGCGATAAAAAAAAATCTAGATGAAAAGCGATTGATATAAAGAATAAAAACAACTTATTCTTATACATTAAACAACAATACTGTAGCAAAATGATGTAAAATAAATAGATAGAGCAATTGTTGTTACAAGTAGAAACTTGTACCCAAAGGAGGGGCAAGGATGTAAGAATCCGGACGCGCCTCCTACAGGGAAAAAAAACAATAGTTAGCTGACTCTCAAATATTCCTCCATCGTCTTCTTGGTATTCAGTCTGTTCTTTACGTCGCTTGATATTCGCCTACATTTGCATATATTTTCTGCAGGAGTCGGCAACCTTTTGATAATAGTGTGACAAAAGTAGGATTGCTAATTCATTCTGCGTGCCAACAGACTAGCAGTCATACTGATTTAGCACTTAATAATTGCCTTTTTTGGGAGTCTTCCGTGTGCCATTGAAAATTTCTCAACCTTTCAAATTTCCCAGTCTGGCACACATTCCTTAGGATGCCGACCCGTATTCTTCTGAATTCCATCGTTAGTTAGTTTTTAGTAGATGCAAAGTTAGCTCATTAACGCTTGTTTCAATTTACTTTCATAGTTGGAGTTAAAGATGAAATTTTGTTTAAAACTCTTTAAAATTTATTTTTTTAAATGAAAAAAACAGCCAAAACATTTTTCGGGTCACAGTGCAGGTATACGAGCGAGCCTCCAAGCTAATGATCCGAGGAGAAAATCCGCAGGTGGGGAGTAAAGTGTAGCGCATGTACAGGGGAAACCGTACCCTATGTTTCGCTACACGCCTTATTGGCGGGGTGTCGTCTAGTCTCGGACAGGATCTTGGTGTGCCAAGTTCGTTCGCTACTGGCTATTTCGAGTCACGGGGTGAAAATGGATACCAGGTCATGCAGTTGTCCCTGGAAGGGAGATGGCAGGTCTCCTTAGCCAAGAAAGCGTCCCTGGAACCCCCGCTTTCAGCTTGCCTTGATCTTTTGATAGCGCCCACAGAACAATCCGTGAGTAGAAGACTGAACAATGTAGCAAAAGCCGGGACGAATCTGATAAGGGTTGTCGTCTGTGACAACTTCTTATCGATCCAAATCGAGGTGATCCATGGCGGAGATTCCGCAGAAATGAACAAGTGCCCAATTCCGCTTTGAGCACTGTCGGATATACAAGGGCCTTTTTTTTAAATATCAAACTTAGTCCCCACGTTGATTCGCGATGTCGAAACTTCAACGGATGATTTTTGGATGATCAAGCACGTACAATTTGACTTCTGGGCCTTGCAGGAGTTTGAAGTGGACGATGGGAACGGCCAACCGTTCGCGCCGAACCTTTATATATATGGTGATGCGTCTATCCTGCTTGATACAGCAGACTTCGTTCTCCGAGCCCTAATAGAGTAATCTCGGTTCGTGCTCTCACTTCAAGAGAAGTAGGGCTCAAGTCTAGTAAATCCATTTATGAACCAGGGAAACCGTATTCAACATCCTCACACTATAAGGCCACAAGTTCTAGTTTAAAACCCCACTATTACAAAAAAAATCACCTATACTAGGTGATTGTGTGGCCAGCAGAATGCACAGCCGCCTTTACTTTTACCCCAACTAAGGTCAGGTATCCCATCAGAGCTGGGTAGACTCAGGGACACCTTCCAGACCCGGGATTTACTTCACCAGGATTCGAACCCAGGACCCTTGGTACGACAGTCGAAAGCGCTGCCGCTCGGCCACTGCACCAATCAATAGTTTTCCTAAAATTTTAACCCTCAAGTGACGTCACTAAAGGATTAAAGAAGTTGATAATCAAGAACCTTAGTGTGCCCCTTTTTCTTCATTTTAAATTGTCCACTAGTGAATGTGATTCTAAACTACTATGATTATCGCTTCCTTTATTGTGTCTCTTTATGCCAGGTTGCATATACATAACAACAAAAAAAACACAACAAAAAACAACAACAAATTAAGAACAGCTTATGGTGAATTATGTATGCTTGTCATAGTTTGCGCCGCTGTGTCGTCCTGGTTGAAGGGAATAATCAAATGAAAATGTTGTGCGATAAATCGCCATATATAAATACACAATGGTAGCCATTTTAGCGAGTTTCAGTTTATAACAAGAAGATAATACTCGATACTGAAGCGGGCGATTCTTGATAACATGTGTAATCCGATTCCGTCCACCCCAGATATTACACGCGCCTGCCTGTTCATTCAACATGACATGTTTATGTTGTATATTTACACACAACTTAAGACGGAATATCTGTTCTTAATTAACAGCATACATTTTTGTTGTCTGAAACATAAAGATAATATTTAAACAATAATGGTTATTTATATAGCGCTTCCATCGAGATACGCAATGTCCATTAACTCCCCACAACGACCATAACGGTTAAGGAAATAAAAAATAAACATTTAAAAATCCAATTATTAAATTAGTTCTAAATTAATGCGCACTGGTAGATTATTACGTCAACCACGCCCAAAACTCCTGCAGGGCGGCAGGGATTGGTCGGCGCCAGAGCTAGGACCCGGGCCGTTTTGTTGACCGTCTGGTGAACTAACCGCAGCACCAGCCGGCCTCATAATAATATATTATTTACTGTGGGTCTGGTGTAAACTTGTTTAAGTAAATACGAGAAAAGACATTTTTTAATAAATCAATATAGTCCATTATAGACTTTTAAAAACTAAACAACCAGCTGAGTTTTTTGAAAATGAAAATGAACACCATTGATCTTATTCTTCGCTTGTAATGAAAAACAAAGTATTTTGTTGATTTATAACAACTAGACATGAATTTGTACTAAAACATTGTTTTCAAAGATTTTCTGTTTTTCTAAAAGAAAAATTCAGTGCACTTAGATCTATTAGGTTAGAGAATCAGAGTTTAATAATTTCTTTGGCTATAGGCTACGTAGAAGCGCAGATTCAGCCGCTGTTACATTCCCCAAAGTTTAGGTGACCACCATATTTAGAAAGACACCATATTATTACAAACAAAAAGTGTGCTATTATTTTATTTCCGAACCAGAATTTAAGCTTGAGACCTTAAGAAAGGCAAACTAGCGCTCTGTTCATGTACCACCACAGCCAGTTCTACTTGTAGCGTAGCTCGGAAAACTGCCTTCAAACTTTCTGCCAAACTACATAAATCCCCCAATTACCCAATTACTTGGGGGAAAAAATATCAACTCTAGCAGAGTTCGCTCGTTTCTCGGACAATGATACAATGATACACATTTCGTTACCTTGCATCACATCCATTGGGGGCTTACCAACGAGATCAATATAAACTAATAGGACGTTAACATCGAAATCACCAATCCTACTCCACAATTTGTGTATGAATGTTTGTGTGTGTGTTGAAACCAAGATTGGACCCCGAACAATTCACACAATAGCGATGCACAAGAACTATTTCGCGTCTCTCTTTTTTTTTCTTTCGTTCCCGATTTCTGCTCGACTACAAGTGAAGAATGCATTGCAAAGAAACATTCAACTTGAGACTTTCACCATGAGTAAAAATTCTTCGTTGGATATAAAAACAACAAAATACTTGCAACAGTCTGGGAGTTGTAAGGTTTACCCATTACTTTGGGTTCCTTCCAAAAATATAGAGAAACGTTAGTGATTTTTTTGTGTCTAAAAGGTATTTCCACACACGTTTAAAAGTTTAGTATATGGAAAAAAAACAACTTGGTAAGTTTTCAAAACAAATTGTTGACATGTTGTATTGAATTTCAAATGGTAAATCTGTATTTGGATATCCCACAATTCTTACATATCGTGTTATAGTTACGAAACAAAGGTAATCTTTATAATGCGTTTTACGCTGAGAAGACGTCTATGGCAGATTAACAGGTGTATTGCTCATATAGGTTTGAGGGAGGCTAGAGTCTGGTAGGTCGTTCTTTGTATTTCTCCTGGGTCTAGACCATAGGTTCTCAACCTTTTTCGGCTCACCGCCCCCTTTTACAATATTTTTTCCGCTCACCGCCCCTCACCCCCAAACTTTCTTTTAGCGCCCACTCCCTCCCCCTTTCCGCCCATCTGGACCATAGTTTCCGCAATTTTTTTAGGGGAACTAGACTTTTTGTGTGATTAATTATCTTTAAAAAAACTGAAAAGGAAACATTTTGTAAGAATTAATAGATCAAAAAATTGCCTTAACAAAAGTTAAATAAATCAATATTAATGTGAATCGTTTGCCTGGTGGTTTGCTAGCAATTTGTCTATTTTTGTTTCAATTTTGGTTGCAAAAGCCTTAGGTCTAAAAATCAGTAATATTTGTTATATTACAAAACAGAACTTGTTATTGAATCAAATATTGAATCTAAAAAATCACATTTTTTAGTTAAAGGGAGATAATCAGCCCGTTTTATTTGAGCTAATATTTCTGTTTTTTTTTTCTTTTATAAAAATTAAATGGCTTACATTTATAACTTTGAAATGATAAAACTGTAAAAAGTATTTGAAAATTATATAAATATTATATGACTAAATAAATTATATGTATATTTTCAAACATTACAATAACTACCCAGTTCGGATGATTACTCATTATCTATACCGCTTTACCATAGATCGAAGTTTTCTTGATTAATCTTAAAACACATTTAAGACATCTCAGTTAAACTGAACTGTAAAAATAAAAAAAAATAAAAAAAGAGATGAAAGATATAATTAATAATAGCAGATGCTAAAGCGACAGTGATCGGTCAGCATAGTTGATGGTCCGGTGAACCAACCACAGGACCAGCCGGCCGCACACTATATTTGCCAAATACAGACCCCTACTTCATCGAAAAGTCATTGCGATTTTTATTTCTTATTAATATAATAATATGTAGGCTTACTGTTGGGGATATCAGATATTTAGCAGCCCTTGCGTTTACATAGCTTTTCATTCAAAAACTAATCGATTCAAATAGCTGATGTGTTAAAATACATCAGGTACGTTTGTACCGCCCACTTGCCCCTCACCGCCCCCCAATCGCCCCCGAGGATGTCAACGCCCCCTCCCCCTTAAGCTTCTCACCGCCCCCCGGGAGAAGGTTAAGACATCAGACTAAGCAGCGTGCTTAAAACTCTTTAAAAAATTCAGCAATAGAAAAAAATATATATATAATAATACACTTATAATAACACACTTCTGCGTAAACGTAGTCAGATTCAATATCACGAACATGCATTGAGCAAAAACTATGAGATACAATTTGACGTGTTACCATCTGAAAAAATTGTTGTGCCACCATCAGAAAATAATGAAGAGCCAAAAATTGAACAATTTTTCGTAGTCATAAAAATTTGACAACAACCACACATCTAAATACTAAATAAATATCTTTACTACGACTGCATCTTGTGTATGAATTCAACACAATATATCTATAGCCTACCTTAAAAACAAAGGGCGTGCAGCTCCACTGCACTGTGAGAACCATTGCTTCTCTAATCTCTAAAAGCAAAAAGAATATCAGTTCTAAACTTTATTATTTAAACTAAAACTATATTTAACATTGTTATTTCCACTGATTAGCACACATACTTACAAACACACACACTCTCACACAGACAGAGCCTATCATTAAACTTGCTACTCCAGATGATTTCAAAAGAAGAACCAATAACCAGATCTAACCATAACATTAAAGTCAATTTTTTTAAATATTAATTTAAAAAAAAAAGGAAACAAAAAGCAATATGGACAGATTTTTTTTTCGTGTTTATTCCATAAATTGTTTTTGTATATTATATTATGAACTAATTACGAATAAATAACTTTGTCCTTTAAACGAACTGCAAATTACGCCTGCAAGACTAATTCAAAGAAATGTGCTGTACAGATCGAGGCATTTGTTACCCTGGGGTTAGACTCCTTTTATTAGAAGATATATGCAGATTATCGTCTTTATTGGCACCGTGTCCATGAACCTTGATGTCGTCTGCAATATTCCGCTGGAGCATCTCTTGGGTGGTCCCTCAGTTTTTGATTGGGGAAAAGTGAGGGGGGGGGGGGGGAACAATGCTGAGAGCTAATTGGATGTTAAACGTTATTCGCTTTTTAACTTCAAGGTTCATTGATGAGATGATGTTCTTTGAAGGTTTTCTTTTCGCTGAGTCTTTAAATAACTCTTCAGAGAAAGCAAAGTCTCTATTTAGAACATGCAACTAATAAAATTATGTTTCTTCATTATTTTCTTTTATTAACAAAATTACTTTCTAAATTGGGCTATTTAGAACCACACAAAAAATAGTTTCTGTTGACTTGGCAAAACTTTTTGCTGCTTTGCAAAAATCTCTTAGGAAGGCTAATTAACGCACTTCCCGTCAATCTATTTACCTGAAACTATGCACATTGACATGTATCCGATGAGAAGCTAAACTATCAAAATTTTGTCCCCATAAACCTCCCCCCACCCTCCCATCCCCGAGAATAATTTTCTACTGTCTTTTTGTTTGTTGATATTGCACATTGTGATGTGCATTTAAAAGTGTTTATTGAACGCATGAGCCTGATATAGATATTTTATTTGTCCTTATGTTACAGCCTTTGTATTAACTTCTCTTTAGTTTCTTTCTTTCTTTGTATGGAAGGGGTGAATGGTGGGTGCGGTGGAGGAAGGTGATAGCCAACGAACAAACGAGATTCACTCATTACACTTTCTGCTTACTAATGTAGTTGCTTCACCGAGCTGGGAAGGTCCAGTGATCTTGTCCATTTTACCATGGAAGCTGGTATGAAGGGCTCGCTAATACCATCCCTGCCATCTTTCTGTAGTCTGCTAAAAGAAAAGGTAACATTCACATGATTTAACGATACATATAAAGAGATGATGTAATGGCATTTAGTAGCTTTTTACTTTCTTTGTATATTTGGGTTTTAAGCATGCAAACAAGCTTTAACTTTCAACGCGGGATTTCAGGTACTTAGGTAGATATACTCTTGGAAAGCAATCCGGGCCTCGTAAGATTGGAAGCCCCGGAAAATGGCATCGGCGATAAACTGCTTTTGTCGCCAGACTAACAGTCTGCCCATAGACACGTAGGTCGATAGGCCAATACAGTCAATAGACCAAGAACACGTCAATAGATCAATACTCTATCAATAGACCAATAATATATCAATAGACTAAGACTCTATAAATAGATAAAAAATATATCAATAGACAATACAAAGTCAATGAACCTAAACGCTGTTAAAAGGCAAAGACTCTATCAATAGACCTAGACTCTATCAATAGACCAAGGAAATGTTATAAACCAATATTCTATCAAGAGACCAAGAA
The DNA here is from genome assembly GCA_949126835.1 of Anisus vortex. Lineage (NCBI taxonomy): Eukaryota > Metazoa > Mollusca > Gastropoda > Planorbidae > Anisus > Anisus vortex. The sequence goes on from OX421497.1 coordinate 11,668,626, forward strand.
TTTATGAATAGACAAAAAATCTATCAATAGACCAAGACTCCATGACAATAGACTAATACTCTCTCGCTAGACCGACACTATGTTGATATAAATAAAATAATGTGCATCCCCTTCCATATACAAACCTAAAAACACAAAAACGCACATAAATATAGGCACATACATAACCCACATACGCGTACATGTGCACACACACACACACACACACACACATACACACACACACACATACACACGCATTCATAGGCGCATACACAGATTCACACAAGATCTAGCAGAATATATGAGTACGCAAAAAGCCACTCCATTTTTTTATTTTATATTGCCACTCTGATTTAAAACGTACGTCTCTATCTTTCTGCTGGACAGTGAACAAAGTGAATGAAAATTTATTACTGATAGGTAGACAGTATTTATTCCATAAGTTTTGCTAATAGGTAGACAGCATTTATTCCATAAGTTTTGCTAATAGGTAGACAACATTTATTCCATAAGTTTTGCTAATAGGTAGACAGCATTTATTCCATAAGTTTTGCTAATAGGTAGACAGCATTTATTCCATAAGTTTTGCTAATAGGTAGACAGCATTTATTCCATAAGTTTTGCTAATAGGTAGACAGCATTTATTCCATAAGTTTGGCTAATAGGTAGACAGCATTTGTTCCATAAGTTTTGCTAATAGGTAGACAGCATTTATTCCATAAGTTTTGCTAATAGGTAGACAGCATTTATTCCATAAGTTTTGCTAATAGGTAGACAGCATTTATTCCCTAAGTTTTGCTAATAGGTAGACAGTATTTATTCCATAAGTTTTGCTAATAGGTAGACAGCATTTATTCCATAAGTTTGCTAATAGGTAGACAGCATTTATTCCCTAAGTTTTGCTAATAGGTAGACAGCATTTATTCCATAAGTTTTGCTAATAGGTAGACAACATTTATTCCATAAGTTTTGCTAATAGGTAGACATCATTTATTCCATAAGTTTTGCTAATAGGTAGACAGCATTTATTCCATAAGTTTTGCTAATAGGTAGACAGCATTTATTCCATAAGTTTTGCTAATAGGTAGACAGCATTTATTCCATAAGTTTGGCTAATAGGTAGACAGCATTTATTCCATAAGTTTTGCTAATAGGTAGACAGCATATATTCCATAAGTTTTGCTAATAGGTAGACAGCATTTATTCCCTAAGTTTTGCTAATACGTAGACAGTATTTATTCCATAAGTTTTGCTAATAGGTAGACAGCATTTATTCCATAAGTTTTGCTAATAGGTAGACAGCATTTATTCCATAAGTTTTGCTAATAGGTAGACAGCATTTATTCCATAAGTTTTGCTAATAGGTAGACAACATTTATTCCATAAGTTTGCTAATAGGTAGACAGCATTTATTCCCTAAGTTTTGCTAATAGGTAGACAGCATTTATTCCATAAGTTTTGCTAATAGGTAGACAACATTTATTCCATAAGTTTTGCTAATAGGTAGACATCATTTATTCCATAAGTTTTGCTAATAGGTAGACATCATTTATTCCATAAGTTTTGCTAATAGGTAGACAGCATTTATTCCATAAGTTTTGCTAATAGGTAGACAACATTTATTCCATAAGTTTTGCTAATAGGTAGACATCATTTATTCCATAAGTTTTGCTAATAGGTAGACAGCATTTATTCCATAAGTTTTGCTAATAGGTAGACAGCATTTATTCCATAAGTTTCGTTTGTTTTTGTTTGTGTTAGACACGTTTTTATGTGTTTTTAAAGATTTGTGTTTGAATGCGAGCTAAGTAAACAGAAAAAGGAGAAAATTTGTTTGGAATTCTTGCTGGATCTCAGTTCTGGGGGACACGTAGAAGTGATAGATAAAGAGATGGATGAATAGACACATAGATAGTTAGAAGAATAGATCAGTGGACGGATAGATGGATGTATGAATGGAAAGCGGGGCTCAGAGTACACCTTCTAGAGTTAAATTTAAAGATCATTTTCGCGTCGGTAAGCCATCTTCTCCATTTTTTTAAAATCAGATCTGCCATTGTCAGTAGGTCACAGTGTTTAAGGACTTTCGTGTCGCCTGAGTTATTTATACCCAGAATCTTCCTTAAACACTTCTGATATACCCAGAATGTTCCTTAGACAATTCTGATAATCCCAGAATGTTCCTTAGACACTTCTGATATACCCAGAATGTTCCTCGGACACTTCTGATATACCCAGAAGGTTCCTTAGACACTTCTGATATACCCAGAATGTTCATCGGACACTTCTGATATACCCAGAATGTTCCGTAGACACTTCTGATATACCCAGAATGTTCATCGGTCACTTCTGATATACCCAGAATGTTCCGTAGACACTTCTGATATACCCAGAATGTTCCTTAGCCACTTCTGATATACCCAGAATGTTCCTTAGACACTTCTGATATACCCAGAATGTTCCTTAGACACTTCTGATGTTCCCAGAATTTTTCTGAGCATGCTAATTTAATAGCATGGTTAGAAGAGCTATAGAAATGCCCATTCTTATTATTCTTATTCTTATATACCGAGAATGTTTCTTAGACACTTTTAAAATACCCAGAATGTTCCTTAGACATTTCTAATTTATCCAGAATGTTCCTTAGACTCTTCTAATATTCCCAGAATTTTTCTTCGACACTTCTAAAATACACAGAATGTTGTTTAGACACATCAGACGGAGAACATTGAAATTAAGTGATGCTTTACCATCTTTATCGCCCTCAATGTTTCAGTGGCGTATTGAGCGATTTTGTATTAAACAGCTTTTGTAGAGACGTAGTTTTTGTCGCAAGATTATACATTTTCGTTCTCAAAATGTTTCCTAAATTTTAGTGGAAGGTCACGGTAGCCTTATGCGATTCGTCTCTGGATCTCGAAATCCGGACCTCCAGTTTTTGTAACTGTATTATAAATCCTTAAGATGTGTTTAAGGGCATTTCTCTCTAGAATACTCTAGATCAGGGATCGGCAACCTATGGCACGCGTGCCACACTTGGCACGCAAAAGTGACACGTGGAAGATCCCCAAAAATCAATTCAGGCCTCTTCTATGAGAAATTGACTACTAGAGCAGTATGAATTTTAAACTTTTGGCACGCTGAATGAATAAGAAATCATACTTGGGCACGCTATTATCAAAATGTTGCCGACCCCTGCTCTGTATAGTGTTTAATGTATGTGTGTGCAGTCCCCACACCCCGACATCGGCAACTGAATTGTGGAATATTTTTGTAAGCACATAGATCATGTTAAATGCAATAACATGGAACGATTAACTATACACTATACATAGTCAATATTATTGTTACAATTCTACAGTTGCTTTAGAATACGTCCGACTTGGTATGCGTCCTGTTTGGATGCAAAACATTTTTTAAATTTTTTTTGATATTCGACCTTTGTTTGGATTACGACCTGCAGGTTTGGGTCACAATAACCGATCACCCTTGTTTACCAAATCTCGAAGCAAAACCAAGCCTGCCAGTCAGCACCATTGAACGGCCTGACCTATAATTTTGTCGAAGTTTTTCACGTGTTTCTGTTTTTTGTTTTTATTTGTTTGCAAACTTTGAGTAAACTCATTAATCACGAATTCGCTAAAGAGTCATTGAGAAAAGCCAGGCAATTAAGAAAAGGGCCAGGATAACCTGGAAAGGTCGTTTTAACCTTTTCAAGTGGAGTACGTATACGAAACTCCTGCGTACTGTTTGGGGGTCAGCAACCAGGGAAACCCCACCTAGGGCCGTTTCAAGGTCGTCGTAGGCCCTCGGAATAGGGTTTGCCCCCAGCTCACTAAATAAAATCTGCAAACTTAAAAAGGTTCTGCCAATGAAATTTTTGGAGTATTGCAAAATATTTCATACCCCTTCCTAATCATTTAGATGCCTTTAGGGCCTTATAAAGCCTCCAACATGGCCAAAAATTATCAGGGCACAAATAGAGATCAGGTTAGTGACAAGTGTTATAAATGTGGATTTTCCGAAAATAGCTTTTAATTTTTGGAGGTGAACGTTGGTTTTGCAAACAGACTTGGAGACAAAGAAATAAAAGATTCACAGAGAATCTAAGTTACTTATACAAGAGAATATAAGATACAGTAAAACGTAGACAAAGTAAAATAAACTTTGATTGAACAAAGAGAGTGAGAGAGATGTCTAGAAAGTGGAAGGAAAAATAAGAAGGAGACAAATTATATATATACACCGGTAATATAGGGAGTGAGAGAGATAGAGAGAGATAGACACACAGAGTGAGAGAGATATCGAGAGAGACAGAGAGAGAGACAAAGAGAGAGACGTAGAAAGAGATATAGAGAGACAGAGAGAGACAGAGAGAGAGACACAGAGTGAGAGACAGAGAAAGACAGAGAAAGACAGAGAGAGACAAAGAGAGACATAGAGAGACAGAAAGAGATAGAGACAAAGAGAGACAAAGAAAGAGATAGAGACAAAGAGAGAGATAGAGACAAAGAGAGACAAAGAGAGACAAAGAGAGACAAAGAGAGAGATAGAGACAAAGAGAGACAAAGAGAGAGATAGAGACAAAGAGAGAGATAGAGACAAAGAGAGACAAAGAGAGAGATAGAGACAAAGAGAGAGATAGAGACAAAGAGAGAGAGAGAGGCAACTGAAAGTGTTGATTTTAAAACTTGTATATTTTCAAGACTTTTGCTTGAACACAGAAAACCATTAACCTCGCCCAAGTCAATTTTCTGGAAGTGACCGAGAAAATGATGAAAGGAAAAGAAAGAAGAAAAAGCGGTAAATAACATGAACTGTAAAAAAAAATAAAGGCGGGAATAAAAGGTGAATATTCTAGTTTTGTATCAGTCATAACCTTATAGATTACTTTGTATTTCTTTTGAAAAAAACATGAAACACATACTGTTGTTTAGGAAGCAGGACAGTTTATCACAGAGGTCTGTGAGATAATTACATCTAGTTTATATATTTCTAGTTATTGTTTATATAGTTTATATTGTTTATAGCAATATGTGATTGTTATTAACCAAGATAACATTTAAAGTGCTATGTTTACTGGTAACATTTCTCGTCTGATATTCATTTAGTTGGTGGGGGGGGGGGGAGGGGATAAGGAGGGGCATATTTTTAATATTTTATTCGACTGTAATATTATTTATTATTATTACATTTTTAATGCTCGCTTTTTTGGTGCGTAGTAAGATGGTACGTTTTTTAAGACTGTAAGAAGCGGGCACCTTAAGGTGGAAGTGAGAGGTATATTTCCATTTGGCCATGTAATGGCTGCCATAAGCATTACCAGGTGTCAGAGTCCAGACTTCCAGCAGAGGCTCGTTGGCACATGTTCGTCACTTAACGTCGAGATGTCTTCAGTCTATCTTAGTTGGCACATGTTCGTCACTTAACGTCGAAGATGTCTTCAGTCTATCTTAGTTGGCCCATGTTCGTCACTTAACGTCGAAGATGTCTTCAGCCTATCTTAGTTGGCACATGTTCGTCACTTAACGTCGAAGATGTCTTCCGTCTATTATATGGCACATGTTCGTCACTTAACGTCGAAGATCTCTCCAGTATCTTAGATGGCATATATTCGTCACTTAAGGTCGAAGATGTCTTCCGTCTATTTAGTTGGCACATGTTCGTCACTTAACGTCGAAGATCTCTCCAGTATCTTAGATGGCATATATTCGTCACTTAAGGTCGAAGATGTCTTCCGTCTATTTAGTTGGCACATGTTCGTCACTTAACGTCGAAGATCTCTCCAGTATCTTAGATGGCATATATTCGTCACTTAAGGTCGAAGATGTCTTCCGTCTATCTTAGTTGGCACATGTTCGTCACTTAACGTCGAAGATGTCTTCAGTCTATCTTAGTTGGCACATGTTCGTCACTTAACGTCGAAGATGTCTTCAGTCTTTCCTTATGGCTTCTATGGTGGAGCTATGAGACTTATTTTCTCTATAAATGTAATTTTAGGCATATGCTGTAATTCACGTTTTCAGTTTCTGTATTGGACAACATTTAAAAAGGTGTTTTTTTTTTAGAGTTTCTTTTTGTTTTTTTTCCATCTATTTCTTTTAGCTTTTCCGTATTCTTTCTATTCATATATATATACATATATTATGGATGATGTTGGATGGTTTCGCGTATGATGGATAGATTCAGATACTTCGAGATTCTGGAAAGTAGTAATATTATTTTCGAACATGCGGTTAACTTAGGTCCAAATTGAAAACACACACACGCCCGCACGCATACTCACATAAAGACACAACACAAATACACACAGTAACACACACACAAACACACACAAACACACCACAAACAAGCTGTTAGCATCGGTCCATAGATAGTAAGATTAACCCTTACAGTCCAGGGCGCGTATATAGCGGAACTGAAGGCAGCATAGATAGAAGTAGGTCGGTACGGGAAGGGTTAAAACGATGCGTGAATCCTGGTGGCTGGTGCATCCTGCCATGACATTCTACTGTGCTATGACTTCTGACATTCATGGGTTTGTGCCTGTGTATTGCGGCGTGTTTATGTGTGTGTTTATGTGTGTAGATGTGTGTGTTTAACTGCCGAGTGCAGTCAGTGCTGGCACTGGCAACACCAAGGCTTTCTATATTGTACTTTGTTTGTTTTTATTGACCGCACTTTTCATTGTAACCACGAATACAAGTGCACGTGTTGTTCTCACTCATTTACTGTAAACTGTTACCGCAAACCGCGAACCCAACTTTGCACTCCCACCGAAATGGTTGCCCCACTCCACTCCACGCCCGTTGGTATAGTCTGAAACAGCTATTTGATATCTCCCGTCATTTACATCTTTTCACTCATTCATTAGCATTGTTTCCCTTTGAATGGGAATTCCCCCAGCCCACACACATACACACACCACCACCACCAACCACTCTCTCTGTCTCGTTTTTCTATACATTAAGGTCCCTGGGGATGGAGTGAAAATAGTGGGGTGGGGCTGAGGGTGGGAGGCGGGGTGGGGTTAGAAATCTGTATCTAACTGACACTTGTTTTCAAAGCTACTTCTTTTTTTTTGTTTTGTTTTTTTTTGTTTTTTTTCCGTCAGCCATTAGGCTGTGGAACACCCTGGACCAGGACTCCATCACTGCCCCTACAGTTCCAGCCTTCAAATCGTCACTAAAGTGCTGGTCTAAAAACCTAAAGTGACATTCTTTTATCTGTATAAAACTGTTGTTTGCTATGTTATGTTTGCTATGTTATTTTACGTGTATTTAAAGTGTGGACTTTTTCCTCGGTTCTACGGGGTCTCCACAGTATTACGAAGAAGAAGAAGAAGTATATATATATACACACATAAAGAGATCGAAAGAGAATCAGACAGACAAATATACAAAGGCAAATGTAAGAGAGAAAAAAATATATACAGAATAAGACAAAAAGAGTGATGATACATTTTTTTTCATAACAGCTTGTTTATTTACTAGTCAAAGAAAAAACATTGAAACAGAATCAACTTTTATGAGAAATATTTGTATAAGCCATTTTAGTGCTAACGTGTAAAAAAGTAAAGTATACCGTCGGTCCAAATTGATCTATAGGGACAGTGAAACAGCGTTCACCAGTTTCTCTGGTCTCGGCACACTATAAGATTTTGTGGCCAGCACAATGCCCAGCCTCCTTTACTTTACCCCAACTAATGTCAGTTACATTTGCATCAGAGCTGGGTAGAATCAGGGACACCCTCCAGTCCCAGTAAAAAAAAAATTCCTAGCCTTCACCAGGATACGAACCCAGGACTTTTGGTACACCAGCCGAACGCGCTGTCGCTCGGCCATCGTTTCCTCCCCACCCCTACCCCCCAAGCTAACTTGTACTGTACAATTTTTCCCCTACTCCATTTTCATAATTTTCATTCTGTTGCTCTGTGCTGATTATCTCCTCTTTTCTCTATTCGTTACTTCCGGCAGTGGTGAAGAGTTGTGCCGCAACTTTACTGAAAAGAGTAAAATGAATTTATTTCGGAACTGTGTTACAGAAGCACTTTGGAAGAAAGGCCAATCAAATTGTTTCTTTTCCCCTTCTTTTCTTTCCTTAAAAGGCCTCAAACACTATTGGACTCACGTAAGACGTTGTCCCGTGCACTGTCAGAGAAGATGACTATGAGGAGCGGTGGTTACCCGTTAGAGCGTTGGATTAATACTTTGTTTAAAAGCAAAAAAAAAGAAGGTTTGATTTTTCCCAGTTGTACCAGATTAAACCAAACTCTTATAGGTAGACTATATAGTAATATAAGTTACCTATATAAGGTTGAATATTTTATCTGGACGAACAATGTTATAGTGTTCCAAAGTAGCGCATAAACTCAGCTTTAGCACCTGTGTGCACTTATATAAGGGACTGAAGTAGATACTTTACTTAAGCAAAGACTATAATAAGAAAGACCGCTTGCTTTGATACTTCTGCTATTTGATTATATGAAACACTTAGTTACGGAATTTTCCGATCGCACTAAGTCCTGTAGACTTCCGGTTTAGTAATTCGCTATGATTTTTCCTCAATGGAAAATTAAGATTAAAATCGAAAGCTGTATACAGCGGAATCCTTTATTAATGCAATTGTAGGAGCGTAGATGTCATTCAAGACAGCCTTGTTGGTTGCGCACGAAAAAAAAAGAACATGTAAGCTCTAAGAAATAGAGCAAGCGAAGCGGTCCATCTTATTATAGTCTTTGACTCAAACAATATCTCAATTGACGTAAAAGCTCTACTTGGTTTTACTTACTTACTTATGCCTTTCGCTCTACCTGGGATATAAATCGCCAACAAGAGTCCTCCAGGTATCCCGATTTTGGGCCAATTTCTCTGTCTGACCCCAGTTAAGCCCTTGCCTTTTTACATCGGTTTCCATATCGCGACCTCCAGGTGTTTCTCGGCCGACCTCTTTTCCTTTTGCCACTTGTAGTTGGCAACTTTTTTTTCTCTCTTGTCTGAATGTAAATTTCGGTATACATGTACTCTGGCTTTATCTATCCTTAACTAGCGTATCGGTTGTCATTTGAACTCTTGGCTCTAAAACCCCTTACTAGAAAAGCTCGAAGGCACTAATATTTGGTCGTTGAATGACTAAGAAATAGCGTGACATTCGTCCCTAAGGGTCAGTGATATAGATTCACAAAATATTGAAAGGAAACAAAAATTGATAATAAAATTATTCTTGAAAAAAAACAAAACACGTCCAAGATTCTTCCGCTTGTCATCTCCACTATTCCATCAAATGTTTCACTTAACGATTTCCTTGCATGTAGAAGTATTTTACACTGCACTGGTTCCGGTTTAAAAAAAGAAATAGCACTCCTTACTTTTAAGGCAGTGGTTCTGAAACTTTTTTTTTGTCGCAGGATACTTAAAACTACATTTTTTAGTGATGGAACCCCAACAACAACAACAACGACAAAACAAGAAAAGTGACAATGTCTAGTGCCAGGCCTCAATCTCTCACAGAACCCTTGAAAATGCCAAACAGAACCCTAGGGTACCATGGAGTCCAAGTTACAGAATCCCTGTTATAAAGTTTACATTATGACTCAGAGAAATTTAAAAAAGACCAAGATGGACAAGTCATTGACCCTTGCCGCGTTTGTAATGGCCGTGTTTGTTAACAGTACTGTGTACTAACCACAGGACCAGCCGACCTTACTTTAAACATACAAAAAACATTCTAACAACAATAGACCGCAAAATGATATTGTCATAACATAATGTGAACTTTTAAAAACAGCTTGTCATGGTTTTGTTGTGATGAACTAGCTTTTGGCGAAAGTTATTGTCTAACGCCAACACCAAAAATTCAATCTATCAGCGTATATCTCTTACATAGCAACGGCTCATGGAAACTGTAATGTTATTTTGCTGTTCTGTGTTCAATTGGGGTGAGATTCCCTAAGCAGATAACCTCAGATATGATACACTCTGTATGAATGGTTCATATTTTTCATCATGACGGTTTCATTAAGCGATGGGATAATCCGAATTAATCTCTCATGCGCAATTGATGTAGTTTTACTTTGTTTTTAACAGTTCAGAGTTGAGAGAAAGAAAAGTGAAGGATAAATGAGGGGAGGGGGGGTAGATGGATTAGGGCAAATAAGAAATGATGTGTGGGGGAAGGGGGGGATGAAGGAAGGGGAGGTAAAGAGGGAAAATAATGGGACATATGTCCACAAAAGAGAATGAAGAGGGAGCGTATGGAGAGAGTGAAAGTGGTGTAAAGAGAGAGTGATAGAAAGAGTGAGAGAAAGAGGGCGCTAGAGAGAAAGAGTGTGTGAGAGAGAGAGAGAGAGAGAAAGGGGAAAGAGTTTCAAGACTATAGAGTTTTGGGGAAGAGGCAAAGTAAGAGTTAGGGAGAACGAAAGTGAGGGAAAGGACGATAGTGTGTGTGGGGGGGGGGGGAGGAAGCCTGAGAGAAAGACAGACAGAATGAGAGAAATGGAAAAAAAGAATCAAGAAAAGAAGGTGTAAGTGACAGAGTGAGGGAAAGAGAGAGAGAGAGAGAGAGAGAGAGAGAGAGAGAGTGCGGAGAGAGTACGTACTTGAAAGAGAAAGAGGAAAATGCTGGAGGAAGGGTGACCTATAGAGAGGTAGTGCGCGAGAGCTATTGGGGAATGCGCGGGGGGTTATTTACAGAGAGTGAAAGAGACAGACAGACAGAGAGAGGCGAGATTCTCCTACATGCAATAAACTTATCAGTTGAGAATGTTTTTTATTTCAAAGCATGTCAACGTTGTTTTTTATACTCCAATATTAATTTTACAGACATCTGCCGGAAACAAAAAACAAAAACAAAAGACATATATAACAATAACCATTACATCCTTTCTCTTAATTAAAACATCTAAAATGAGTAAATGAAAGATCATTTAAGACAGAAACCTCGTTAAATATTAACGGAAATCTGTTTTTTTTTTAGGGCTTAGCAGGATTCGTGTTTCCCCCCTATCTCTTATGAATGTTTTAATAACATCACATGCCCGTGCTAAAAAGTCTACATAGCCCGAGTGTAGTCTCAGAATCGACCAGTTATAATGCGTAAGCATGCATGGTGAACCTAAACGTTCATAGTGTACCAACACTTCCGCTCCTATTCGTTCATTTACTAACAAAACATGTCTGTGTGCTGCGTTACTGGTTGTACTGTGAGTAAGAAAAGATGTAGGGGATTACATTTTAATTCAATTCCAAATAATGTTGCCGAAAGAAAACGATGGAACGTCAGACATGATGAATCATCTATTTCATTTCCCAAACGTATTGCTTTAATGCAATAGAATGTATGCTATCTATATATAATATTTTTTTTATAGCCAAAAAACGCTACTCTTGACTACTTTAAAAAAACAAGCTAGCTGAATTTAACTTAACGCGACTAACAAGTCGAACATTAATTAATAATCGTATACTCACTTTTGAAGATTAAAATGGATTTTTCATAACTCACAACTAATCTTGTAGCATTTATATATTTTTAAAAGACCAGAACTGGACGACAAGGTCAAAATACATTGTCAAACACTAGCAAAAGCCGAAAAAATATAATTTAGAAAATGTTGCCGGAAGTAAACCGGACGTTTGCGAACAAGATGACCACTGACCTATTAAAAAGGTCATGCCTCATTACGACTTATCAACTATCTACACAGTTGCAACAAAATTGTGCAATGATGATCGTGATATCTTTTTTCTTTTGGCGGCAAAATTCTCAAAAATTCCAATTTCTTCTTCGTTGAACTTTAGCAAAATTATACCAATAATAACTATGTCGAATAAGTCATTAAGTCTTCTGCCATGACCACAAAATTTCTTACCCACGTCTGCTTTAAATGATTGGTGTAAAGTAAGGTATCCCGTCGGACCCATGGATGGCCGGTGAAGCATTGTTCACCAGTTTCTGTGACCCCGGCATACTAGGGGATTGTGTGGCCAGCACAATCCCCAACCGCCTTTACTTTACCATTACTAAAGTAAGGTAGACCTATGTAGACCCAGGGAACCTCCCCAGAACCGAAAACCAATCCTTACCTTCAACCAGGATTCGAACCTAGAACCTTCGAACGCGCTGCCGCTCGACCACCGTACCTAACTGAATACCAACATAAACATGCGGGCTGTGTTTTCTTTTTCCTTATGTATCTACATTTTTTCCCCGTATCTCATCTGCGTTACAGACTCTTCTTCTCTAACAGAAAATTATAGCGCCTTACTCATAACCGTGGTTTGAGTTTGTAGTCTTGCAATTTTTTTAATAGAGTTTTAAATGATTTTAAGTTACTGGTTTTTACTGGTTTTTACTGTTGTTGTATTTTTCAGCAGTACTTGTTTTCTTATAAGTTCACTTTTCAAAAATTATAAAACTTAAGTTGACCTGAAAGTTACAAAAAAGAAAACGCCTTAAAGTTTACTGGTAAATAAAAGTGTAATTTCAACGATGTCGAGGTGTCGAGGCTGACCGAAATTCGGTTTAGGCGCCAAACGTATTCAAATGGCCGTTTTTGCATAGTTTCGGTTTCAGCCGAAGCCAAAAAAAGTTAGCTTTCGGTTTGCGTTTGGCCGAAACTGATATTGACTTTTGGTCATCAGCCGAACATCTATTTTAACTTTCAAAATTCAGACTGCAACGTTATTGTTGCATCCATTACTCTGCTTATTGATAATTTCATTAAATTAAACTGTTGCGAATTAATCTGTGTGAAGTAGAAAATTGAAGTTAGTAATAGATGTCAAAACGGATTTTACTTAAATAGAGTAGACATACACTAGTTAATATTACACACAAAAAGAGCAGTCTTTTCAAATCTTTTGTCTACCGATTTCGGTTTATCTTTCGATTTTGGTTTCGACCGAACTTGTTGTGAAACTTTCGGTCTCGGCTTCGGTTACGACCGAAATTCAATGTATAACTTTAGATATGGTTTCATATTCGGTCGAAAACAAAAATTTGGTAGTCTAGTAGCATACAAAACATATAAATAGAAATCACACAAGTCACTTAAATGAACAAAGAAAAAAAAAACGTTTAATAAAAAAAAAAATTCGAATTTTAAAATTTATTTTCTTCAACAGGGCTGAAGAAAATTGCAAAAACCTTTCATTGTCTGGAAGAACTCTTAGAAATATCCAGGAAACCAAATACCGTTACAGTAACCAATGAATGAGACTTTTTCTCGTCACGTGATTTACCTGATGACTAATGAAAATAATATGTCTAAAAATAGAAAAAAATATCAGTGATCTAAAAGAGAGGAAATTAACTGTTGTTTGTAACTCATCCATAATGAAAGTTTATTAGCACCGGAAATCAAGACCTGACCTCCGCCCTCTCACCTCCCATACCCCTATCTTTCATATCCAACACATGTAAGCCCACACCTACAGTGCAACAATGAACTATATTGACGTTATTAAACATAACATATTACTCAACTGTTATCGTTAATCTTGGGCGTATTTGTTGATGTTAAAAGTACATAACATTTCTAAAAGTACATAATATTGTTTTCGTATGTATATGTGTGTGTGTTAGTATGTGTATGTGTGTGTGTGTTAGTATGTGTATGTGTGTGTGTTAGTATGTGTATGTGTGTGTGTGTTAGTATGTGTATGTGTGTGTGTGTTATCTATTCTCTCAGTGCCATATCGTTTATTGGCTATTTGTTAGTCTTTCTGTTAGTTGTGTATGTATGTATGTGTGTGTGTGTGTGTGTAATGCGTGTGTATGTAATGCTTGTGGTTAAGTCAACATCATTTCGTGTCACTGCAATTCACACCAAGAGCGCACTGAGCACGCTAAATTTGATAGCATGGATAGAAGCGCTATAAGAAATGACCATTTTTATTCTTCTTGCTATTTGTTAGCCTTTCTATAATGTATGTGTGTGTGTGTACGTGCTCAATATAATTGCGCACCTTTCACCAATTTCAACCAATCATGCCTGTCCCCATGGCAACAAGATGACCAATGATGGCCCGGAATATTAATAATACTAATATTGTATATTTATATTATTATTAATATTAATTTTCTCTTCTAAGTAGGCCTGTAAGTACTGCAGCAAACTCGAACATAGTAGTCACTGTTTGGAAAGTGCTAATAGTCAGGAAGTAGAGGTATTCCCATCAGACTAAATTGATCCACTTGGGCCGGTGAATCAACGGTTACCAGTGTCTGTGGCCGCGGCATACTAGGGAGATCGTGTGGCCAGCAGAAACACCTGCCGCCTTTACTTCACCCCCAACTAATGTCAGGTATCTATCAGAGCTGGTTAGACTCAGTGACACTATCAGAACCCTGGAAAAAATCATAGCATTCACAAGGAATCGAACCCAGGACCTTCGGTACTGGTCACGAAGTTACAAGTATTAAAAAGAGCCTGGTCACAAGTAAACAAAATCTGGTTAGTTCTACTTCACGCATGTCCGTTAGTTCTACTTCACGCATGTCCGTTAGTTCTACTTCACGCATGTCCGTTAGTTCTACTTCACGCATGTCCGTTAGTTCTACTTCATGCATGTCCGTTAGTTCTACTTCACGCATGTCCGTTAGTTCTACTTCACGCATGTCCGTTAGTTCTACTTCACGCATGTCCGTTAGTTCTACTTCACGCATGTCCGTTAGTTCTACTTCACGCATGTCCGTTAGTTCTACTTCACGCATGTCCGTTAGTTCTACTTCACGCATGTCCGTTAGTTCTACTTCACGCATGTCCGTTAGTTCTACTTCACGCATGTCCGTTAGTTCTACTTCACGCATGTCCGTTAGTTCTACTTCACGCATGTCCGTTAGTTCTACTTCACGCATGTCCGTTAGTTCTACTTCACGCATGTCCGTTAGTTCTACTTCACGCATGTCCGTTAGTTCTACTTCACGCATGTCCGTTAGTTCTACTTCACGCATGTCCGTTAGTTCTACTTCACGCATGTCCGTTAGTTCTACTTCACGCATGTCCGTTAGTTCTACTTCACGCATGTCCGTTAGTTCTACTTCACGCATGTCCGTTAGTTCTACTTCACGCATGTCCGTTAGTTCTACTTCACGCATGTCCGTTAGTTCTACTTCACGCATGTCCGTTAATTCTACTTCACGCATGTCCGTTAGTTCTACTTCACGCATGTCCGTTAGTTCTACTTCACGCATGTCCGTTAGTTCTACTTCACGCATGTCCGTTAGTTCTACTTCACGCATGTCCGTTAGTTCTACTTCACGCATGTCCGTTAGTTCTACTTCACGCATGTCCGTTAGTTCTACTTCACGCATGTCCGTTAGTTCTACTTCACGCATGTCCGTTCTGTTTTCTATATATCAACTCTATGTCTTCTCCTGTGAGCTATAAACAAAAACAAACAACTATAACAAAATGTGTCACTTATAGTGATCACATTACAATTGTGTTAAACTGAATATTCTTATGGGATACTGTGCTCAGAGACAAAAGTAATGGCTCCTGGGCATTGTGTTGGTCACACACTTTCCTTTATAAGCAGTGGCCTCATATACTCGAGAAAGCCAACTCACAAGCCCCATGGATCAAATCGGTCTGAACGAAAATCTTTTATCTCTCTCTCTGTTTTTTTTTAAATATATTTTTGTTTGCGTTTCTATGTTTTTGTTTTCTCTTTGTATATTTGCACTTGCATTTATTTGCCTTTTACCCTATTATCTCTTTGTGAACTTTGTACACTGTGCCAGTTTGTGCTATTTCGATTAAGTCTTGCTCCTTTTTAAAAAAAAAAAGTATTCAAAAGTAACTAAGGTGATGCAGAAAACGTAACACATTTTTGTTTTAACCACTAGACCTTAGCGTGCTTGAGGTTATGATGACATCTCTAAAAATAGATTCTTTGCAGGTTATTGGTATAGAGCGGTCAATACAGAAAGGAGGGGAGGGAGCGGGTAGGATGTTCCTTTTCCCGCTAACGTTAACCCTCCAGCAGCATATACACGATAAACAATTGATTTGTATAATAATATGTCCAAGGCTATAGCCGTAGACTTGATTACACAGAGAGCTCTCAATACAGCTCAAACAATACCAATGTGAAGACAGATTTATGATTTTAAAACACTCTCCGCTGATGAATTAAATTTCATGAAATCTTCAGTTCAGAAATTATCATGTCTCATTGGAGTAAAACAATTTCAATGAAAACTTTTTAAAAAGTAAAAGTACCTATTTTCGACGATTTATGTTCACATTGGCTAGTGAAACAAGAGACTGACAGTTTATTTTGCCACATTGGCATTGTGTGGCCAGCAGGCTGGCCAAATTAAACACTTTCCACAAACAAGTTACAAACCTAAACTTTTTGGTGCGATGGTCGTTCGCCTTATGAGTTATCAAAAAATAACATCTAAACAAAATGTATAGTTGGCTATATTTTTTATTTACTGTTTGAAATCGTTTTTTTTTAAAAATTTATAGGTTATATTATTTTTTTAAAATGCGAAGAGACAAAAGAATACCAAACTGACATCTCTGCTAGTAAGGTAAGACTGCTCTCCCTTGTCAATAATTGACAACACGGTAGGAGACTAAGTGCAATTGTCTGCCCCTTGTTTTGCCTGATGCTAGCCAATCAGGAAATGATTTAATAAAAAAAAAAGAGGAATTTAAAGCAAGGGACAAAATAATTGGTTCTGTAGGGAAGAAGGGAAGGGAGAGGAGTAGATGAGTAGATCTCTGAAGACATCGTCTAACTTTTTTCTTCTTCACAAAACAGAAAAAAAGAACAACTTAAAGTTACTTAAACATATAATTAAATTTAACATTTTTTCATGAAATAGTCATATAACTAGAGGCCTTGAACCTAAGAATTCAACTGCAAGGCAACACATACAAACACACATATACAAGCATACACATACAGACGAACAGATCCAATCATACACATACAAAGACAAAGATACAAGCATACACATACACACATACACATACAAACACACATATACAAACATACACATACAAACACAAAGATACAAGCATACACATACAAACATACACATACAAACACATAGATACAAGCATACACATACCAACACACAGATACAAGCATACACATACAAACATACACATACTGTTATGGACCTCTATATGATGACTATTATTACGACTCGTTAAATCGGATTCAATGAATATAGTTGTAACTTTATTAGAAGTCTCTAGATTCTGCTAATCTGTAGCCCAATCTAGGGGTTCCTTGACTGACAGGTCTATGCAGCAATGTAGTTATATTCGTGATAATTATCTTCAACACCTTTCTCAACAATGATAGATCAAACAACTCCAGTTGTTGAATAAACATTTTTATTTAAATTGTAGACTCAATATAAACGATCAATAAACTTCACCAACTGATGGTAACATAAGTATTTCAACAAAATGACATTATATGTACAAATATTAATATAGCGACTTCACTCTACAAACGTTTAAACTGAACTAACTTTAAGGAGGTCGGGACTTTCCAAAGAAAACTATCATCGAAGATTCTACAGGGTCTTAATACGCATTTTAACCTCTTTCTCTATAATTACTACGATCCAGAATTATCCTCCAATTTCCACGGGATTTGAACGAATTATTTTATTTAAACTGCCCTCAGGGCATAAAGGTCAAACCTTGGTCGCTTTGGACTCTGATACGCACTTGTTACTACGTCATTCATTTATGACCGATATTCGTAACAATACAAACACAAAAATACAAGCATACACATACAAACACACAGATACAAGCATACACATACAAACATACACATACAAACACACAGATACAAGCATACACATACAAACATACACATACAAACACAAAGATACAAACATACACATACAAACACACAGATACAAGCATACACATACAAACATACACATACAAACACATAGATACAAGCATACACATACAAACATACACATACAAACATACACATACATACACACATATACAAACATACACATACAAACATACACATACAAACACATAGATACAAGCATACACATACAAACACACAGATACAAGCATACACATACAAACATACACATACAAACACATAGAAGCAAGCATATACATACAAACACACAGATACAAGCATACACATACAAACATACACATACAAACACAAAGATACAAGCATACACATACAAACACACAGATACAAGCATACACATACAAACATACACATACAAACACACAGATACAAGCATAAACATACAAACATACACATACAAACACATAGATACAAGCATACACATACCAACACACAGATACAAGCATACACATACAAACATACACATACAAACACAAAGATACAAGCATACACATACAAACACACAGATACAAGCATACACATACAAACATACAAATACAAACACACAGATACAAGCATACACATACACACATACACATACAAACACAAAGATACAAACATACACATACAAACACACAGATACAAGCATACACATACAAACATACACATACAAACACATAGATACAAGCATACACATACAAACATACACATACAAACACACGTATACAAACATACACATACAAACATACACATACAAACACATAGATACAAGCATACACATACAAACACACAGATACAAGCATACACACACAAACATACACATACAAACACATAGATGCAAGCATATACATACAAACACACAGATACAAGCATACACATACAAACATACACATACAAACACAAAGATACAAGCATACACATACAAACACACAGATACAAGCATACACATACAAACATACACATACAAACACACAGATACAAGCATAAACATACAAACATACACATACAAACACAAAGATAGAAACATACACATACAAACACACAGATACAAGCATACACATACAAATATACACATACAAACACATAGATACAAGCATACACATACAAACACACATATACAAACATACACATACAAACATACACATACAAACACATAGATACAAGCATACACATACAAACATACACATACAAACACATAGATACAAGCATACACATACAAACATACACATACAAACACACAGATACAAGCATACACATACAAACATACACATACAAACACATAGATACAAGCATACACATACAAACACACAGATACAAGCATACACACACAAACATACACATACAAACACATAGATGCAAGCATATACATACAAACACACAGATACAAGCATACACATACAAACATACACATACAAACACAAAGATACAAGCATACACATACAAACACACAGATACAAGCATACACATACAAACATACACTTACAAACACACAGATACAAGCATAAACATACAAACATACACATACAAACACAAAGATACAAACATACACATACAAACACACAGATACAAGCATACACATACAAATATACACATACAAACACATAGATACAAGCATACACATACAAACACACATATACAAACATACACATACAAACATACACATACAAACACATAGATACAAGCATACACATACAAACATACACATACAAACACATAGATACAAGCATACACATACCAACATACACATACAAACACACAGATACAAGCATACACATACAAACATACAAACATACACATACAAACATACACATACAAACACACACATAGAAACACACACATACAAACAAACACATACAAACACACACACATAGAAAAACACATACAAACATACACATACAAACAAACACATACAATTACACACACAGCGTAAAACATAGGCCTACATGTCTGTAAGTTGTCTGTTTCTGTACTTCATTCACTCACACATATCTTCGAGGCGTTCATAAAAATACTTAACACTCCAGGAACAGTAAAATCATATCATATCATATATCATATCATATATATATATAAATCTCAAAAGGAATATGTGGCTGGCTGGCTGGGTATGTACATACCGCATAATCTTTTTAAATACTGGACATAAAAACGTGAAATTTGCTACAAATATTCTTTGCGTTACGGCGGTGAACACTGTCAAGGTTTAAAAAAAATTAAAATGACCGCAGTGGTCAGTTTGGTCAAAAAACGCGAAAAAAACACAACTTTTGATTCACATTGTCTTTGCCAGTACAACTTTTTATAGTTTTTCGTCACAAAGTTAGAAAAAAAAGGATGCGCTGAGATTATTTTTATGACGTCATCAAAGTTTGCGCATGGATTTTTTAGCAATGAAGGGACATTTTTTATTCATGTTTAAATTGACGTCATCAAACTATGTGCATGGATTTTTATCTCAATGATGGGAACAAATTTTCTTCATGTTTAAATTGCCTACGTGCCGTAAACAACATAAATTCTTTACACTACCAATACTGTAGTTGATTTTCTTAATCTATCACTACTTTAATACTTTACACTGTGAATACATGACTTAAAGCTAATTAATAATTTAAAACTTTACAAACAAAGGGCAAAGCAAATAGATTTAGCATTTTTTTTCTGTTTCGGGAAGTAATACCGACGCATTACTAAGCTTATTTAAACGCAGTGGTCCTGGTTACACTCTATATTTAAGCTTATAATTATATGGCGTCATCAAATTTTGCGTATTTATGCGTTTAAGAAGGGAACAAAATTTTGTTTTAATTTGCGTCGTAATTTGTAGAATGCAATATTTAAATGGTTTAAGTTACCGGAAAAGACTATTGCTTATAACTCCATGGGTTATTTTATACAGTTCCGAGAACTGGGCACCTTTAGGCTTATCGCCTTGGTAACGGCCATTGTTTAAATTACCGGGCAATGTTTAAATTACCGGGCAATGTTTATAATACCGGGCAATGTTTAAATTACCGGGCAATGTTTATAATACCGGGCAATGTTTAAATTACCGGGCAATGTTTAAATTACCGGGCAATGTTTAAATTACCGGGCAATGTTTAAATTACCGGGCAATGTTTATAATACCGGGCAATGTTTAAATTACCGGCCAATGTTTATAATACCGGGCAATGTTTAAATTACCGGGCAATGTTTAAATTACCGGGCAATGTTTAAATTTCCGGGTAATGTTTAAATTACCGGGCAATGTTTATAATACCGGGCAATGTTTAAATTACCGGGCAATGTTTAAATTACCGGGCAATAATTAAATTACCGGGCAATGTTTATATTACCGGGCAATGTTTAATTCGCCGGGCAATGTTCAAATTGCCGGAACTAACTTTTCAAAGTTTTAATTCGTGTTGTATACGTTTTATAAACATTATTTCATATGGGTTTCATTTGTTATTGTTTTACATGTTGAATAGAAAGTGTAATTCTAAGTTTGCTTCCAAAGCAACAATAAATAAATAAATAGCAAATAAACAAAAACAATACAACATAGGTCTGCGACTTAATGTTTGTCGTAAAAAAATATATTAAACAATCATTAAAAAAAAATAAAAGTACTGTCGAATGTTCTTTATCAATGAATAGAACAAAATATATTCATGTTTTAATTTGCGTCGTAATTTATAGCGGGCAATTTCGTAATTGTTATAATGGGTGATGAGTAATGAATTTAACGGGTAATTCATGTTGTAGCGGGCAAATAAAAAATTACCTCACGTTTAAATTCGTGTCGTAGGTCATGCGGGCAATCTCACTATAACTGCCTGAGTAGTTAGAGTGTATGTAAACATAACTTTTAGCCGGTTCTGAGGACCGGGCACATACCGGCTTGTATATATATAAATCTCAAAAGGAATATGTATGTATGTATGTGGCTGGCTGGCTGGCTGGCTGGGTATGTACATACCGCATAATCTTTTTAAATACTGGACATAAAAACGTGAAATTTGCTACAAAAATTCTTTGCGTTACGGCGGTGAACACTGTCAAGGTTTTAAAAAAAATAAAATGACCGCAGTGGTCAGTTTGGTCAAAAAACGCGAATAAAACGACATATTTTGGGTTCATGTTAAAATTGCCGTTCAAACTTTTTATAGTTTTTCGTCACAAAGTTAGAAAAAAAAGGATGCGCTGAGATTATTTTTATGACGTCATCAATCTTTGCGCATGGATTTTATAGCAATGAAGGGACATTTTTCATTCATGTTTAAATTGACGTCATCAAACTATGTGCATGGATTTTATTATCTCAACTCAATGACGGGAACAAATTTTTTTTCATGTTTAAATTCTTTACACTACCAATACTGTAGTTGATTTTCTTAATCTATCACTACTTTGATACTTTACACTATGAATACATGACTTAAAGCTAATTAATAATTTAAAACTTTACAAACATAGGACAAAGCAAATAGATTTAGCATTTTTTTTCTGTTTTCGGAAGTAATACCGACGCATTACTAAGCTTATTTAAACGCAGTGGTCCTGGTTACACTCTATATTTAAGCTTATAATTATATGGCGTCATCAAATTTTGCGTATTTATGCGTTTAAGAAGGGAACAAAATTTTGTTTTAATTTGCGTCGTAATTTGTAGAATGCAATATTTAAATGGTTTAAGTAAAAAAATTAAGTTACCGGAAAATACTTTATCCCCGCTTAAGACAATTGCTTATAACTCCATGGGTTATTTTATCCAGTTCCAAGAACTGGGCACCTTTAGGCTTATCGCCTTGGTAACGGCCATTGTTTTAATTACCGGGCAATGTTTAAATTACCGGGCAATGTTTATAATACCAGGCAATGTTTAAATTACCGGGCGATGTTTAAATTACCGGGCAATGTTTATAATACCGGACAATGTTTAAATTACCGGGCAATGTTTAAATTACCGGGCAATGTTTATAATACCGGGCAATGTTTATAATACCGGGCAATGTTTAAATTACCGGGCAATGTTTAAATTACCGGGCAATGTTTATAATACCGGGCAATGTTTATAATACCGGGCAATGTTTAAATTACCGGGCTATGTTTAAATTACCGGGCAATGTTTATAATACCGGGCAATGTTTATAATACCGGGCAATGTTTAAATTACCGGGCAATGTTTATAATACCGGGCAATGTTTATAATACCGGGCAATGTTTATAATACCGGGCAATGTTTAAATTACCAGGCAATGTTTAAATTACCGGGCAATGTTTAATTTGCCGGGCAATTTTCAAATTGCCGGAACTAAATTTTTAAAGTTTTAATTCGTGTCGTATACGTTTTATAAACATTATTTCATAAGGGTTTCATTTGTTATTGTTTTACATGTTGAATAGAAAAATTAATTCTAAGTTTGCTTCCAAAGCAACAATAAATAAATAAATAGCAAAAAAACAAAAACAACACAACATAGGTCTGCGACTTAATGTTTGTCGTAAAAAAAATATATCAAACAATCATTAAAAAAAAAAAAGTAGTGTCGAATGTTCTTAATCAATGAATAGAACAAAATATATTCATGTTTTAATTTGCGTCGTAATTTATAGCGGGCAATTTTGTAATTGTTATAATGGGTGATGAGTAATGATTTTAACGGGTAATTCATGTTGTAGCGGGCAAATAAAAAATTACCTCACGTTTAAATTCGTGTCGTAGGTCATGCGGGCAATCTCATTATAACTGCCTGAGTAGTTAGAGTGTATGTAAACATAACTTTTAGCCGGTTCGGAGGACCGGGCACATAACGGCTTGTATATATATAAATCTCAAAAGGAATATGTGGCTGGCTGGGTATGTACATACCGCATAATCTTTTTAAATACTGGACATAAAAACGTGAAATTTGCTACAAATATTCTTTGCGTTACGGCGGTGAACACTGTCAAGGTTTTAAAAAAATTAAAATGACCGCAGTGGTCAGTTTGGTCAAAAAACGCGAATAAAACGACATATTTTGGGTTCATGTTAAAATTGCCGTTCCAACTTTTTATAGTTTTTCGATCGATCGCGCTAAAAAAATAAAAAAAAGGATGGCGTTGAGATTTTTTTCAGGATGACGTCATCAAAGTTTGCGCAGAGATAGCTAGCCGGCTTTTCGTTTTGACGTCATCAAATTTTGCGTATTCATTTAAAATTAACTTTGCTTCAACCTTTGCTAATGTACTTTATGAATGAATAGAACAAAATATATTCACGTTTTAATTTGCGTCGTAATTTATAGCGGGATATTTTTAAATTGTTATAATGGGTAATGATTAATGGTTTGAATGGGTATCTTACGTTGTATCTGGGAAATACAAAATTCCTTCACGTTTTTATTCGTGTTGTATGTGTCC
Organism: Anisus vortex; assembly: GCA_949126835.1. Taxonomy (NCBI): domain Eukaryota; kingdom Metazoa; phylum Mollusca; class Gastropoda; family Planorbidae; genus Anisus; species Anisus vortex. The sequence goes on from OX421497.1 coordinate 11,692,859, forward strand.
ACAGAATAGGTATAAAACAGAATGCGCAATCGCATTTTATTTCTGTTTTGGGCAGTAATACCGACGCCATACTAAGCCTATTTAAACGCAGTGGTCCTGGTTACACTCTATATTTATGCTTATTTAGCCTACAACGTCCTTTTCTTCAAATCTACAAGTTTGAACACCCAAAGCTAATAGTTCAGGCAAAATGTGCATAAACGGTTGTGTAATAAACTACAACAATGATGCGAAAACGACTGATTATCGTAAAAAAAAACATGTCAAACTGCATGGCTTTCCTGACTCCATAAAGGATAAACAACGGCATAAACAACCTCATATTAACTCATTATGAATTATATGCCTATTTCCCTTCATAATTTTAAAAGTTTATTTTGGTTTAAAAAGTATATATTTATGTACCGGTAGCCGTAGCAATTTAGTTACCGGTACCGAGCTACGTCTAAGCCATTTTTTTTCAAATCAGTACCGGGTAATAAATATTTTTACATCATATTGGCCTAATCCTATAATGTTCAAAACAAAATGGGTAATTAAGTCAAATTTATATAAAAGTAAGCCTATAATGAAAGATAATGTAGGCCCTATATATATTGTATATATTTATGGCAGACGTAGATATCCTTTCTCATTTTATTATAGTAGCGTCTCTATCGACCGCTGCATTGCGGAAAATGGTAACTTTCAGTGACTGCGTATATAGAGATTGTGCATTCTGTTCTATACCTATTCTGTGTATACGTCTTATAAACTTTGTAGCGGGAAATTTTTCAATTGCCAGGCAATGTTTAAATTGTCGAGCTCAACGTTTTAAAGTTTTAATTTGTATCGTATACGTCTTATAAACTATGTAGCGGGAAATTTTTATATTGCCGGGCAATGTTTGAATTTGCCAGACCAACTTTTTAAAGTTTTAATTCATGTCGTATACGTTGTATAAACTATGATTCATATCGGTTTCAGTTGTTATTGTTTTTCCTGTTGAATTTAAAATTTAATTTTAAGTTTGCTTCCAAAGCAACAATAAATAAATAGAAAATATCACCAACAAAAAAACACACAAAAAAAAAAATATTGATCTACGACTAATGTTGTAGAAAAAAAAAATCAAACAATCATTTTTGAATTAACAGTACTTTTTAAAAGACATGTGAGTTCTATTTTACAGAAAGAGTTTAATTACCCAATAAACTCACAAAATTCGATCATAGTGGTCATACTTTGAGCAAGAAATAAAAAAAAATTATTATTATTTGTTTTTCCTTTTTAGTTGTATATTGAATTGGTGTATAATAAAGTGTGCAAAACAAAAATAAATTTAAAAAATACTGACCACAAAAAAAAAAACATACTACTTTATGTATGTTGCGAAAACAAAACTAAAAAACTATAATGTGTCAAGCATATTCTAAAAAAAAGCCCGTACGAAGAATCGGGCACATAACGGCTTGTATATATATAAATCTCAAAAGGAATATGTATGTGGCTGGCTGGCTGGCTGGGTATGTACATACCGCATAATCTTTTTAAATACTGGACATAAAAACGTGAAATTTTCTACAAAAATTCTTTGCGTTACGGCGGTGAACACTGTCAAGGTTTTAAAAAAAATAAAATGACCGCAGTGGTCAGTTTGGTCAAAAAACGCGAAAAAAAAACGACATATTTTGCGTTCATGTTGAATTTGCCGTTCCAACTTTTTATAGTTTTTCGATCGATCGCGCTAAAAAAATAAAAAAAAGGATGGCGTTGAGATTTTTTTCAGGATGACGTCATCAAAGTTTGCGCAGAGATAGCTAGCCGGCTTTTCGTTATGACGTCATCAAATTTTGCGTATTCATTTAAAATTAACTTTGCTTCAACCTTTGCTAATGTACTTTATGAATGAATAGAACAAAATATATTCACGTTTTAATTTGCGTCGTAATTTATAGCGGGATATTTTTAAATTGTTATAATGGGTAATGATTAATGGTTTTAATGGGTATCTTACGTTGTATCTGGCAAATACAAAATTCCTTCACGTTTTTATTCGTGTTGTATATGTCCACAGAATAGGTATAAAACAGAATGCGCAATCGCATTTTATTTCTCTTTTGGGCAGTAATACCGACGCCATACTAAGCTTATTTAAACGCAGCGGTCCTGGTTACACTCTATATTTATGCTTATTTAGCCTACAACGTCCTTTTCTTCAAATCTACAAGTTCGAACACCCAAAGCTAATATTTCAGGCAAAATGTGCATAAACGGTTGTGTAATAAACTACAACAATGATGCGAAAACGACTGATTATCGTAAAAAAGAGCATGTCAAACTGCATGGCTTTCCTGACTCCATAAAGGATAAACAACAGCATAAACAACCTCATATTAACTCATTATGAATTATATGCCTATTTCCCTTCATAATTTTAAAAGTTTATTTTGGTTTAAAAAGTATATATATTTATGTACCGGTAGCCGCAGCAATTTAGTTACCGGTACCGAGCTACGTCTAAGCCATTTTTTTTTTCAAATCAGTACCGGGTAATAAATATTTTTACATCATATTGGCCTAATCATATAATGTTCAAAACAAAATGGGTAATTAAGTAAAATTTATATAAAACTAAGCCTATAACGAAAGATAATGTAGGCCCTATATATATTGTATATATTTATGGCAGACGTAGATATCATGTCTCATTTTACTATAGTAGCGTCTCTAGCGACCGCTGCATTGCGGAAAATGGTAACTTTTAGTGAGTGCGTATATAGGGATTGTGCATTCTGTTCTATACCTATTCTGTGTATACGTCTTATAAACTTTGTAGCGGGAAATTGTTCAATTGCTAGGCAATGTTTAAATTGCCGAGCTCAACGTTTTAAAGTTTTATTTTATATCGTATACGTCTTATAAACTATGTAGCGGGAAATTTTTATATTGCCGGGCAATGTTTAAATTTGCCGGACCAACTTTTAAAAGTTTTAATTCATGTCTTATACGTTGTATAAACTATGATTCATATCGGTTTCAGTTGTTATTGTTTTTCCTGTTGAATTTAAAATTTAATTCTAAGTTTGCCTCCAAAGCAACAATAAATAAATAGCAAATAACACCAACAAAAACAAAAAAAAATAAAAAAAATATTGATCTACGACGAATGTTGTAGCAAAAAAATATATCAAACAATCATTTTCGAATTAACAGTACTTTTTAAAAGACATGTGAGTTCTGTTTTACAGAAAGAGTTTAATTACCCAATAAACTCACAAAATTCGATCATAGTGGTCATACTTTGAGCAAGAAATAAAAAAAAATTATTGTTATTTGTTTTTCCTTTTTAGTTGTATATTGAATTGGTGTATAATAAAGTGTGCAAAACAAAAATAAATTTAAAAAATACTGACCACAAAAAAAAAACATACTACTTTATGTATGTTGCAAAAACAAAACTAAAAAACTATAATGTGTCAAGCATATTCTAAAAAAAAGCCCGTTCGAAGAATCGGGCACATAACGGCTTGTATATAGATAAGTTTATTCACACACATATATTTTTATGTCCTCACAATTCATATGAATATCCATGCACAATGATATCTGTATATATATTCACTCAATAGCATAGCAATTTATAAAATAGAATTTACAGAATAGATTCACAGAGATCTCTCATATTATGTCCATTACAAAATCTCCACATAAAAATACAGCTCCTCTCTCTACAAAAGCTGAATGCCCACTACTCTACCAATGTCAAGTCTCGTAACCTTTCCTCCGATCTTTTCTAACCTAACACGTGAATTAACAACACCACTGCGCAATTATTATAGTCTCCGTCTGCTTTTGCTATCCAAGGTCAAGGTCTACTCTTCTTTTCATTGGTTATCTCTCTTTGACCATAGACTATTTATTATGTTCTATTTCAATCACTGACTTACCCCCCTTGCCCATAAATAAAATGACATTCATGGCATTTTTATATCCAAAACATAATTAATATATCCATATAGGTCATAAATCAATACATAGATTATGTTATATATAAATAAATCATACATGTAATAATATTTGTTAGTATAGTTTGTTAGTTATTGTTAGTAGACAATGTTAGTAAGTGTAATTATGTACAATGAGTTTGTGACTGTTTACATGGCTAATTTTGACAATATGTCAGGTATGTGATTGTCTGTCCCTTTAATACTTTGTATGTTAATCACTAAGTTTCATTGCAAATTTATTGATCCTATTATTGTTCACGTTGCTCACATTGAAATTAATCAAAGGTTTGTGATCTGTAAATATTGTAAATTTACGACCCAACAAATATCTTCTTAGTTTAGTTACTGCCCATACAATGGCCAAACCTTCCAACTCAATTACAGAGTACTTTTCCTCTGCTTTTGTCAGTGATCTACTTATATACAATGCTGGTTTGTAAATACCCATAATTTTCTTTTCTTTTTTACTTGTCATATTACTATTTTCCTTCAGACAATGTTTCATTAAACATGCACCAAGACCTTGCCTAGAGGCATCAGTAGCTAAAATGATTGTATCTTTAGCTGAAATGGTAGTTAAAATTGGTTCTTTAGAAAATAAAATTTTTAAATTTTGCATTGCTTTTTCACATTCTGAAGTCCAATTAATTTTTGTATTAGATTGACCATTCCTTGTTAAATTTACAAGTGGTTTTACTATTTGACTGTAATTTTCAATGAAATCTCTATAGTAACCAAATAGTCCTAACAAAGCTCTGACTTGTTTTTTTGTTTCAGGCTTCTTTATGTTCAACATTTTTTCTTGCATCCTATCAATTGGTTGTATTGCCTGATCTTTAAATTTATGTCCTAAAAATTCAATTTCATTCTGAGCTAATTTCATCTTTTGTGGTGAAATAGTTAGATTATGTTCAGCTAGTATTGCTAACAATTCTTCTAAAACTTTCAAATGTTGTTCCCAAGTCTCAGTGAATATGCAAATATCATCTACATAATGAACAATATTGGGATGTCTAGGTATTATTTTGCGCATCATTTTAGTAAATGCTGCAGTACTATTAATCAATCCGAAAGGCATTACATTCCATTCATATAATCCTTGATCTGTTGTAAATGCCGTGTATTGTTTAGATTGTTCCTGCATAGGAATTTGCCAAAATCCTCTAGTTAAATCTAAGGTAGAGAATATTTTTCCTTTCCATATCTCATTAACAATGTCGTCTATATTAGCTAAGCCTTCCTGATCTATTTTTGTAACTGCATTCAGTTTCCGATAATCAGAGCATAATCTAATGCTATTATCTTTCTTCTTTACTATCACCATAGGTGACGAAATTTGTGATATCGATTTGCGTATCAGCCCTTCTTTTAACAATGTATCTAACTCTTTCTCAACATTTGCTTTCTGCATTTGGGGTACCTGATATACTTTGGCTCTAAAATGTGTTTCATCATTTAATTCTATACAGTGTTCTATTGTCTCTGTATGACCAGGTTTGTCTGAAATTACTTTTTCAAATTTCTTTAATATTTCCTTCACTTCTTTGATTTGTAATTCTGTTAAATGAGCTAAAGAAATGTCTTTATAGCTTTTAGTATTGCTATTTTGTAGTACATTACAATTTTGCACTTGTGAAACATTTGTGTCATCATTCAGTTTTATCACTACATAATCTTCAATACTATTTTCAGACGTCACATTATGTTCAATTTTGTTAATGTTTTCAGCTGTCACTGAATATTTTCTAAGATCATTGATTGTTGAGAGAGAAAGGGGTAAGATAGATAAGTAACATTGAGGTCGTGAGTGGGAATGTTTTTTCAACGGCCTACCACAGTATGTTGCTCTAACCTAGATGTATTGTTTTATTTTATCCTGGCCCAGTTTCACTTGTGACATTTAATTAGGAAACGTATTAACAGGTAGAATGTTTCCCAGATAATCAGTCTCCACGTATCCCCCAGTTTTAATAACATTGACCCTCACCCTCAGGTTGACGTACACACAGGTCCCATTGACAACTATGTTGTTATATTAAATAGAACTTTCTCTGCCTTGGGTGTTTAATCCAGGACAAACATTCAGTGATTAATGAATGTAATTTTAGGATGTTAGTTCTGCCATTGTAATCTCCATTAAAGATCAACATTAGGTGTCCTCGGCCCCTTTCGCCAATTAACCCATTTCAGTTTGTATTTTTAAGGAAGGAATGTTTCTTGTTTACTTAAGCATTGCCCGAAAGTCTAGGGGGTGATAAAGCTGTATATATAAGACAATTATTCCTCGTAAAGGGGACAGTGTAGATTTTGCTATCGATGTGTCCATTTGTGTTAGAGCTAGGTAGAGAGTAGTCACATATATAGATGTATAGATAGTTGATAGTAGTGTAGATGTTGAGCAATAGAGTAAGCTATCATATTGTAGAGTACAGTCAGCAATGTAACTTTTATTTCAGTATATATATATATATATATATATATATTAAATTTGATATGTGTTACACAAGCTTTGGAGTTAATTTCATTTTGGTGTGAAAGTGTTGTACGGAATTAGAACCTCAAGAGATATGAACTCGTAACATTGATATGAAATTTTCTTATAGAGTCTTTTACAGAGATTTCATATGAAACTGTATTAATTCTTTTTTTAACAGTATATGGACCATGCCATTCCTTATTACTATTTGTTGGTGTTGGTGAAAAAACCAATACTAGATCATTAGGTTTCAAGGTTCTCAAATACCTATGTTTGTTTTTTATTTCTCTTTGTTTTTGTCCTGACATTTTTAAATTTTCATTGGCTATTTTATTTACATAATCAAGTTGAGATTTTAAATCTTCAATATACTCTTCTGTATTATACTCAATGTCATCATTATCAAGTATTGTATTTTTGAAATTGTCCAAAGGACTATTGGCTTGTCTTCCAAACATTAGTTCAAATGGTGAATAATTAGTTGTCTGGTGTATAGCATTACGATATGCGAACAAAAGCATAGGTAAATAAACATCCCATTCCTTAGGCTTATCTATACAGCATTTTTGGATCATTAGTTTAATTGTCTGGTTAAATCTCTCCACACATCCATTCGACTGTGGATGATATCGAGTGGAAAATATCTGGGTTATTTCTAGCAATTCATGGAATGCTTTAGTTAAATTGGAAACAAACTGTGTCCCATTGTCACTTAATATGTCCATAGGAAAACCATACTTTGTAAATACGGACAACAAAGCCGTACAAATGCGTTCAGATGTTATGTCTTTCAGTGGAATAACCTCTACCCATTTTGTGGCTAAGTCAATGATAACTAAAGCAAATATGTTTTTATTAGTTTTAGTCATTGTCATGGGACCTATTATGTCTATTGCAACCTTATGAAATGGTATTCCTATCACATTAAATTCTTGAATGGGAGCTATGTGAGTAGATGTGTTCTTATTTTTTCTTAAACAACAATTACAACATTCTTTTATGTGATGTTGAATGTCTCTTTTCATTCCCTTCCACCAAAAATTTCTTTTTACTGTATGGTACGTCTTATCTGTACCTAAATGTCCACTTAGTGGTTTACTATGTCCAGCTACAATTATTGTATTTACTAATGTCTTGGGAACTATTATCTGCTCTTCTCTGTTATGCATTTGTGCATCTATATTGAATCGAATAACTATTCCATTCTTTATTTCTATACCTATATTCTGTTTGAATTCACCTTCTTTAGTATTTGTTTTATTTTCTAACAATTTATTTATATAGTCATCTTTTTTCTGTTCAGCTTGTAACAATTGATGAGTTATTTTACCCATTTCAAGCACTGTTTTTTCATTATGCTTTACAGTGTTTATTTCAGCAAATGTTTGTTTCTCTACCTGATTCTTTTCATGATTACTTATTTCTGGTTTATATGTCTCTTTCTTGCTAATAGCTACAGTTAAATGTTTGTTTAAGACATCTTTTTGGTTTTCATAGTTATCCAAATGATCATTTGCTATCTTTAAAGCTTTATCATGATTTCTGACATGCTGAGTCAAAATTATAGATTTCAATTCACCAGGAACATTCAATTCCTTACACACATTTTCAAACTCATCTATGTATTGACCAATTTGTTGAGTACCATTCCAATTATGGAAGTTATTTTCTTTACTTTTTAGTTTCACAGGTTCCAACATGTTTATCCATTCATGTGATTGAACATTATTTGACTTCAAAATGCATAGATTTTGAGATAGTGTACTGATGGGATCATTATTGAATTTATTCAAAGTCATAGGATTCTGAATTTCTTTTATATCTAGTCTATTCCTAATCCATTCTTCAAAAATTTGTACTGAATTGTCTGGTTTAACATTGGTTGCATTACCTATGATAAGTGGAGCGGTGCATTTGGGCATTACGACAGCTTTTACTTTCCCTGCGATCCAAGGGGTGTCAATTAAAATATTTGCACATTTGCATGTAATGGAACTCCCATCACCTAGTGTAATTATTTCTATGTCATCAATATATTGATCAGACTCAACTAGATTAGCTTGTACTATTAAGCACGAGCACCCAGTGTCTCTCAATGTCATGGTCTGAATATGATTAACATAAGAAGGGAACAAGTATAACTGTCCACCTGCTTCATGTATGTTAGTAAAGTATTTTCCGGTATTAGATTTTGGTGCTACAGTTGAAAAATTGTTACTTTGAGAAAAGTTACTGTCAAACAATTGTTTAGGTTCAGTTTGTTGGCCCTGAAACGGTGATGAACAATCATAAGATATGTGCCCATAACCCTGACAATTATAACATCTTATTGATGTAGGATTATCATTGACCCTATTGCTATTGCCTCTAGACTGATTGTAAGAACCTCTACTATTATTGCCACTATAATAGCCTCTGTTGTTGTTACCTCTAGTTTGTTTAAAGTAACCTCTATTATTATTATAGTAACCTCTATTATTGTTGTTACCTCTATTAAAAAATCTACCATTATTTTGGTTATTAGAATTAGTGTTTCTTGTGGGTGACAAACTATGTCTTCTGAAAGGATAGTTAGTGTTCCTAGCATTACTCCTATTTTGGTTTCTTGGTCTGTTGTCCTGATTTTGATATGCATTGAAAACATTCAAGTTGTTTTCAAAAGCATTCAAATTATTTGTATCTTCAGTTTTACTAAGTGCCACACCAGGATGACTGTCCTTGTAATTATTTAAGGCTGTTTTCAATTCCTCTACATTTCTAATGTTTCTTTCTTTAAGATATGTAAATAGTTCTGGAGTGGCCATTGTGAGAATTTTATCAATAATTATCATGTCTAATATATGTATGGGATTATTTATGTCAACTTTACTTAGTGTTAACCATTTTTCTAGGTATTGGCTTATGTCATTAATGAACCTATCAGTGTTGTCACTAGCTTCCAGTCTAACCTTATGAAATTGTTTTCTATAATGATCAGGTGTAAAATTATAAAAATTGAACATTGCTGCTTTTATTTGATCATATGTTCTACCAATTCCTTCACCTACTGCTTTTAGCCCATTTTCTTTAACTGCTCCTAATAATTTAGCAGCCCATTTATCTTTTGGTAAGTTATTAGCTATACAATTTTCCTCAAAAATAGATAAGAAACTATCTAAATTATTTTCATTTCCATCAAAGGGCTGTACGTTAAATTTGTCATTAACCTTATGATGATTGTGAGATTCTGTTAACTTAATTTTTCCTAACTCTCAGTTTCATACCTTTTATGTTCTAATTCTGTGTGCTGAGCTATTTTCAATTTTTCAATTTCTCTATCTTCTGCGTGCTGAGCTATTTTTAGTTTTTCAAATTCTCTATCTTCAGCTCTTTTATCTCTTTCCTTATTTTCTATCTCTTTTTGTTCTTGTTTTTGTGCTAAAGTCCAAGCCTGAACTTTTTCTTCAATAAATTTCATCATGTCTTTTTTTTCTATTTCATATTCCATAGCTAATTCTTTAGCCCTGGCATACATTTGTGCATTAGTTTCAAACGAAGCCATTTTTTTTTATTTGCTTATTTGTCCAGTGTTATTATGTATTTGTTATTACACAATTTTTAAAGTATGTTTTATTTATTACACAAATTCAATTTATTTGTACTGTGACCAACTTAATCATATACTGATATGATTAATAACACAGATTCTATATATTAGTTATACTAAAATGTGACCCAATGATAATCAAAGCTTGATGACTTACATGATTATTTGTTCACATTTATATTTTTATAGAGTTCGTCAAAGCTTGATGACTTATATGACTAGTCTCTTTCTTGACCTAATCACACTAAGTTCCTACGGTAGGACAATAAATGTGCAATGATAAAATAATTTATTTACTCACCATAAATTACTTGAGTCAAATGAAAGTTCAACTTCTGGACCACCCCAAAATTTACTATGTGTTACAAAGCTTATTTTATGACTATTTATACAATGTACTGAATCTGTATGTGCGCAATATTATGTTACCTTACAAGTATGTTATTGCATCTTTTAAAAGAATTCAAAACTTAATTATATTATTTACAGTACTCCAAAGTTATTTGCATAATAAATTATTTGCTACTTTACAAATAATGCATATGAACACAAAAAACAAAATAATTGCTGCTTTAAATAGACAATACTAAGAGGAATTCAACAATAGAATTACAATATATAAACATTGACCAAACAATATGATGTTTTAATAACAATACAACAATTATTTACGATCACAAACAAGACTTACACAGCTAACGACTATATTTGTAAATAAAACAAATATCCCTATAGAATCATCTACATTAAAACCTCGAAAAGAAACAGAATTAGAGTAAAGACAGAAGTAAAAGTATTGAGGTCTTAACATAGACTACCTCCAACCTCCCACACATATATATTGTATACATATAACATGAAATTATTATATTTAACAAAGTAATTACTGATAGAGAAAGGCAGTAATTACACATAAGAAAGAGGATATAGTAACGATCAGTGTCAGTTTCTTCAATGACTTGATGTAACGATAGTAACGATCAGTGTCAGTTTCTTCAATGCCTTGATGTAATGTTAACACAATATTCCGACTATGACGAGTCTGAAAGTTTTACATATCCATGTATGACTAGCATACGGTAGGCACACTATGACAATTGTGTGATCTGTCTTCACTTCACGTGAAATCTGCCATCTCCGATGGGAACTGGATATTTAAAATAGGTACTGTGTATATCACAAGATCTTTACATCTGACTTCCGGCTAATTTGTTTACTGACATTCAATGTTACGTCGGGATGTATATGTACAATAAAATAATTAATCAAAGTTGATAAGGTTGATAAAGTTCAACAATAATTATTCAAAGTTCACTGATGCTGTATAATATTTAAGAACGAAGGTGATTGACAACAGTGTGCCGCCATTTTGAATCAACAATAATTATTCAAAGTTCAAGGTTGAAGAACCAAGGTGCGCCGCCATTTTGAATCCATTAGGAAATTAAATCAAGTTAAAAATGTCTAAAATGTCTAAAATGTTTTCCGTTGACAAAACTTTATATTTGAGATGTTGAGTTCATAGTATTATTGGTCTTTGCTTTAGTAGTACTTTGTTATGTAGTACTAGTGTTTACACGCAATTCAAGTATATACTTGATATTAAAATATTGAGGGTCGGCAAATTCTTCATGCCCTGGGCCTCCACTGCATAGTACGTATTGTACGACGAACAAAAAATTTTGATTTTTATTACTTGCCAACGTTTTTTCTTTATGGTAGTTTCCGCTTGCCACCAGTTGTAAGTTGTCTGTTTCTGTACTTCATTCACTCACACATATCTTCGAGGCGTTCATAAAAATACTTAACACTCCAGGAACAGTAAAATATATAGATAAGTTTATTCACACACATATATTTTTATGTCCTCACAATTCATATGAATATCCATGCACAATGATATCTGTATATATATTCACTCAATAGCATAGCAATTTATAAAATAGAATTTACAGAATAGATTCACAGAGATCTCTCATATTATGTCCATTACAAAATCTCCACATAAAAATACAGCTCCTCTCTCTACAAAAGCTGAATGCCCACTACTCTACCAATGTCAAGTCTCGTAACCTTTCCTCCGATCTTTTCTAACCTAACACGTGAATTAACAACACCACTGCGCAATTATTATAGTCTCCGTCTGCTTTTGCTATCCAAGGTCAAGGTCTACTCTTCTTTTCATTGGTTATCTCTCTTTGACCATAGACTATTTATTATGTTCTATTTCAATCACTGACAATGTCAAAGGCGTCATCCTGGTATTTGGGTAAATGCTTTTATTTCTGTCAAATCTCAAAGGAATACCCAACACTTTGCGTAAGTTGTATGCACCGGAATTTCTTTTTAGAACACTGTATATTATGATACCAACTCGGCATGTCCGCGCCCCCATACTTCCCTGGAAACGCTAGCGCCCATGCTACATACTAGGTCACACACCTGACCTGTCTCTAGTTGCCTCATGAAAAATCTAGTATAAAATTTTTAAATGCCAAAAACAACTAAATAATAGAATTAATTAACTATATTGTATTAAAATACTACATTAAAAGACTACATTAAAAAAATACATGAAAAGACCACATTAAACGACCACATTAAAATACTACATTAAAATACTACATTAAAAGACTACATTAAAATACTACTTTTAAAAACTTTATTAAAAGACCACATTAAAATACTACATTAAAATACTACATTAAAAACTACATTGAAAGACTACATTAAAAGACAACATTAAAAGACTTTTTTAATGACTTTTTTAAACTACCACATTAAAAGACTACAGTAAAAGACTGCATTAAAAGACTACACTGAAAGATTACATTAAAAGACTACATTAAAAGACTACATTAAAAGACTGCATTGAAAGACTACATTAAAAAACTACATTAGAAGACTACTTTTAAAGACTTAAACAACCACATTAAAAAACTACATTAAAAGACCAATTATAATAAACAATTATAATATAATACTAAACCGAACGAGGAACATTACAAGTAAATAAGGCGCAGTACTCTGTACATTACTAGAAACATTACTATCACTTTTTTAAAAATGACCACAAAGCAGTCTATACCGCCGCTCACGCCTACCGCCTGCTATTCTTTCAATTTCCCTGTAGCAAAGTACAACTCCAAGGTCATAATTCAAGTGTGCTAACGTACAAGACTGGATGAAGTTCAGAGCAATTTGAGTTATATTTAAGTCATGCCAGACAAGACAAAATTTTACCACCAAGGACACACCGTTTCAATGATTGTGTGGTCAGGACAATGCTAGTTCGCATTTTTTTACTTATCACTTCAACGGATCTGGCTAAACTCAGTAGGGGGGGGGGGACAAGGGGTGAAGGGGTTAACCCCTAGGGGGCAAAGTCTAGAACTGAGTCTAGAATATTATATGGAAATACAATCTGGGAAATATTTAGACAGCGATAATTAAAGTAGGAATAAAAGAAAAGTGAGTTAAGAACGGAAAAAAAAGTCTTAAAATGACTACAGTGAAAAAAAAAGAAAAAAAAAGACTTCCATAAAAACAAAACCTTCAAGTAAACTCAAGTATTGAGTCAAGTATTGACGATGGAAAAAAATATAAATGAACAATTGCCTTTGCGAATATTGAGACTAGAAACACAAAATATTGAGGGCAGAACATAAATACAAAAGCAATTGAATGTATGAAGAACAATAAAATATGAAATTTATAAACAGTCGAAACAAATTATACAATTTATTGACAGCCAGAACAAGACTAGACACAAATGTTTACAATAAAAAAAATATTGACAGCAGAACAGAAAAACGAACTCAAAATATTGACAGCAGAACAGAAAAACTAATTAAAAATATTAACAGCAGAACAGAAAAACTAACTAAAATATTGACAGCATTTCAGAAAAAGTAAATTAAAATATTGACAGCAGTACAGAAAAACTAAATAAACATACTGACAGCAGTACAGAAAATTTAGCAAAAACAAATATTGACAGCAGTACAGAAAAACTAAATAAACATACTGACAGCAGTACAGAAAATTTAGCAAAAACAAATATTGACAGCAGTACAGAAAAACTAACTAAAAATATTGACAGCATAACAAAACTAGAAAAAGAAAATATTTACCATAAAAAAATATTGAACGCACAAAAAAACTAAGCTTAAATAAAAATATTGACAGCTGAACAAAAAACTAAATAAAAATATTGACAGCAGAACAAATAAAAATTACAGAAAAATATTGACAGTCGACGCAAAATCGAAAAAAACAAAACAACCAGCAATATAAACAGCTGAACTAGAAAAGAAAATTCAATTAAGCAAATAGCCCAAGAAATTAAAATCCTAGAAATAACGCGCCTTTGTACTGAATGGAGAATACCATTTCCTTCGTTAGGTTTAATTGTATTAAATCGGTCATCGTGACCTGCACGTGCATGGGCGTTTCCAACGACACGTGGCACGTCTTGGTCATTTCATTTAAAAACCTTCAACAATAACAGTAACAGATCATTAAGCTCAATTAAAATTCCGCCAACGATAAAGTCCGAGCAGATGAGGTTGGAGTTGAGGGTGGGGTGGGGAGGGGGCGTGGTGCTGGGTCGTCTGGACCTTCTGGACAGTTTATTTAAAACAGCTTATTGCAGGCTGAAGCAACGCATGTTCCGCAAAGTACGAATCGGAGCAAGTGAAATGTGCCCCCTGTGGAATAGCCTCCAAGAATACGGAACATGTCTTTCAGACCTGCCCCATATAGCACTCTACCCGGTCAGCCATATAGCCCCCAGGAAACTACCTTCAATGATAAAATGAATGGTGGACTGCAGCCAAAGACAGCCACCGCGCACTTCATTAAAAATAATTGGACTTGTCAGAATCTTCTTAATTATAACTTTGAGAACGAAGACGAAGAAGTCCATTTCGAGCTATGGTGTGTGCATTCATACGACTTGAGGAACCGTAAAGTCATTCACTGATGACGTAAGACTCCTAGAAGTAACAATAATAGCGATTATGCATGCATAGTGAATCTAACAGTGATTGCATTCTAACACTTCCGGTCCTATTCGTTAATTTACTGACAAAACATGCAAACATATCCAGTTTTGCATATAAAATCAAATCACTAGACGCAATCATTTACATAAAACACCAGATAAAGTTGAGAAAATGTTGGTTTTTTTTTTAAGCAGAAGCTTTTCAACTCCGTTGCATTCTTTCCCCTTAAAAGAAAAGAATGAAAGAATAATAAAAAAACAGATTGTTCGATAGATCGATAAATATTTAGTTAAATAGTTGAACATATAATAACTTAATAATAGTTTCATAAAATTGCTTCATACATATTCTGGATGTATAGACAAAAAGATACAGAGATCGACAGATAGAAAGAAAGAAAGAAAGAAAGAAAGAAAGATAGATAGAAAGATAGAAAGATCGAAAGATCGAAAGATCGAAAGATCGAAAGATAGAAAGATAGAAAGATAGAAAGATAGAAAGATAGAAAGATAGAAAGATAGAAAGATAGAAAGATAGAAAGATAGAAAGATAGAAAGATAGAAAGATAGAAAGATAGAAAGATAGAAAGATAGAAAGATAGAAAGATAGAAAGATAGAAAGATAGAAAGATAGAAAGATAGAAAGATAGAAAGATAGAAAGATAGAAAGATAGAAAGATAGAAAGATCGAAAGATAGAAAGATAGAAAGATAGAAAGATAGAAAGATAGAAAGATAGAAAGATAGAAAGATAGAAAGATAGAAAGATAGAAAGATAGAAAGATAGAAAGATAGAAAGATAGAAAGATAGAAAGATAGAAAGATAGAAAGATAGAAAGATAGAAAGATAGAAAGATAGAAAGATAGAAAGATAGAAAGATAGAAAGATAGAAAGATAGAAGGATAGAAGGATAGAAGGATAGAAAGATAGAAAGATAGAAAGATAGAAAGATAGAAAGATAAAAAGATAGAAAAATAGAAAGATACAAAGATACAAAGATACAAAGATACAAAGATACAAAGATAGAAAAATAGAAAGAAAGATAGAAAGAAAGAAAGCTAGAAAGATAGGAGAATAAATACATAAACAATTTAACGGCCCACCAGATCGATAAATAGGCGGCGAGATATTTGGAAATATTTAGAGATATTTATTATAAACATATAATAAAAATATAAACTATTGGATAGATATATTATTAAAAAGATAGATCAATCAATATTACCACTGTTATCTATTTAAAGGTAATGGATGTATCAGGCACTCGCCGTTTTAGAAACCTTACAATAATTCCCCTGTATATACGACTTTCCCTACTAGCTTTATCCATACTATAGACTAGTATAGAGTATAGACTTTATCTCCCCTATTTAACTGGCATCTTACATACTCTTACCTCCCCTATTTAACATGCTCACAGTTCTACTGAGCAATCAGAAATTAACTTTCAGCAAGAATTGCAACTATTGCCTTAAATAACGTTCAAAAATGTATTGGCTTTTTTTTAAATATATATTTGAATCTCAAGTTTTATTCTGTTCCTCTGTCGTGCATTTTAAAACCCCCCAAACTCAAGTTTTAAAAAACTCAATTCATGAAATTTGAGACTGTTCAACATTATTTATTGAATTCTCCATCAGGTTCACTTTTTTTTTCTGTTCTTTTTTTTTCTTTCCTCCATAGTCCCAATGGTCTGTCTAAAGGCCAAAAAAAAATTTAATCTGCTGGTGTTAAAGCACTTTGAGAAATTGACTGGAGAGATCTAGATAAAATATGACACTAATGCTATCGAGCTTATAATGGAGGGGGGTAGGCCATTGGGAAGTGGGATCTTTCTACAATAAAGCGAATTTGTGAGTACTTGTGATATTCGTTTTTTTTTTAGGATTGACCAAAACAAGAATAGCTATACATGAGAACTAAAAGTGATAACTAAAAGTAAGAACTAAATGTGAAAATTAAAATTGATAACTAAAATTGAGAACTAAAATTGAGACCTTAAATTGAGCACTAAAATTGAGAACTAAAAGTAAGAATTAAAATTGATAACTTGAATTGAGCACTAAAATTGAGAACTAAAATTGAGAACTAAAATTGAGAACTAAAAGTGCTTAGTGCTTAAACAAGTAAGTAAAGTAACTTTCGGACCAAATTGATCCGTGGGGCCAGTGAATCAGCATTCACCAGTTACTGTGGCCACGGCATACGAGGGGATTGTGTGGCCAGCACAATGCCCAGTCGCCTTTACTTCAACTAAAATCTTATACAAGAGTACTATAAAATAAAGTACTGGCTTTTTTGATGGCCCTGCTAGTACGATGGTATACGTGTTGTCACTACTATGGTCATTACTATGGTC
This sequence comes from Anisus vortex, assembly GCA_949126835.1. Classification (NCBI taxonomy): domain Eukaryota; kingdom Metazoa; phylum Mollusca; class Gastropoda; family Planorbidae; genus Anisus; species Anisus vortex. The sequence continues at coordinate 11,710,274 of OX421497.1, forward strand.
TATAGCAGGGGTCGGCAACCTTTTCCTAACAATGTGCCAAACTAGGATTTCTAAGTCATTCAGCGCGCCAACAACCTGAAAATTAACCTGCTCTACTCCACTTAAAAAAAAATGTAATAGAACAATCAATTTAACTTTGTAGCAAGACCAAGGCTAATAGCTAAGGAGATTATTTATAGAGAAAATCGTTAAAGCGTTTTATATTTAATTAACGTGTTTGTGATTATTATCCTTTTTGTTAGCATTCATATCAAATACAACATTTTATTACTAAACTGATCACATTTATGGTAATTATTGTCTAAAGTCTAAACATTATCATTTGTTAGTCAACATAATGATCTAACACATGCAAGTGTTGATTATATTAATGTCTCAGTTTAACTGAGATGTCCTTAATGTGTTTTAATTTCACATCGGAAATGACTCACTATTGTAAAGTGGAATGAATACTTTGTAATCTTACAAACTGGGTAGTTAATGTAATGTTTGAAAATATACATGAAAATACTTTAATCATATTATATTTATATACTTTCCAAATACTTTTTACAGTTTGATCTTTTCAAAGTTGTATTAGAAATATTAGCTCAAATAAATCGGGTTTCTTATCTCCCTTTAATAAAAAAACGTGTCCTTATTTGATTCAATAGTGATGCCAAACATGTTATATTTTGTAATGTATCAAATATTACTGACTAATTATTATTTCTATAAATAAATCCAACATTATGGTATTCATTACAAGATTTAATTATTAGAGGATTAAAATAATTTACGTTGTAAATAAACATTTTCTGTATTAATTTAAGGCGCTTACATTTTAAACATTAATAATTAGGCTACAGAAATTACATAATATAGTGCTATATTTATTAAATTTAATATATTAATATTTATTATATTTACAAAATTAATTTAAAAAAAATGTTTCAGAGTTACTTATATTTATTTTTAATTAAAGAAGATCAGCATACAAACTCTTTTAAATGTAATAAGTCTATATCAATTAATGAGCGGTCAAGTGTAGGTGACCTCTTTGTATGCTTAAAACAGCTTTCATGTGCGATAAAATCTGTCAAAAGCCGAAAGTAAAAGAGCGAATGCCTAGTAGTTGAGAATAGCAGATGACTTTCCTAAGCAGCTTCCTTCCAGTTTTGTCCACAAATTAGCATTTTTCACATGTTTAAAATTTTACTTGCTGCATTTTAAAATCCGCAATATCTCTCCACTTAAAAAAAAGATCATCATCTAAGAAGGTTGTAGTAATATTGTAATATCAAACCAGTTAGGCTTGATGTGGTATGAAATAATGAGTCCATTAATTTAAAAGTCTTGCCTTTGATTAGAAAACTCCGCTTTGAGTGATTCGATGTACTTCTGAAAAAAGCCCAACTATCTATCTTAATAAACGCCTTCATATAGGGATGTACATGTATATATCCAATTACAAAGAGAATCCATTCCAGTGGTCCTTGTAAATGCAAACTCACTTAAATGTCATTCAGAAACATCGGCTTCAACAGTCAGTTTTTCTCATTTAGAACAGGAAAATGTTGCTGTTTTTTTTTATCAATAATAAACACATCTTGGAGATATCTCGCGTGCCATTGAAAATCGCTCTGCGTGCCAAGTTTGGTTGCCCATGGTCTATAGTATCTATCTATCTATCTATCTGTCCTTCTGTCTATCTATTTATGTTAGGTCATATAGATAAATCGATCAATCTAAATATCTATCTATTATCTATCTTTCTAGCTCTCTATCCATCTATCATCTCTCTCACTAACTATTTATCTATGCACCAACATATCTGTCTGTATGTCTACCTTTCAGTTTCTTTAAATATCTTTGCATTATATAATTCCATATTTAGAGTCCACCTGTCTGTTTATGTGTCCGGCCCACTTTATATATTTGTCTGTGTGTTTGTGTGTTTCTTTATCTATCGCTAATATTAATAAGTTATGCGAGAACAAATGCATATAAGTTCTCTTTTTGAATGGAATCCAGGCATGTGATGGGTTACCTGGAAAACCATCATTTAAACACTAATAACAATGCAAGACTAGACACGGACCACTGATGAGCGCAGGAAGCATAAACATCTTTTTAGAAGGGGCGTCAGTACGATAAGAAGAAAAATAGGTAACAACAAACTTTATTCTCCATGAGTTAAGCATACATACACAGACACACAATGACACACAAAGACACACAAAAAACATACACGCAGACACATTACACATTAAGACACCCGCAGGCACACAAAGACATACAAGGACACACACAGACACGCAGAAACGCAAAGACACACAAAGTCACACAAATACATACAAAGACACACACAATCGCAGACACACAAAGACACACATATAAACCTACACATTAAGACACACACAGACACTAAAAAAGCACAAAGACACACAAAGACACACACATAGGCCTACACATTATGACACACACAGACACACAAAAAAGCACACAGACACGCACAGACACATAAAGACATACAAGGACACACAAAGAGACGCAGACACGTAAAGACACACACAGACACACAGAGACTCACATAGACACAAACATACACAGAGGCAGACATATACATATACATACACAAACGCACAAAAATACAGAAACACACACACATAAATACACATACATGCATGTAAACACACATACCCACTCACATGAACTCACTGAAACAGATAACCATGGCTTGACTTCGCACAATTTCTCAAGAACTTTGGACAATCAACTAGATTTTTCTGAACATCATAATTAGAAAAGAATGAGAGAGTGAGAGAGAGAGAGAGAGATAGAGAGAGAGCGAGAGTGAAAGAGAGAGAGTGAGTAAGAGAGAGAGAGAGCGAGAGTGAAAGAGAGAGTGAGTAGAGTAAGGAAGAGAGAGAGAGAGAGAGCGAGAGTGAAAGAGAGAGTGAGTAAGGAAGAGAGAGAGAGAGAGCGAGAGTGAAAGAGAGAGTGAGTAAGGAAGAGATAGAGAGAGAGAGAGAGAGAGAGAGTGAAAACGTAATTTCGCCAACGTCAACAGGGTAATCAGCCCCTTGTGACAGATGTTCCTTGTCATGACAAATCATGTTGACACGGAGACGCTGAGCCCTGGGGCCGCACGTCAGATCTCCGAAGGTGTCAGTCGTCGGCTTAAAGAACTCGGCGTCGCCTCGCTATTGACGCCTCGAATAACACACAATAGGATACGTTGGCTTAATACACGAAGAGCATATTTGTCGCTTCATGCTCATCGTTATCGTAAATCTAGATATCATGTTCCCTGAATTGATGTTAACTCGTATAACGATGACTCAATAGCTTTATTCCGGCCCAATAACTGGAAAACAATAAACAACAACTAACTATTCAATGATAAGGTTATATCTGTTTATAATGAAACAGTTCTTTAACCAACAGTGTTCAGAAGACACGTAGTCCGTAAAATACTTTAAGATGAGTTCTACTACAGGGTGTAACATTTCTACTTTTTTTTAATACTAGATTATATGGAATATGTCTTTGTGTGTCATTGTGTTTCAGAGTGTGTATGCTTTACTCAATGATAATAAAGTTTGTTGTTAACCTATTTAAAAAATATTAAACATCTTCTTATCTTATACATTACAGACGCCCCTTCTATAAAGAAGATTTTTTGCGCCCTACGCTCATCCGTGGTCCGAGTCTAGTCTTGCATTTTAATTAGTGTTTTAAATGATGGTTTTCCTGGTTTGTTCAGGCAACACATTCAATGCCCAGATGCCGCTCAGAAAGAGTACTTCTATGCATTTGTTCTCGCATGACCTATTAATATAAGCTTTAGATAAATAAACATACAGACAAATATATAAAGTTAGACGGACACACAAACAAACAGATTTTTACTATTTTTTGTTCTAGAGCAGTTTAATTAGAGTGTGACAAAGTAGGATGTTTAATTCATTCAGCGTGCCAAAACCCTAAAGTCTTCTGCGCCACTAATCAATTTCTCGTAAAAACCTTGAATTGCATTTTTGGGGCATCTTCCGCGTGCCATTGATAATCACTTTGCGTGCCAAGCACGGCACGCGTACCATAAGTTTCAAGCCCCTTATTTAGAGTATCGCGCAAAACAAAAAACAAGAAAACATAGGTATATTATTCTGGTAAAAGCATATAGAGCGCTTTAAAAATGCGTATCTAATTTGTACAAACAAGCACAAATGCTTCAAGTGATGCAATACTTTGTAAACTTGACGTTAAAATGAAATTTGGCCCTCGGCTGCGTGCTCGGTTAGCGATTGCAAGTCTTTAATGTGAGAAACAGACACGGGTTGTGATACGACGGGGTGAATGGATGAGATGGTGCATTATGTTTATATGTAACGATGATGATAGGAATATCAGATGTGTAATTGAGTATACAGATAATATGTTGACGTTTTACGTATAATAAAACGTAACAAAATAATTACAACATTTATGTATTGTTTTTATCTATTGGGTATACAATCATTATTTGAACATACATTTTCAATGAGTCATGCAAAAAAACCTTTGATCTATGTTGTTTTGTGTGAACTGTTTTATTTCTAAATTGTGCGAAGAAAATTGCTAACACACATACACACAAATACAACAGACATGAAACAACAAACAATTGACTTAGCTAGGTGAATGATGCTAGACAAGTGAACTAGCTAGACAAGGGAACTAACTAGACAAGTGAACTAGCTAGACAATAGAACTAGCTAGACAGAGTGAACTAGCTAGACGAATGAACTAGTTAAACTAATGGGCCAGCTAAGTTAACTAGCTAGACAAATGAGCCAGCTAATTTAACTAGCTCGACAGGTGAACTAGCTAAACATGTAAACTAGTTAAACAAATGAACTAGATAGACAAATGGGTCAACTAAGTGAACTAGTTAGACGTTATGAAGTTACACTAAGATTAACTAGAACAGGGTTGAACAACGTTATTGGTCAATGCGCCGTGTAAGGATTTTGACACACGATGGGTAGCATTTTCTTTTCGGGCCGTCTTGTGGCACGCAGGCCGGCCGCATGCTGCACGCCTAGATACATCACTTAAATCTATAGCTAACTATGACCAGACAGGGATCATGTTGTATTTATCTGTAACTAAAACAATATAATATAAATATATATACTTTTAACAATCTAATAATAATGTATCATGTTATCAATGATATAAACAAACTAGGTTTACTAGAGAGCTGTCAGATGCACGGTGGGCCGCGCGTTCGTATAGCGTACCTAATGTTTTGGGCTTGAATCCTGGTGAAGTCTGGGATTTGTTTCCTAGGCCTGGAGGGTGCCCCTGAGTCTACCCAGCTCTGATGTGCATCTGACATTAGTTGGTGTCAAAGTAAAGGCGGCTGGGCATTGTTGTGCTGGACACACAATCCCTTAGTATTCTGTAGTCACAGGAACTGGTGACCGCTGATTCATCGGCCCTCTGATCAATTTGGTCCGACGGGTACTTTACTACTTACTAGATCGGAGCGGTTATACGGAGTTTTTTGGCTGGTCACGTGACGATTAATTTAAATTTTATATAGGTCAGTGCTGCTACTTGTCGATTAGTTGGCTTAATAACTACTTGTTGTCATTTTGCAGGTTCGATCCCAACCATCTCCCAATTATTTTTATTTTTTTAATATTCAATTATAGTAAAACGATATATTTTTAGTTCAATACGTGAACTTTTTTGTAAATAACCATTTGTTATTGTTTGTAATTAATTCAACCAAAAAGTTTTTTTTTTAAGCATTAATAATTAACAGCTATTGATTGTAGTATTGTTAGGCTGTTAGGTTAGGCCCGGTTAGGGTTAGGGCTTTTTATGTTTATAATTATTTATATTATAATCAATAAATATCTCATTTTAGCTAGGAATATGATCCTAAGTATGCTTATTAATGAATAGGCCTAATGAAAATTTCGGAAAAAAATTACCGAGCGTGGGCTTTAAACGGAGATTTTTTTTCTGGAAGAAATCTCCGTATAACGCCCGGCGTTATTTGGAAAATTTTCCGTATAACACCTCCCTTACTAGATAGCAGGTTTCAACGACAGTCGATAGTTCAAATTAGTGAAGGTAAATACTGATACCATTTTTTATGACCAACAGTTTAGTATGGAAGCACCTCATTTCTCTTTGATGTGTAGAGAATCAATGACGCGTGAAATGATCTTGTATGTGTCCAGGCGCCATATTGTTTAATCACTCTTTTTGTGTTGTTGTCCTGATATGGCTATTCATTAGTATCAAGGACAGCCCCTCCCACCATCCCCACCCCACGTGTAGTCACACACTCAATGAGACGGTTGTGGGTAGTGATAACACGTATTAGATAAGCGGAACATGAATGTATTGATATCTGTGTCTCGCATGTCGTAATTGTTTTTATATAGTAATTGGAATTGTTTCGCTAGTTCCATAAAGAGTTTGTTATTTAAAATGTATTTCGGCGTAGAGATTATTTGCGAATAATTGTATAGATAGCTATTTATCATGACGAAATAAACCCCAAAATGTTTTCTCGTAGTGTCTTCATTTTTTCTAGTACTTGAACGCATTTTCTTTTGCATTATAAAAACGTCAGGGGAAAACCTTTTCAGGACTTTCTACACCGAAATCTATATAAGACAGATTTCAAATCTTTCATTTTTTAAATACAATGATCAAATTAAAATTTAAACCAATGGATTATAGCCAAAGTAAATACTGTATGTAGAAAGTGAACGTTGGAGAAGCCGTCAGTGGAAATGCTGGCTCGACAATATAAAAGATTGGACAAAGCTGCAAACGACTAAACTGTTGACATACGCTCAAGATAGGAGAACATGGAGAAAGTCGACTTCTGAGGTGTCCATTCGCTCTCCCCAACAACCACAACTGTCAAGGGATTGATGATGACAATGATACGCCATGTCAATAAAGACTTTCATGACAAATGCATTCCATTTGACTTGAATAATCGGTCTCGACTTCATGACTTTATGCACGAATTATTTCTTCACGCCCGACTGAAGTACTCCAAGTACATGACGCAGAGAAAGAAAGCAAACAACCAGACTATTGACGATCGCTAAATGAGTGGCTAAATTACAGCTGCCTGCTTCTAGCTCATCACTTAGCTAGGCAGGTGCTAACATGATTAAAAGACTTTGCAGTCTATGTTTAAGCACGATGACGTCATCAACACGCCGAACGGAGCTGTGAGCAAATTGCATTATGGGTGCAAGAGAAACAAACAGCATCTACCCTATACTCCCCGGGTCTCTCCCCTCCCACACACACACACAAAGCGACAGCTAAAAGCATGTTTAGCTGCGAGTAACACTCGCGCAATATGTATATCCCGTTCGCTAGGTTAGGATTAACTCAAAGCTTTTGATGAAAGGAAAACAGAACAAACAACAAGTAAGATGAAGTGCAAAGGGTGTTGAAAACATAACCATAGCATACGATGGGATTGTGCGGCTAGCACAATGGGACACGATGGTTTCGAATCTTTTGTGAAGTCCAGTATTCGTCCTCTGCAGATGACCCTGAGTCTATCCAGTTGTGATGTGTACCTAACCGTAGGTTTGCGGTTAGTCGACTAAGACATTATGCTGGCCACACTAATTCCATTGTATGTCGTGGCCACAGAAATATGTGAAAACGCTGCTTTCCAAATTGTTCCGAGAAGGGAAACTTCCTTGACATTATCTGATTGGCCGTATGTCCACCACACAAAACAAAGTGCCCAAGATAGAAATCCACCCCCCCCCCCCTTTTTTTTCCTATTGCCCTTATCACAAGTTTACAAAACAAGACCAACATGTATTTCAAAACAAAACATATTTTGAAAAAAAAAATAGAATAAACTATACTAATAACGTTAACCCTAAAATTTACGTATATTTACAGAAAACGGCATGATCAACAGTGGAATGTTAAAACTTACACACACAAAGGGCTAATTAACTAAAATCAAAGACTATAATAAGATGGACCGCTTGCTTTGATATTTCTGCTATTTGATAACTTGAAATTTGAAATTCGGAATTTCCAATCGCACTAAGAGCTCTATACTTTCCGGTTTAGTAATTCGCTATGATTATCCGCAATGGAAAATTAAGATTAAAATCGAAAGTTGTATACAGCGGAAACCTTTATTGCAATCGTAGGAGCGTAGAAGTAATTCAAGACAGCCTTTATTGGTTGCGCACGGAAAAAGAACATATAAGCTCTAAAAATAGAGCAAGCGGTCCATCTTATTATAGTCTATGCCAAAATCAACTAAAGATATTTTTTCATCGATACACACAAATCGGAGAAATCCGATAGCCCGTTCAAAACTTTCCTTCCAAAAGAAATAAATAAATCCAAGGGCAGTTAACTCTTGGACTCTGTCAGCAAGTCTATTTACAGTGTCTTCATTTATTCATTTATTGTTTTTATTTTCATCACCGTTTATATGTTTGTTTACTTAAAATCAGCAAAGTAATCATCATGCAAATTGTAATAAAAATATCTTTTCCGGGGGAAATTTATTGTGAAAGTATTGTATATTTGTCCAAATCGGATTAAACTAGCCAAGAGTCTATACTGCCTAAAACTATATAATAAGATGGACCGCTTGCTTCAATATTTCTGGTATTTGATGTTACGAATGACTTCTTTTCGGAATTCCCGATTCCTTTTGCACTGTACACTTCCGTATTATTTAATCTCAATGAAAAATATTATAATTAAAGTCGAAAGTTGTATACAGCGGAAACATTTAGGCAAACTTATTTGCATAGAAGTAATTTAAGACAGCGTTATTGGATGCGCACGGAAAAAGAACATATAAGCTCTAAAAATAGAGCAAGCGGTCCATATTATTATGGTCTTTGATACTACTCAAGAAAAAAACTTAACAAAGCGTACCAATGTAACTCAAGGAAGGTAACAGTAACTATCATGCTTAATTAGAATATAGATTTACTTACTTTTATGCAAGCACTTTTAGTTTATAAAGATCTTATATTAAATTGAAAGAAACAAAATTTCTTTTTTTTAAAATTCAAGCACAAACTTGAAATAAACCAAAAAAAAAAAAAAAGCCAAGTCTAAGAATGATCATTTAATAAAACAGCTAGGATCAATTACTCTAACGAGTTGGAGTTGTTGTTTTTACCTCCCCTTCATCCGATACGTTAAAAACAGGGGGACGAAACTCCAACTGCATAATTTCCCCTTACTTCAAAATTCTACGTTAACGAAGCATGTAATGTAAGATATGTATATTATTATATATACATAATATATATATATATATATAAAGCAACCAAATTCCGCCGTTTGGGACTGAAACATAATAATATAATAATAATAATAATAATAATAATAATAAATGAAGCTTATGTAGCATATCCCGCAATCAGTTCTATGCGCTTAACAATTACAAACGATGATAACAATAACAAGCAAACAGTGAGAATACCCCCGACAATACATCGCTCTGTTCTATAAATAGCTGGCCTTCTAAACCCCAAAAGCAATGGAGAAAAAAAAAACAATTAAAAATGATAGACTAGATCTATGTCTTTTTGTTAACTTCTATTTCTTAACTTTTGTCTCGTAGACACACACAATTATTTGTACATTTTTATTGAAAGTGAATGGTAGAAGTAGCATTAAATATGCAAAATATGGCACACTTTTGGGAAATCAGTTCTTTTTCCATTATAATATTACCGTTTCAAATCAAACAAACGTTCACTTTTCCCGCCTATCTTCTTCTGCACGCCTAAGGGAGGTAATCAATCCCCCCAGATAACTCTACCAACTTTAAAAAAAAAAAAAATTGTAACACACGATAATTTATGAAAGTGAAACATTAGAAGTGAACAAATATGATATTTTAGTTATGTAAATGTCAATAAGCAAGAGTAAGTTAAAAAAAAATCGTTGAAAAGTGTTATTATTCTACAAGCTGCAATTGAGTCGTGATATTAAGAGCGGATTGTGTGGCCAGTATATTGCCAAGTTGACTTTCATTAGACTACTACTAAGGCTAGCTACTGTGTATTATTCTGATATACTAAATACGACAAGTACCTTCGTGACTGGAAACAATGTGCTGTCTGGCCACACAATCTCCTAGTAAGCCGTGGCCACAGAAACTGGTGAACTCTGCTTCAATGCTGCTCCATGGATCAATTTGGTTTCGACGGGATACATTACTTTTTATATTTCTCTCTGCTTGCAAATCTCCAAACAATAGATTATATCTTAGACAAAGATATTGTAATAAAAATGTATTTTTATAGTACGGACAGGCTGAACATTGCACGGGCCACACAACCTTCTTGTATGCCGTGCCAACAGGTACTTATGAACTTAGCTTCACTTGCCCCCAACGGACTACCATCATGAGATGCTTGACTATAAAACTTAATCTCTTAACCTAAATCCTACTCAGCGCTGATTGGCAGGGTCAGCAGAAGTCATCTCCAGTAAGGTCTCCGGAGAAATGAAATTATACATTCAAACAATGAAATCAACATCTGCATTACAAAAAAAAAACACGAGTGTCTAGCCCTGGAGCAAATTGAACTCTTTGCTCCGACGAAGCGCTCCACCCACCCGTTACATCACTCCTGTCTCATTCACCCTAGGGGTATACCATCCAAACTAATGCCAGACCTGGCTACAAGAGTCATTTAGTATTCGGTCGAATATATTGACTTGAAGAGTTCAGCCCGTTAGCTGTTACGTAAAGGTGTACTGGTGAACAATTTAAACGTGTATGTGTGGGGGTGAGGGGAGGGGAGGGGGGGAGAGGCATTGGCGGAGGGATGAGGAGAGGAGCCTTTGACAAGGGCTTGAAGGTTGATGCATTTTGGGGCTCAGAGTTTTTTGCCCTCCATAGCATATTCCCAGTAAGCGCGCACGTTTTGTTAAAAGTTAAAAGTGTGTGTGTTTGGGGTGTGTGAGTATTAAAAAAGTTCTAGTATGGATGTAAATATCATGGAAACATTATAAAGTTCTAGGGTGGATGGAAACATTATGAAGTTCTAGGGTGGATGGAAATATTATAAAGTTCTAGGGTGGATGGAAATATTATAAAGTTCTAGGGTGGAAGGAAATATTATAAAGTTCTAAATTGGATGAAAATAGTATAATGTTCCAGGGTGGATGGAAATATTATTATAAAGTTCTTGGGCGTGTGTAAATATTATAGGTACAAAGTTCTAATCTAAAGCATGAAATAAGTTGACTCTGTTGCCTTTATAATTAACACAGTAATTGCCGTTATTGCTTGTCCCCCCTTCCCATCTCCCAACTAATTTTCACGTCTCCTATTGTTACGTAATTACATACTTAAATAGATAGCTACAGATGTTACGTATATTATAGTTGCCCTAAAAGTATGTAGTGGTTTTGTTTTATCAATGTATATATTTATATATGTGTGAATATGTGTGTGAAAGACTTATAGGTAGATTTATATCTTATGAATTACAGACGCTCCTTCTATAAAGAAGATTATTGCGTCGTAAGGTCATCCGTCTAGTCTTGCATTTTTGCTCATGTTTTAAATGATGTTAAGTTACTAAAGACGGCTATGTGGACCTCATTTAACTCGTCCATAAAGTAACTTTGAAGTAAACTAACCTGTGCTTACTCAAAAATCTTATCAAAGGTTACTGCTAACCAAAAGTGAGTGTACTTTCCCAGAATGCGTTCTAATGAAAACATTGTTTATACAAGAGCTATCTTTTGCTCTATAATTTCGGCGTGAAGATTAAAAATTAAAAGAAAAAATTTCCATTTTCAGAAAATTGGCATGCGTCCAGAGGATAGCCGGACCCTGGAATACTACTGTGCAATGCTTTTAATTTCATGTCAATCTATTTAATAGATTTCTCTGAAGAGTAAAGAAAAAAGTGTAATCTTGTCCTAGGCCAAATATTTACGAAAGAATGAAGCGCATGTATACGTGAAATATACACAAAGAGTGAGTGAAGAACATTTGTACGTATTATTCGTAAAGACAGGTGTCTGATTAGGAAAACAGACGTCTTTCGGTACGCAGGTATAACGGAAGTCGGATGGACAGAACGCAGAAAATGGTGGATGCGATCCAACCCAAACATAATTATGAAAAGCTGCACATCAAAGTGAAACCCAACAGGAATCTGCCTAGGCCGAATATCCCATAGTATGAATGATGCATCTATTGCAACTGTTGTACATTGTGACTGTGCACGTGATTGTTTGACTCACCAGCTGTGTTATTTTGTGTACTAACTAAGGACTAAAATTTTGTCAACCCGCAGTGGGGGATCGTACTATTGTAAAATATGTATTGTCTGAACTTAGTGTCCTGATTGTGTTGTTATCATGTTGACCGCAAGCATATGTATTGTCTGAACTTCATGTCCTGATTATGTTGTTATCATGTTGACCACAAGCATATGTATTGTCTGAACTAAGTGTCCTGATCGCCCTGTGTTGTTATCATGTTGACCACAAGCATATGTATTGTCTGAACTTAGTGTCCTGTTCGTTCTGTGTTGTTATCATGTTGACCACAAGCATATGTATTGTCTGAACTTAGCGTCCTGATCGTCCTGTGTTGTTATCATGTTGACCACAAGCATATGTATTGTCTGAACTTAGCGTCCTGTTCGTTCTGTGTTGTTATCATGTTGACCACAAGCATATGTATTGTCTGAACTTAGCGTCCTGTTCGTTCTGTGTTGTTATCATGTTGACCACAAGCATATGTATTGTCTGAACTTAGCGTCCTGTTCGTTCTGTGTTGTTATCATGTTGACCACAAGCATATGTATTGTCTGAACTTAGCGTCCTGTTCGTTCTGTGTTGTTATCATGTTGACCACAAGCATATGTATTGTCTGAACTTAGCGTCCTGTTCGTTCTGTGTTGTTATCATGTTGACCACAAGCATATGTATTGTCTGAACTTAGCGTCCTGTTCGTTCTGTGTTGTTATCATGTTGACCACAAGCATATGTATTGTCTGAACTTAGCGTCCTGATCGTCCTGTGTTGTTATCATGTTGATCACAGACTTTGTTTCTTTCCATCTAAATTTGCTGGATGACTTGAGTGTGATAAGTTCAATGATTTATTTATAGAATGTAAAAGCTACAAATTATCTATCTATTAATATGCTTTCTGCCTATCTATCATATATATTATATCATCTATCGTATATCGTCTATCTTCTAACATATATCAATTATCATCTATTATCTATCTTTTATCATCTATCATTATCATCTATCGTCTATCTTCTATCTGTTATTATTTATCTTTTATTGTTTCCCTTCTATCTATCTATCTATCTATCTATCTATCTATCTATCTATCAATCTATCTATTTATCTATCTATCTTTCTCTCTCTTTCTCATTCTCTTTCTATATATTGATCGATCTCTCTATCTCCCTCTCTATCTCTATTTATCTATCTATCTATCTATCTATCTATCTATCTATCACTCTCTATCTATCTATCTATCGATCGATCTATTTATCTCTCATTCTCTCTCTCTCTCAATATATATATATGAATATATCTATCTATATATCCATTTATTCATCTATCTATCTATCTATCTATCTATCTATCTATCTATCTATCTATCGATATATTTATATATCATTCTCTATCTATCTATCTATCTATTTATCTATCTATCTATTTATCTATTTATCTATCTATCTATTTAAATACGAACTATGGAACATGGTAAGATTCCTGCTCAGTAAAATATATTGTGGTGCCCCATTCTCTTTACTCACCGAGCACGTGCTTATGTTGCTTAATGGTTGATCCAGCCCCGCCCACTATATGCATAAGCTGTGCATACAACATCAAGGCATATGGAATGAATATCAACTTGTCATATACAGTGCATTACAACGTGTCATAATATGCAGTTAACAACATCCTAGCACGTGGCCAATGTGTTAAAAAGCTAATCTCACTGTTTACACTGTTAAAGAAAAATATATTTCTAACCATCAAAGTAATTGTTCAACCACTTACCGAAACATGCTTAATAACGCAACGTCTACACGGAATATTGCACGTGTAGCATATTTTTCTACTAACCAGACTGCAAAGCAGATTACTCTCTTGCAGTCAATGCCAGACAAACATATTTTTAAGTAAATTTTGTTTTGGGAGGGATGGTAGATTAAGGGTGATGTAATGTATGTCTGAGGTTGGTTACCTTGGGGCATTCCAGTCTTCAAGTAGGAAAGGGTTAACTGTTTTGTGTGGGTGGGGACAGTGTCTACGGTTTGTTGGGTGTGTTGGGTTCATCCTGTTTAGAATAAAAATTGGTTATTTTCAAAGTTTAGTATCCTTCTTTAAACTAAGTTGATATATAAAGGCATAGTGAAAACGGCCTTCACAAGTTTCCGTGGCCATGGCATAAAAGAGGTTCATGTGACCAGCACAACGCCCAGCAGCCCCCTCGCCCAAATAATGTTTGGTGCCTGTCAGAACTAGGTAAACTCACGGACCCAAGGGTAACAATTCTAGCCCTCACCAAGATTAGATCCCGACACCTTCAGTTCCGGCGATCCAAGCGCAGTGCCGCTAGACCCCCAAGCTCCACGAAATTTATCGAAAAACACACATTAAAACAACAGCAGCAAAAAATAATTACTTAGAGGTTGGAGGCTCGATGACATTGACCTTAGGCTTTGGACAATAACACTTTTGGGGATCCTTGCAACCATGTCAGTTTCATTATCAGCATTTTTATTCTAAATCGTTGTTGATTTTATGGGATTTTGTTAAAGAAGATAATAATGGCTTCAACATAGTGATAACATAACATTGACTCAAGGTAAGGGTTTACATAATATATATAAAAACATATATATAATGATAAAGTTTATATCGTGTCATTGTCTGTATATGTGTTAGACTATACGTTTTAGAGCAAATTTTGTTTCTCCATTTGAGTGCCCCAGTTTCCTTTTGGCAAACATACTTTTCATTACTCTTCTCCTCCAGCTTACGTTTATTGGAGTTTTCCCCAGACGATATCCGACTAAGTCAAGGTCGAAATGGAAGGGGGGAGGTTACAAACGTGAAACGTGTATCAAGGTGTGTGTGTGTAAATTCGTACATCTGTGGGTGTTTAGCTTTTTGGGACCGAGTCTGTGTATGTGTTTATGCATGCGTTTTATGCGTGTTTTTAATGTGAGTACTGGCCTATCTATATTTGTGTGTGTGTGCGTGTGTGCGTCTGCCTGCTAAAAAAATGTGTATGCTCAAGCTACTTAGGCCTATTATTTTTTAGACAAACAAATATATAGATAAATAAATGGGTAAATATATAAATTGATGGATAGATAAATAGATAGACACATAAATGTATAGACATATAATATGTAGATAGTTCAATATATAACTAGATATGTAATAAAAGATAGACACAGACATAGGTATATGCATATATAGCTAGAAAGATGGATTGATAGATATATAGAGAAAAATAGATAGATTGATAGATCATGTTTGAATCCCTGTAAAAGTAAGTGATTGTTCTTAGCTCTTATGGTGACCCTGCTGTTCCTAAATTTGACATTTATTATGGAAAGGAATGTAATGAGAGAATATCAATCAAAGAGATTGTGAATGACACAGAGTAACAGAAAGAGTAATATGAAAAGAGAGAGAGAGAGAGAGAGTAAGTGAGAGAGAGAGAGAGAGAGAGAGAGAGAGAGAGAAAGAAATATTATTAAAAGTACATGCTAAATCATTCTCCAACTGGTGCATTTTAACACACATCCCGAATTCCAAAAATAACCCACTCTGTCATTCAACAACAAATAACATAACGAACATGTTCGCTGGTCATTGGAACCAAGGCCATGACCTTCAGCATCTCTTGACCACTCGCAATGAACAAAAAAGGAAATAAAACATCCTAATCACAATAAAGACCAAGGACCATTCACCAGTTCTTTTTTTCCAAGATAGACCACTCTCCATGATTATTGTTTTGTTTTGATTGGTTTTCTCCCCTTTCAATGTTAGGTGTCTCTCAAGGGGGAGACCATCACATCATCACAGCCTTACAGCCGTCATGTATCGATTCAAGTATTTTAAAAAATGGGGAAGGGAAGATAAGTCTTGAATTTGAACAAGTAGGAAATTGAGCCGATCTTAAAGGAAGTGACGTTGGTTTTACAGAACTAGTTTTTTTTTAGCTCGTCAGCCAATTCAACTGGAAGACAAGCCTTTTCTTTCAAAGTCTGAAATTCAAGATTTAAAAAAACGAAAGAAAGAGTGTCTCTTTTAATCAAAATCTTTTAGAAAGGCTATTAGATAGAATCTACAACTACATTTTATTAATGTAGTCGATCAGGGGTCAGCAACCTTTTGATAATAGTGTTCCAAAGTGGGGATTGCTAATTCATTCAGCGTGCCAACAGTCTATAAGTCACCCTGCTTTAGCACTCAATTTATACTAGAAGATACTGTAATAGGTTTTTTAGGAGTCTTCCGCGTGAAATTGAAAATCGTTCTCCTTGCCAAGTCCGGCACGCGTGCCGTAGGTTGCCAACCCCTTTAGTAGATATATCAGAGCTATTAACTAATACCCAAATCGAAAAGATTGGTTACAATCTACGTCATCCAAGCGTCATTTTTTACTGTGTTAGTGTGTTGTTTCTGAGCAATACATTCCCCTTCTAATGAGTGCGGGTCTTACATATCATATTATATGTAATGTTACACATCAAACGTTACATAGATCTAATTCACATATGAAACGTTATCGAACGTCATACATGAACTGTTATGTGATTGTACACAGTGGGCCTAAACAGTTGATCTTCCCGTAGGAAGGTCTATAAAAATGTCTTAATGTTTATGGTGATAATGTTTATAGGTACATATGTTAAATTTTAAAATTTATTTGTGACGAATTGATGTACGATCTTTGCAGAATTTTAGAGTTGGTGCCTTTAACATAGACAAACAATAAATTTATACCACAACGTATTAAAACATTATTTAGCGAAACAAAACATTTTTAAAACAAAATTTATAACCATTGTTGATGAAACATATTCTAGCCTTTTATATTTCTAGAATTCAATGACGGCTAAATAAGGCTAGACTAACATTTTTCTCACTAAACCTATAGTGTTCAATCATTTCTCTTCAGTTTATTATTAAACATTAGCGCAACATCTTATCTTTATTCGAAATATATTCGTTCAAAACTGTCTTCCTAAAAGTGAAAGGGGGGGGGGGGGCAAATATTACAAGGGAACAGCACTAAGTCATTAATATTGATGACTAAGCTAATAGGTTTCGCAAATCCAATAATTGTGACTTATTTCACGCGCTTGCTATTAGTAGACTTAATAGGTGTATGTATGTTTCATAAATCGTACTACATACCCAGATCTTTAGATATGTCCTATTCTTTCTTTTAGTTTTTCCTTTTAAATTTCGTATATTGCCAACAAGAGATTTTAAACATAGATTTAAACTAATACAACTATCCATTTAATACCGTGTTTTTGGTTGTCTTATTTTTTTTTCATTTATTATTGTAAGTAATTTAAGAAATACTTAATTTAATGAATCACTAAATAAATCCAACGCCACACCTGACAAGAAAAAACAAACATTCGCTGTTATAAATTGAAATTGAACGCTACGTAAATTGGTAGAAGGCATTTTCCTCTTTTAAAAAAAAAAATCTAATCTATAAATAGCAAACGAGCCTTGAAAAAGGATAATATGAGGTGTACTTTTGCAATGGAAAATAGAACCGCGGTGAATAATTAGCATTGCGTGCTTTCATGGCATGCGTAGTTTCTCTTTTTAAATTAGCATCACCTCAACGGATAAGCAAGTTTAGCCCTTGAAATATATGGATATGGACTTACTTAATATAAAATCAGCGATAAGGCAGAAATTGTGTTTGTATGTCTATAATAATTAAATTGTGTGTCTGAGTCTACTCATCTCCGAATGGTACCTGATAATATTAGGTTGGGAAAAGCTAAGGCGTCTAGTAATTGTGCTGGCCACATAATCTCTCGTATGTCCTGGCAACGGAAACCTTGTAAACGCTGCTAACAACTACACTTATGGACCAACATGATATACAAGGTATTACTTATAGTAAAATGCAAAAGGAAAAGTATTTTTTATGTAATGAGTAAGAATCTGTGCACGGAAAGCGATAGGCATTTTTAGAAAGTAGGTCAAACGCAAGGGGGCGCAAACTTAGAACTTCCGCCTAAAATTTTTAAAAATCTATATTCTGGGGTTTCAACCGTCGTCATTATCATATAATTAATTTCTCTTCTGTTATATCACACTGCTTTATCACCCCCCTATGATCAGTTTGATCCGAAGGGTATTTTACTTACTTACTGTTATGTTTTCATACAGTTAAGGCCAGAAGCTACAAAACTCAAAATCGCATCTTACAGTCTGTCCAAAGAATGCTTTTTTGTGTGTCGACAATGATGAGGACATTTTAAATTAGGTTTAATGTTATAATTTGAAAAGGGTATAATCTAATAAATTACATAAACGCGGTAGTAATAAAAGTAAAAAATATTATAAAAAGGTATATATATATTAACATTTGCAGCCTTATACAATAACTGAGCATCAGTGTGAAAAACCCAAACTTTGCTTTCCTGTATTTAGGGTTAATTAGGACCGCTGTGGTCTAGCAATGGTGTGTTTCTATTG
The DNA here is from genome assembly GCA_949126835.1 of Anisus vortex. Classification (NCBI taxonomy): domain Eukaryota; kingdom Metazoa; phylum Mollusca; class Gastropoda; family Planorbidae; genus Anisus; species Anisus vortex. Next base: position 11,729,044 of record OX421497.1, read on the forward strand.
TCATTCCTTGTGATCTTGGGTTCAGATCCTGGACCTTCATCGTTCACCATAGTCTGATTGATGGTTTAACCATTTCCGTTGAGTACAAGGGATAGTGTGAGAAAATGACAATAGGCATTGGCTTAGCCACACAATCCTTTGTGATGGCCGATACATCTGACACTTCGAAACACTGGCTCTAAAGAACGCGAAGACTGTGAAACCCTTTTTTAAAGCTGTAATTTTTCCTTTTTTTTACAGTGCAAATGCGTAAGGACGTCTAAGCATTGGTTTGGCCACGCAATCTACTTGACTACGGCGACGTCTGATACTTAGACTCACTGGCTCTAAAGAACACAATGTCTGTTTACAAACTATAATACGACCATAATGGACTTTAGTTACGGATATTAGACGAAAAAAAAAAGTCAGAGCATTGGTTTGTCCACGCAATCAAACTGACTGTCGAATTGGTGAATCTGCCATTCACTTTTGCCATGAAGCTCGCAGTGTCAGTCTTAACCCTTACAGTCCCGGGCTCGTATATAGCGGAATTGAAGGCAGCATAGATAGAAGTAGGTCGGTACGGGAAGGGTTAAAACACTAAGCCAGCCGTCGTTAATTTTATTTTCATAATGTGAAGATATTTTTTTTTTAAATCAAAGTTCCCAAGGCCAATGAAGGTCAACGCAAGTCCACATGTGGGAAAGGTGCGTGGCAAGATGTGGACAAAGATTCATTGTTTTGTTTAAAGACTATTGTGTGTAGTGGATATCTGTGATTGCTTGTCAACGGACAATGAACTGCATGAGATTAATGGCAGCTGATTCACCAGTGTCCGTGACATATCTAATTGATTAGAACAGACATTACGCAATGGGCCGAGAACAAAGCGCCTTAAATACACATACATGTTTTCATAAGCGGCGAAGCAAGGGGTTCGGGGATAGTATCTACCATAACCCCATAAGTTAACAGTCGATAGAACTTATTGGTATGTTTTTTTCGTTAGTCTAGCCACTAAACTACTTAAATAAATAACTCAAAACATTTTGATATTATAAATAATAAAAAGTATAATCTATTTACTTACCTTTCTACCTACCTGCCTACCTACATACACATCTACCAACATACGGACTTACTTACATACACACCTACCTACCTACCTACATACCCACCTACCTACTTACCAACCTGTCTGTATGCCTGCCTGCCTATTATGTTTATCATCTATCTATCTATCTATCTATCTATCTATCTATCTATCTATCTATCTATCTATCTATCTATCTATCTATCTATCTATCTATCTATCAATCTATCTATCTATCTATCTATTTATCTATCTTTCTATCTTTCCATATATTTACTTATCGATCTAATATATCATCTAACTTTCTATTTATTTATGTATTCTATCGTCTATATATCCATCTATCTAATCTATCTATCCATCTATCTAATCTATCTATCCATCTATCTAACTATATATTCACCAATAAATAAATCAAGCTTTAAATACTTCTTTGAATCTTGTTTTTTTTTAAACAGCCTTTTTTTAAACTTTTAATCACATTCACTAATCATGAACCACTCCCAACTAGTTATAAATATGTATAGTTGCTTAGCTATTGTGATAAATCTTTTATAGCAATCAGCCTACCTAAAAAAAAAAAAACTTTCCTTATTCGGAATACCCTTTTGTAACCGGATGTGACGCCAATAAAATGTCACCAGAAATAGACACACCAAAACATAATGGTTTCTTTTGCAATGATTTTTCTTTAGTAACTTTATCTATAGCAGCGTATTCAAAATGCCGGGTGGCAAGTCGCAACCCGATGGCGGGCCCTAAAAAATGTTTTACCGGGTATCAAGAAAAAAGGAAAAAGAAAGTTCAAAATCTAGGTCATCTGCTCATTATATACTAGCTATAAGATATACTAGCTATAAGATATACTAGCTATAAGTTATACTAGCTATAAGATATACTAGCTATAAGATATACTAGCTATAAGATATACTAGCTATAAGTTATACTAGCTATAAGATATACTAGCTATAAGATATACTAGCTATAAGATATACTAGCTATAAGATATACTAGCTATAAGATATACTAGCTATAAGTTATACTAGCTATAAGTTATACTAGCTATAAGATATACTAGCTATAAGATATACTAGCTATAAGTTATTCTAGCTATAAGATATACTAGCTATAAGTTATACTAGCTATAGATTATACTAGCTATAAGATATACTAGCTATAAGTTATACTAGCTATAAGTTATACTAGCTATAAGATAAACTAGCTATAAGTTATACTAGCTATAAGATATACTAGCTATAAGTTATACTAGCTATAAGATATACTAGCTATAAGATAAACTAGCTATAAGTTATACTAGCTATAAGATATACTAGCTATAAGTTATACTATAACAGTATATTTCACTTCAATTAATATAGTGAAGTAGTAAATAATAACACTGAAAACGTCCCAAAAAAATTTTTTTTTTAGTCACTAACGTTCTTATTTCGTTTTTTTTTTGTTTGTAGGTCAACATCAGCGATGTCACCGTGACCAAGGAAAAATGAGGTCAAGCAATCCAAGAACTGGTGTCACATAACCAGCCGTTTAACAGTACACGTTGATAACTACAAGTCGCCAACGGGTAAAAACCTTCAGATTCCGCGTTGTTGCTTTGTTTAGTCTTGTTTTAAAATACAATAATATTATTATGAATTCAATGCTGAGTCAGCATATTTAATCAGACAACCTCATTGGCTAAGGTTCTTTGGCACGCCGAAAATTTGAACCAATCGGTATTAGTGTAAATATAGGTGTACCATAGAAGTAGGTTTCAAGATAAGAAGTCATTTGGAATATTTAAAAAACATAACTTTTTTTGCGTCCATTTGTTAAGAAAACAAAAAACAAAAATGGGTGACGGCGGCTACTACATGAGAATAAATGATGAAATGTGTTGTAGTTTGAACCTAAGCATCAGAAACTTGAGGAACTACTACAGGCAGAATTCTGACGCGAACGGCTACATCGGAACTGACCTGGGAGCAAGCCTGGATTATGCGTTCCCGAGGTACCGCCAAGCGGGTCTGCTGTACGGGGATTACGGGGGCGACGCCTTCCTGCAGGGCGCCAACCTGACGTGGCAGGACGTGCGCCAGATCACGTCCAACTTCACGCCGGACGTGACCGCCTTCTGCGACGTGAAGGGGGAGAACAAGAGCTACAACCTCTCCGAGGTGAACTTCTCGCTGGTGTCCGAGGCGGAGTACCTGGGGATGGCCCTCGGGGAGCGCTACGTGCCCATGGAGAAGCTGGTCATCCTGACCTTTCTCTACACGCTCATCTTCGTCACCGGCGTCCTGGGGAACGTGTGCACGTGCGTGGTGATCACGCGGAACCGGTTCCTGCACACGGCGACCAACTACTACCTGTTCAGCCTGGCTCTGTCTGATCTCATCACGCTGGTACTGGGTAAGTAGAACGTCTTCTGTTGTTTTGCTTATTTCTATGTTAGTTGGCGGGAACCTTCTTCTCCGTTTTGTTGTTGTTGATGTTCCATGTTTTCTGGTGTCGGCCTGGCGTTACGTTCCATGGCCTTTGTCATTTGACACCGTCCCAGAACTTCGTGACTTCACGTGAGATCACGCGATGTTAAGTTTAATGTCGAAGTGGTTAGATTGGCATTTGTTTACCAGGTCACTCGGATTGTTGAGGTAAACATTTGATAATGGAATTGTTTGTCAGAAGATTACATCTCTCTACTTATTTATACATTCATCTGTGTACTTATCTACTAATATATTTGTATATTTATATATTAATATCTACCAGAGTATTCATCACTATATTATATCTATATCTATCTATCTGTGTATCATTTGTCTCTCTCTCTCTCTATCTATCTATCTATCCATCTATCTATCTATCTATCTATATATCTATCTATCTATAAATCATTTGTCTCTCTCTCTCTATCTATGTATCATTTGTCTCTCTCTCTCTATCTATCTATCTATCTATCTATTAATCTATCTATCTATCTATCTATCTATCTATCTATCTATCTATCTATCTATCTATCTATCTATTAATCTATCTATCTATCTATCTATCTATCTATCTATCTATTAATCTATCTATCTATTAATCTATCTATCTATCTATCTATCTATCTATCTATATATCTATCTATTAATCTATCTATCTATCTATCTATCTATCTATCAATCTATGATTTAACTAGCATCTACATATCTCTCTATTTATCACCTATTTATTCATATATCTTTTATCCATCTCTTATCTATCTATTTATTTTTCTATCTATTAATTTAGCTATCTATCAAGATCTATCGATATTTTTATCTGCCAGTTCAATGTCTCTCTTACTCTATTCGTCTGTCCAACGCCTGTCTGGTTTCTGTTTATATACATATAATAACTCTGATGCTGGATTCTACAGGTTTTACCAGCTAGATAGCACACATGTCCGTAGCCTAATAATATCATACATAAATCAGATAGCTCACAATATAAAGAAATGTGCACATTGAAAGAAAGAAAGAAAAAAAAACAAATTTGTTCATTCAAACAAACACCAGCAACCCAGAATTGTGTAAATTGACACATAAGAAGATTATTCAAGTAGACACACGGAGAAAACCTTAACAAATAAATAGAAAGATTTTGATAAAGATATCTAAACGCTTACTGTTGATTTCCGAATGCCTTGTTTATCTTTATACACATGTTCTCTCTCTCTCTCTCTCTCTCTCTCTCTCTTAGGCTACTATCTATTTCTTTATATCTATCTTTACACTACTTGTCTCGGTTTCTCTATTACGTTGCTGCCTTCATATATTGGTGTATGATGAGACTTAAAGAAATGATTCAATTACGTATTCATCTACAACATCAATCTTCCTTATTTAAATAAAGTGACACGTAATAATATCTTTTTTTTTTGTTATGAAAAGGACTCATACCTGAATCAATCCTGTGTTATCAGTTTATCATAATACCTTATCAGGCAGTATCGTAATTAAATATATTATACCACCACACCCTCCCTCGGCCCGTGCAATGATACATTTAGCTTTTAGCTTACCACAAAAATACTAACCATAACTATGGTGAAAAACATGCAAAGTAATCTCACCACACATTCTAAAGCTTTTTTCCCCTTCCATTTCTATATTGAATACTAGCTAATTTACCCGGCGTATTGTTTTCGCTCTCTGTACATGTTTAAAAACTGATTTTAGACAATTAGGCCGCTCTTAAATTAGCATATACATAGACATGGTTATATATATGTATTAGAGAACAACTATGGCGGTACAGAGTTTCACATTGTCTAAAACAACAACAACAATTAATCAACAAGCATGAATGACTTTGTTAAAAAAAATAATTTAGAAATGTATCTGATAAAAGCTTCTTCTTCTTCGCCATTGTCAACTCCTAGTGGAGCATAGGCCATCAACAATCTCTTTCCATGTCCTCCTGTCTCTGGCTATCTTCTCTAACTCCTTCCAAGTTCTCCCGATCACCTGCACATCCTTTTCTACTTCCCTCCGCCAGGTGTTCTTTGGTCTACCTCTTCGTCTTGCACCCTGGGGATTCCACAAAAGAGCTTGTCTAGTCAAATTTGTCGTTGGTTTCCTCAATGTGTGGCCTATCCATCTCCATCTCCTTTTTTGTATTTCTTGTTCTACTGGAATATGTGCTGTCCTTTCCCATACAGTTGCATTTGTAATTTTGTCATACCATTTGATATCCATTATTCTACGTAGGCAGCCATTCACAAAAGTTTGTAGTTTGTTTAAATCCCCCTTTGTTAATCTTCAGATAAAAGCAGTGGCCATAAAAACCTCACAACATTGACCGACGTTTTCCCAAATGTTGGGTCACGACCCGGTGCCAGGCCACGAAAATAAAGCCATATATATATAGTAGTCAATTAAATGTTAGTGGGTCACGAAGTAGACGCAAACAAAAAACTAGGTCAATAAATAGAAGTAAACAAAAAAACTAGGTCAATAAATAGAAATAAACAACAAAAAAAACTAGGTTAATAAAAAGAAATAAACAAAAAAAAACTAGGTTAATAAAAAGAAATAAACAAAAAAAAACTAGGTTAATAAAAAGAAGTAAACAAGTAACTGGGTCACGAAGTAGACATAAACAGATAACTAGGTCGCGACGCAGAACTAAACAATTACTTTGTTTTATATTTAAAAAACCTGTTACAGTTATTGTAGAATATATCCAGCAAACTTTGATTATGTGTACGATATTTTCAAACTTGTCATCAAATTGACTGTAGAATAAACTTAAATTTACCATTTAGCACTAAAAAACCAAATATAAAATAATAATAAAATTGCCAGGAATAATAGTTTCTGAAATTTTAGTTTCTTGATAGAGTTTTTTTAAACACTAAAATGTGTTTTTTTGTCTACAAAACAAATAAAAAAAAAGGTTTATAAGATTAGCATAAAACATTAAATCAAGTTTTGTTTTTAAACACAAATCAACCTAAAAAAATTTGCTGATAATTGCTGATAGAACAGATATTAATTGTTTCCCAACAAAATTAAATTCCATTAAATCTTTCAATTAACTGCTATTGCTTTTTTTCCTCCACGTAATTTAATGCAAACTATCATTTTATCAAGTTTGCAAATAAAGCGATTTGAGTCTTTAAGCCTTTACATAAATTTATAATAAAAATAAAAACGCTCAAAGTAGGTCACTACTTCTAAAAATAAATACGCTTAAAATAGGCCACTACTGCTAAAAAATATATACGCTTAAAGTAGGTCGCTACTTTTAAACATATATATTCATAAAGTAGGTCACTACTCTAAAAATAAATACCTATAAAGTAGGTCACCATTTCTAACAAAAATACCTATAAAGTAGGTCACCATTTCTAAAAATAAATCCCTATAAAGTAAGTCACTACTTCTAAAAATATACGCTGAAAGTAGGCCACTACTGCTAAAAAAAATAAATGCGCTGAAAGTAGATCACTACTTCTAAAAAATTATACTCACAAAGTAGGTTACTAATTCTAAAAATAAATACCCATAAAGTAGGTCACTACTTCTAAAATAAATACCTATAAAGTAAGTCACTACTTCTAAAAAAAAATTCCTATAAAGTGAGTACTACTTAAATAATAATTTTACAGAGAGCATGGAAGAGTTATAAAAGACGTTTTTGTTTTAAAATGTCAAAGTCGAGGCATTTCTGGTTGGGAAGAACTTTGTGGCGGCAAGCATGAGCTGACCTCCGCAACTCGGCTGAGGACTAAAAGTCATTGTCTGGCACCGATGGAACTCAACGACATTCTCAACCCTGGACTATGCTATGGCGGCTAAAAAAAAATAAAAATTAAAAAAAATCATTTGACCCAAAAAAATCCAATGCTGATCACAACAATACTGTTATAGTGATTTGTGTAAAGAAAAATCAATAAGTTATCCGTGAAACGACATGTTATCTGTAGTGCATGTTATGCATAACAAGTCTTAAGCATTCTTGTGTTATTGTTTGATGTTGTTTTTACTGTTACACCCAAAGTGTTATGCTAAAAAAAACTACTCAGATACTCTCACGAAATTTTTGGGTATTTGAATTCTTCAGTCTTTCTCTCTATCTCCATTACGTTTTCTTATCAAAATTAAGCCCCAATGATTTACTTTTATCAAGTGTCTTTACTTACATAGAAAGTTAGATAAGACTATCATCACAGGAGGGTGGTAGACGTAGAACGATTCTAAATGCAATTAATTCGATAGTTATTTTGTTTTTCTGGGTATAGTATTTAATTTCTTTTTCGGTTGATTCATGGCTTTTGTATTTATTGAATGTCATCTTTACTGCATCGAAACGAAAATGCAATAGAATGTTCTAGTTAGCTTCTTTCTGAGTAATAAAACGAAGTTTTATATTTCTTTGCTTTGGTAATGCAAGTAAGTAAAGTATCCCGTAGGACCGAATTGGGGTCTGGTGGGTGTCCATGAGTCTACCCAACTATGATGGGATCCTGACTTTAGTTGGGGTAAAGTAAAGGTGGCTGGGCATTGGGCTAGCCTTATATTCCCCTAGTTTGCAGTGGCCATAGAAACTGCTGAACGCTGCTTTTCCAGCTCTATGTTCCAATTCAATCCGACGGGATACACTTTACTTATTTTAATTTTTTATCTTTACACACACAGCCGTGCATATAATTTTTGTGTGTCTTGGGTAAAATTGTTTGGACTTTGTAACAAAAAAATAGTTAAATGTCAAAATTTTAAAAATAATTAACGTTGTCAGCTCAATTTTAAGGTCATTGGCCTCCGAAAGACACCCTTTTACCACAGCGTCTGCACGGGAACTGCTCACCCCACGTATTTACCAACAACCGTTTGAGATCTTGAGAGTTCTGTTTTCAGATGCCACCCCGGACATGTAATCAGAAAGATCAAAACTGATTTCATACTTCCGTTTGGGACATACAAGTCTATATTCGCTTCAATGCTTAAACTCGCCCGGACAGATTGGATGAATGTGGAAATTCTCAGATTACAAACCGTTGAGTTTTATAAATTCTCATTCTTTCTTTGATTGGGGAATTTGTTTTTTTAAATTCAGGCACAATATAATCTAATCTCGCTTCGATGGAAATAATACCTCACGTCTGCCCATATAAATTATAAACAAACATGAACTGATTTAACTGTAAACATTTATTTACAAAATGAAAGAAAGTAGCAATATGCACACACATATTGAAAACTGATGCCTTTTACGAATGTTGGTGTCAAAAGGTTCTCTCGTGCAGAAGATTTGGGTCAAAGGTTATCTTGGGCAGAAGATTTGGGTCAAAGGTTATTTCGTGCAGAAGATTAGGTTATTTGTGAAATTATAATATCGTTCTTTGTAAATATCTTGTTTTTTTTAATAATATTATTTTTTTCTTTAGAAAACAATCTCCTGGGATTGGATGTCATTTTCGATAAAAGGAAAAACCTTTATAACTGTTTGCCAATTCACCCTTAAAATTAGAACGAACATATCTATTTTTAGAATTGTACTTTTATGTCTCATTCAGTATAGGCCTCATCTAGAGTATTTAGCAGTGGTCTGTTTAATTTATATGTCATTTAAAGGCTAATATAGGTCATATTGGTGTAAGTGGGTCACGCAGTGCAATTATTAAACTAACCGGGTCGCGTCAACACTAAAGTTTGAGAAACGCTGCGCTGTCTTTATTTAACGTCTTACGTCACAGTCTTGCGCAGTACGTCATCGTTTTCGATAGTGATAGACTGCTTGTTTGTTTGTTTTATTTCAACGATCGTATTTTAAAAAAAAGAACCATAATTGATTTCTATATTACTGTAGATCTATGTTTAATTGGTAGGCCTATAAATGAACAATAATGTGTTAATACCAGTTTTTTTTTTAACTCTCTTGAAAAAGTTGTCTTTACGTTGAGTTGGATCAAGTTAACTACTTCAAAGAAAACACTAGATTTAGACAAGAAATCTGCGAGAAAAAACTTAAGTATTATCTGCATAAATGTCTATACCAATATACATGAACTCTGAATAAATAACAATATAGTTACAAATATTATCACTATTTTTCTGTAGTAACTTTTTTTTTACTGTATAAAAGTACAGTCAAACTTTCTAGAAATGTTCAGCCCGTCCTTCCGGCAACCATGCCTTATTATCTACATCATTACCGACACTTTGATGTACTTTAAATGGCCAAAGTGATGGAGGAATAGGTTTTAAGGTGTGATAGAATAAGAAACAGCGATTAAATTATACAGGTGGAAAAAGTATAGTTGAGATAAAGTAGTGGGCTTAGATAAAGTAGTGGGCTTAGATAAAGTAGTGGGCTTAGATAAAGTAGTGGGCTTAGATAAAGTAGTGGGCTTAGATAAAGTAGTGGGCTTAGATAAAGTAGTGGGCTTAGATAAAGTAGTGGGCTTAGATAAAGTAGTGGGCTTAGATAAAGTAGTGGGCATAGATAAAGTAGTGGGCTTAGATAAAGTAGTGGGCTTAGATAAAGTAGTGGGCATAGATAAAGTAGTGGGCTTAGATAAAGTAGTGGGCTTAGATAAAGTAGTGGGCTTAGATAAAGTAGTGGGCTTAGATAAAGTAGTGGGCTTAGATAAAGTAGTGGGCTTAGATAAAGTAGTGGGCTTAGATAAAGTAGTGGGCTTAGATAAAGTAGTGGGCTTAGATAAAGTAGTGGGCTTAGATAAAGTAGTGGGCTTAGATAAAGTAGTGGGCTTTGATAAAGTAGTGGGCTTAGATAAATTAGTGGGCTTAGATAAAGTAGTGGGCTTAGATAAAGTAGTGGGCTTAGATAAAGTAGTGGGCTTAGATAAAGTAGTGGGCTTAGATAAAGTAGTGGGCTTAGATAAAGTAGTGGGCTTAGATAAAGTAGTGGGCTTTGATAAAGTAGTGGGCTTAGATAAGTAGTGGGCTTAGATAAAGTGGCCACGGTTGCCGAGCGGCAGCGCGTTCGACTGGCGTACCGAAGGTCCTGGGTTCGAATTCTGTTGAAGGCTAGGATTTGTTCCCGGAAATAGAGTGTGTCCCTAGGTCTATCCATCTCTGACGGGTACCTGACATTAGTTGAGGTAAAGTAAAGGCGGCTGGGCATTAATCAACTTGGTCTTTACTTTAGATCTTAACGTCACACAAAAAAAGAACAACATAAAAGCAATTTAGTTATATATAATTAGATGTTCAAGGCAGCTAGATATGTTCGCGGTGGGCCACATGTGGTCCGAGGGTCCGGGATTAAATTAATTTGTAAATTGTTGTGTTAAAATAGATTAATACCACCCACTTATGCTGACCGAGAATTGGAGAATTTAAAACGAACATGTTACATCACAATGTGATATGTTTTAAAAAAGCCACTAATTTAACTATAATGATATTGGCACATTTTTTGTAACATCATTTTAAAGTTCATTAGTGACGCAACGTTTTGTCATTGTTTTTTTTTAAAGTACGGTAGGCCGAAGTTGCCATTTCAGCATATTTCTGTGGGAGAAAAACGTTCCCAGATAGGAAATTTGAAATTGGCATTAACATTTGCAGACGTTATGTTCCAGAAAATTAGCTTAAAGAGAGAATGGGAATTACTGATGTATTTTTATCTGAATGGTGGCACAGTTTAGTGAAAAGGTAATGCAAACAACCAAAACTCAAAACAAGAAAACACGATCTAATAAAGAGGATAAATAAGAAAACAGAAAGTTAATTTTGCTCTTTGTCCTTCTGACAACCTTTAAGAGAATTACTCTGTGTTATTCATACATTTGAATTTAATGCTTTGTGTCGTCATAATGTTGGGACTCGTTCTATCTGGGTTCAATTATATCTTGTATTGTAGTTGAATTGTATCTTGTAATTGTAGTTCAATTATATATTGTATTGTAGTTCAATTGTATCTTGTATTGTAATTCAATTATATCTTGTAATTGTAGTTCAATTATATCTTGTATTGTAGTTCATTTATATATTGTATTGTAGTTCAATTGTATCTTGTATTGTAATTCAATTATATCTTGTAATTGTAGTTCAATTATATCTTGTATTGTAGTTCAATTATATCTTTTATTGTAGTTCAATTGTATCTTGTATTGTAATTCAATTATATCTTGTAATTGTAGTTCAATTATATCTTGTATTGTAGTTCAATTATATCTTTTATTGTAATTCAATTATATCTTGTAATTGTAGTTCAATTATATCTTTTATTGTAGTTCAATTATATCTTTTATTGTAGTTCAATTATATCTTGTATTGTAGTTCAGTTATATCTTTTATTGTAGTTCAATTATGTCTTGTATTGTAGTTCAATTATATCTTGTATTGTACTTCAATTGTATCTTGTATTGTAGTTCAATTATATCTTGTATTTTAGTTCAATTATATCTTGTATTGTAGTTCAATTGTATCTTGTTGGTGAAAAGTAAAAGAGACTCAATGCTGGTCATACAACTCTGGAAACCTGTGACCGCTGCTTCAAATGGCATAATCAGATAAAATAGGTCTGACCATCATAACTTTTTTTTTAAATGGTGAATATAGAACATCATTGGCAGACAAATAGATATTTAAGACACAACAGACAATAAAAAATGTGAAGTTTTGATAGATAAGCATGACTAATAGACATCAACAATTATATTTTTAACATTTCCGGAAGTCAAGACATGTTTAGAAAACCTTGCCTAGACTCACATATTGCAGCTACGGACAGGCCAGGTGAAGAGAAAGGCTTGCTGATTGACATGTGTACATAAACATGTAGATAGAAACAGACTCAAAGAAAATGTATATGCCCTGGGCATTAAGATTCTACCGGGACATTTTACCCTGACAAGGAGATATCGAAGTTTAGATCTTATTTTTAGGCTCAGAGAGACGTCATGTCTCTCGAGCACAAACAACAAACAACAACAAAACAACATACATACCCTCCCCTCCCCCCAAAGATAAAAAAAACAAACATAAATGCATTTGTCATCATTCCCAGCATGCATTCGGCGTTATCAGTGCCATATGCCGCACGTGATCGTTAGAAAACCTCAAGCCTTATCGCTGGTTGCCATGTTCTGGAATATTTCTATGATTTTAAGACGTCAAGTCTAAGATATACTCCTATAACTTTTGGACATTTAGTAAACAATAAGAGAAAGATAAATGTGTATTAAGAGCTGTATCAAGTAAAAGTAATTAAAAAAAACAACCACTAATAAGGTTGTTGTTTTTTTAATCACTTTTGCGCCTTTAAACTTTATCCTTATGTTACTTCTAAGGTTTCCATTTGTATTGTCATTTTGCTCCACTTTCTACATTTCACTTTGCTTTTTTTTGCCATTGCCATTCTTAGTTAAAGCTGTTGGGTTAAACTTTTGTTTTACACAGTTTACTAAAAAAAAAGAAGCTTTTCTACTTAAATATATGTAGTTCTACAATAGTTTTCATGACTGGGAGTGTGTGTGTGTGGGGGGAGGGGGGGGGGGCTTTCTGTGTTGGCCATGAAAAGTCTAGCTGAAACACAGACACGGCAGCTACATCAGATCTAGACGAGTGGCTCGCTTTTATTCCATCAGGGCTTGAACAGAGAGATTTCGAAACCCTTTTGTTAGACTTTCAGTGATTTCATCCACAGCCTCATTTTATAGAGAATAATGTGGCTATATTGTTCAAGTAACCCATTCCGTGTTCGAAAGCCACCCTGGACGAAGGAAAAATTATATAACTGAGTCCTTTCATATACAATAAGAAATGTGTTTTCATCCGTTTGTCCTTTTGAGGCAATTTATTTGAAATTTAAAATACTGTCGAATATCATTTTAATATATTGCAGCTACGGCTGATCCTGCGGTTAGTTCACCGGACTGTCAACCGACACGTCGTGGGTTCTATCCTTGCCGCCGAACAATTCCTGTTGAGCTGCAGGATTTTTGGGCCTAGTCAACGTAATAATCTTCTAGACCGCACTTATCATGCTAAAATAGCATGGATAGAAGCGCTATATAAATAAACATTATTATTCTAAGTACTTTCCGTTTGCCAAAAGAAGTAAAAACTATTTAACTGCTTTCTAATCATGGCAGTAATTCTATTCCGTTGTCAATAAGTGTTTGTATGTTGTAAAACAGCTAGAATTTCATTAGCAAAACATTTTCATTAATTTAGCTGATCATCAAGAGAGATTAACTACTCTAAGCACGAGATAAAAAAAACAACAGATTTCTCTCCCCTTCTTTTCCTTTTACACGTCCGTACACGCAAAGCAGCGCGCATTGAAGTGTGCGTATATGTGTGTGTCCGAGTGTCTGTCTGTGCGTGGTGCGTTGATGTGTCTGTATATGTGTGTAACTGCAACTGGGAATGAAATGGATTTTGGTGACTTGTTTGTTCCACTGATCTGAACAAATCAAAACAGTTTTCAATTGTGGATAGTGCTTTCTCTCTCTCTCTCTCTCTCTCCTTCTTTCTCTCACTCTCTAAGAGTGGGAACCTGGCCGTAGGCTATGTTCATTGACCGTGGTCACCCTGACCCGGATGTTTACTTCAACTTGATGACCAACCTAGTGAAAACAGCAACAAACTAAATCAGTACTTCTTCCATCTACTTCTCAACCGACGGAAATATCTAACGCAGATTATATTATCTAGGATTATCTAATGTGTCGTATCTATCTATATATATCAAGTAGAATGTGTGTGTCAAGTCTGATCCCAATTGGTTCATTTAAAGTCAGGTGTCTCTATTTTTTCATATTTTTTTCATTCGCTTCCTACACATGTTCTCCCAAGCAGAGTCGTTCAGCAGTTCAACAATTATAATGGAAGACGCCATTTTGAAACACAAGTGATCTGCTTTTCCTACTTCCGCTTATATAATATATATATATATTAATATTATATATATATATATATTATATATATATATATAAACTAATGGCGTAATGGCGTTTCAAAATGGCGTCTTCTCTGTTGGTATTTCAGAAAGTAGCTCATTGTCAATGTCGCATTCCCTTAATTCCCTTATACGCCACCCCCTGCCCCTCATTCTCCTAACACACTGTTTACGTAATCTATGAAACTTAAACACAACCCGACGGTTCTCAAACTGACACGCTGTTGTGGTTATCTCTAACAGTCCCGGAATTCGCGATCGTTTATACATATCCTTAACCCTAACCTTGTCACCTTGACATAAATAGGTTGAATCATCATTTCTTATGAAATCCATGGTGGTGATATACGAGAAAGTAAATAAACCACACAATCCCATAGTAGTTCTTGCTGAAATATACTTCATATGAAAGAGTTTCACATGATGGTCACTGTGGCCTCTTGCCTAGAGCGTCTCTCCATGATATTACATTTACAATGATCAGTGCCTTCTTTTTCCACATTAGTAACTCGGTTTATTTCCGAAATGGTATTTCATACTCCATTATCCAAGAGTCCATTAACTCATTGTCATCTTGCTTCTGGGCATATACTCTTCTTTATTCGTATACTTGTCTATGCATTAGATTATAGTTTAGAAAAAAAAAAGAAATAATACATTCTATAAATATACCTATGCTATAAAGAAATTTAAGACTATTCGACATAATTTTTGTAAAAAGATAAAATTTTTACATAAAATTCTCCAATTTCATATTCAATTTCGGAATAAATCTATTGGGTTTTTAATCTCATCCTCCAGAAATGAACTCACATCACAGACATGCTAATCGCAAATTTTCCAAGAGATATTTCTACTCGCTTTTTTTTTTTTGTTCTTTTAATTTTTTTCTTCAATGTTTTCTTTCGGCATCAGAAGTCATTAAGCACGCTGAGTCCATTACCAGTTAAAGCTCTTTGAACTCAAGGTTTCAAAACGAGGCTCACACACATTTTTTTTTTTTTTGTAAACGCACACATCTTTGTTTATTTAATTACTTCCATGATGCACTGCTCCTCTTTATGTCTATTCAAGCATAAATCAGAAAATTTCTGGAAAATTTGAATTGATCAGAAACATATTTTACGGTAAGCGAATATAGAGTTTAATCTTGTTGGTAGTTCTTTTCAACACTTCACTAAGGAAAAACACCTGTCTAATTATGCGTAAAAATAAATATTTTTAGCGTATTTCAGATTTTTACATATTGAGACAGTTTTAACCATTTTTTAATGATAAAATACAGTTGCTACACAAGACTTGAACTTCAAAAGACTTATATTACACATTCAAACATGCATGCTTAGTTCATTGCACACTGAGCATGCTAATACTAATAGCATGGATAGAAGCGCTATAAGATGTTTGTCCCGTCAGTGAGTTGGGCATTGTCCCATACACTTTAGTTGAACCTTGCCATTAAGGATACTGCCATGCTGAATATGGTTTGTATTTCTTTTTCCAGGGACAGTAAGCTTGAGATGTTGCTGCCAATGTAAGTGTAGTCCTCGACAACATCCAATTTTTTTTCTCTCAATGGAGATTGCTGGAAGACTATCGATAGTTAGCAAGTAAAAAAAGAACATCTAACTGAACATATTCGATTTTTAAATGTATATCTGTAAGTGTAAGTGTATTTATCAGCCATTTTTTTCCATGAGAGTTTAAAGATAGAAAACCCACGTATATATAGACCAGTGCATCTATTAATAAAGTAAGACGAAATTGATCCATAAGAGTAGTGAAGCGGCGTTCACCAGTTTCTGTTGCCACGGCATACTTGGAGATTGTGTGGTCAGCACAATGCCTAGCCGACTTTACTTTACCCCCAATCAAATTAAGGTGCCCATTATAGCTGGCTAGACTCGGGGACACCCTTCCAGGCCCAATAACAAATCCTAGCCTTTACCAGGATTCGAACCCATGACCTCCGGTACGTCAACCTAACGCCCTGCCGCTCGACCACCATGCCACTTACACCTATTAGACATTGTAAATATTTGTGTCAGGCTTAACTTTTTGAACACGCATTGATCTACTTTCGAAAGAAACACTTTTTCTTACAAATCCACGTTTTCTAAAAGAATTGATAAGCGTGTGATGTAAGGGCAATATGCCAAGGATTCCTATGGTAATATGCATTCTCAATATCTATAGCAATATGATAGAACATGTCTCGTGTTCTCTATTCTAATGTATAAGTTTATAGCTGTCAGATCTTCAAATAACTTGTCTCCCCCTGATAGATGTTTCCTGGACACAAAATGTCTTCCATTCCCAGCTGATGAAAGCTACAAGGCTACGAGCGGCAGAAACTTGTTTAGTAGTTCAACAATTATCTGCACTGACATATATATCAATGCGTCTTCAATTTCAATCTTAAGTTGTTGTGCATTTGTTTGCTTCTATAGTTCTTTTAATGAAAAACACATTTCTTTTTTTTTTTTCATGTCCCGTTTCGGAAACGTAATTTTGTTAATATATTTTTTGTTACTAAATGCGTCAGTTATAATATTTAAAATGTAAGGAAGACAAAGTTCGATGAGTAGACTATACAGGGATAATGAACTAGTGTTAGCAAGAGCTATTGGACTAGGCTTTCGATAGGATTCTATGATCATATCAAAAGTCCAAGTAACTTTATTATCGTCTCTCAACCTCTTACGAATGTTAGGGCGAGTTTCTCAGAGCTGGGTAGTTTCATTTTTTTTAACCCTTGCAAGACCAGTTATTGTTGAAAGAGATATAAAATAAAATGTGACGAGTGGGTTAAACGTACCAATGTATCCCCGTGGGACCGATTTGATCTAAAGATCTGTTAATCAAGCAACGATCACAAGTTTCCGTTTCCAGGACATACTAGGAGATTGTATAACCAGAACAATGCCAAGCCGCCTTTATTTTTTCCCTAGATAATATTATGTACCCTTCCGAGCTGGGTAGACTCAGGGACACTATTCAGACCCTTAAACAAACACCTTATTCTTCACCACGGTTCGCAACCTAGGACCTTCGGTGCGCCAGCGGAAAGCGCCGCTCTTTGACCACCGTTCCATATACCAATAAGCTGTGAATGTAGTTAAAGGATGCAGTTTTATATTCTGAGTCATTCCAGTAGATCAGAAGTAGTTTTAATTTCTCCCAGTGTCCATCGGGCGGAAAGGAAATATCTAGAAGACTTCTGGATCAGGGTAATGACCAAGACTTCTGTGTTCAGACATTTCACTGAAAGAAAAATCTGTCTTGCTTTACGTTGTCAAGCGTCGGTCAACGAATCATGCATCGCATTTGTCTTTCTTAAAGAAAGGAATGTGCTTGAATAAAAGATGGAAGAGTTAACGAGCATAAAACGTACAGAAAATGTCCGCCTATGTTATTGGCTATGCATTAATGCTAAATGGTTCTGATGGAGTGGACCGAATAGGGAGCCGGTTTGGGGAGCGAGGGAGGGAGGGAGGGGTGATCCGAATCGCTCTATAAATTCTGAGAACATACAAAGTCTTTAGGGAACAGATTGCTTTGTTCATTCGTGAATATATATTTTGGCAAAGAAAAAAAAGAAAGAAAGAAAAAGAAAACAATGGAAGAATCTGTCACTGGTTAAAAGGAGATGATGACAGGTTATTGTGACATTCGATTCCCTGTTCTTATACATTTCAAATATGTTATTATAGTTGAAACTATACAAACAAATAAACAAAACCTACCTATTCCATTTCCACATTTATATATATATATATATATATCTGTATCTGTATCTTTGTCTTTGTCTATATTTTGTCTATACCTATATTTATATCTATTTATCTAGCATCTATCTAACAATCTATACAAGTCTCACTCTATAAACATTAATAGCTATCTAGCTATCTTTATATCGATCTATCGATCTATTGATCTATCTATCTATCTATCTATCTATCTATCTATCTATCTATCTATTAATCTTTCTGCATATCATCTATATATCTCTCTCTCTGAGAGAAGAGAGAACAAGTAGTACGGAGTGAGAGAAAGACTTAATGCACTATTACAACTTTATAAAACGTTTTCATAATAGTACCCTTTCATAGCGTCTCTCGCTCGTTGTCCAGAGGAAGGGGGGGGGGGGGGGGAATTATTCTCCCAGACTAAACGCAGAATTAAATTTACTCACGGTTAGAATGACATGGGACGCTTTTTTTTTCTTTCGGCTGAACAGAGGGGCACTGATTACATCGGACGTTTGCCCAGCATAGGGTCAGTATGACATAGGACGTTGTGTCAGGGCGAAAACAATGGGGACCACTCCACTCACCCTACCCCAAGATAAACTAACGTAGAAATACGACCAAATTCGTCGATGTATGTTAGTGTTGTTAAGTCTGTGCATATAATATGTATGTATGTGTGTGTGTTTGTCTATGTGTGCATCTGTGATTGAGTCGTTGTGATGCATATCTCTCCCAGACGTTGGATGGACCGACCGTAATAAATCATTTGTAAGTCTTACAGCTAGAGGTATAAAACAAGGATTACAACATGGCAAGACAAAAACAAACAAACTTCAAATACAACTGGCTGAAAGGCAGTGGCGTAGCTAGGGGAGGGGGAGAGGGGGTCATAGCAACGGCACTGCTGAAAGGGTGACAAAATGAGAAAATGGCGTGTGGGTTTCAATTAGTGCCATACAAAGTGAACTTTTTTTTTCCTTTGTCTGTAAAATATATATTTTTTTTGGTTGTAAAGATTTTTACTTTGGCTGTAAAATATGTTTATTTTGGCTGTAAGAGATATTCAATATGGTTGTAAAATTGTTTGCAATGGCTGTAAAAGATTTTTTTGGCTGTAAAATATTTTTACTTTGGCTGTAAAATTGTTTGATTTGGCTGTAAAAGATTTTTAATTTGGCTGTAAAAGATGTAAAATATTTTTACTTTGGCTGTAAAATTGTTTGATTTGGCTGTAAAAGATTTTTAATTTGGCTGTAAAAGATTTTTTTCGGCTGTAAAATTGTTTATTTTGGCTGTAAAAGATTTTTATTTTGACTGTAAAAGATTTTTTTCGGCTGTAAAATTGTTTTTTTTGGCTGTAAAAGATTTTTATTTTGACTGTAAAAGATTTTTATTTTGACTGTAAAAGATTTTTATTTTGACTGTAAAAGATTTTTATTTAGACTGTAAAAGATTTTTATTTTGGCTGTAAAAGATTTTTATTTTGACTGTATAAGATGTATACTTTGACTGTATAAGACCTTTATTTTGGCTGTAAAAGATTTTTATTTTGGCTATAAAAGATCTTTATTTTGGCTGTAAAAGATTTTTATTTAGACTGTAAAAGATTTTTTTTTGGCTGTAAAAGATTTTTATTTTGACTGTAAAAGATTTTTATTTAGACTGTAAAAGATTTTATTTTGGTTGTACTTTTAATTTTGTATTTTGGCTTGAATTTTTTTTTGTTTTCTTCCACAAGACGACTTTGGCATAAAAAACGTTATCTTGAAGTCCAGCCGTTGGTCAGAGAGTCTATAAATAGACTGTTTGGTGGGAATGTAAATTTTGAGAAATCTTTGTGAGAATCTTTAGGTCAAATTTTATATTATAAGAATCCCCCCTCCCCCCCCCCCCCCCCCCCCCCCCTCTGTTTGAGAGGCTTGCGACGCCTTTGGTTCATGATTCAACATTTTTTTAAATCTTGTGTCCGCTTGAACATATCTTTTGACTTTTTTTCTCCTCCAATGTCTGACAATCAGCGGTTTGTAAGTTGTGTTTCTAGAACTTATTAATCCACCTTCAACCGGGTCGGCCAATATTTTTTTCCGGGTGTCGCATCCAATTAGGATCCATTTTATTTTGTAATTCAGCTAGCCCTAGTCTTCTATTTCACATAGTTGTCAACTCAATCCATTTTAATTACTAGAAAGTTTTTTTCTTTTTTTTTTTTCTGCGATATATAGACCCCAAAATAACAGTATTTTCTTAAAATACATGAAACTACAGCTTGACTATGTGGAGTAACGAGAGACGGTAGTTGCTTGTAATTAAATATAATTTGTTTTCGGTCTTCCGAGGGTAGAAAGAGTAGGATAGAGAGAAGGGGAGAAAAAACAAACATAAAGAGAAAAGGTATGACGGTTGAAAAGTAAATTGATGAACAACTACGGGGAGAAAATGATTTGTTGTGAGTAGTATGGAGTTTGAGGTGAGCAGAGAACGGCGGGGAGACCATTACTGTAACCTTGTTACCAACGGTAGAACTATACTTTACACTGACTTATGACTTGACGGGGTAACACATTTAATTTAGTTTTTGCGTTCTGTCACTTTACGTTGAGTGAATTGTGGCCATTTTCTGTTCATAATTCTGATAGCACCAAGTTGCTGTGTTATTTTTTTTTTGACGTTGTTCTTTCTTCTTCTATCACGCGGGAGATCACTAGTGGATTGTTGGACTGTTTCGGTCATACAGATAGAGCCTATAAGTGCAAAGCCGTCTGGTCCAGTGGTTAGTACACCGGACTAGCAACAAAACAGCCTGGTCTAAGCCATGCCTCCCATATGGAGATGCAAAGGGCGTGACATTAACAGATTTGTGCGGCAATAATATCACCAGATGGCGCAACCTGATAAGGTCTGCATTCTACTTCCGCTTTATGTGTTTTATTTGTTGTCTTTATTCATGCCATCGTAAAAACAACACCAAAAGCAATTCTTGATTAATTTCTAACCAGTTTTAACTCATTGAGACCGGAAATTAAGCAGGTTGCAATGACGGCGCATCAGTTCAAACGACAAAAACAAAATGGCGCAATTTGCTTAATTTTTAATCAATCGCAGACGTCTTGTGACATACTTAAGGTATCACGTGCCCCCCCCCCCCACCCCAAACAAAAAAAACAAAAAAACAACAAGAACAAAGATTTTCGTTTTATACAAAATCAAAAATCTAAATACTTCAAAACATAGAACCTCAAAATTAACATCTATCTGCCGTAATAACTGTGATAATCTCATTAGTAGTAATACAAAATAAGTCTTAAAACTGAAATTTAGAAATACAACACAATTACAAATTGTTGCAATGCTCAAATAAACATAAGGACAAGAACAATTTTTTCATCCATTAGGCGAGAACAAATGCATATAAGTGCTCTTTCTTCCCGAGTGGCGACCGGGAATAGAATGGGTAGGCCTGAACATACCAGGAAAACCAGTAACTTAACATCATTTAAATATAATAAAAAATGCAAGACCACGGATGAGCGTAGGACGCAACAATCTTCTTTACAGAAGGAGCGTCAGTAGTATAAGAAAAGATAATATCTTTAGAGCGTCATAACCGAGAGGCATTTAATTGAATGATTGCATGATCGCTACTTTGTAAAACTGCAAGGACGCCGCCCAGAAGAACTTCTTATCTTTAGTATAAAATAGATCAAGTATTCGTTCAATCAATTATCTTTTGCGTTGTTTTTTTTTGGTATTCATGTACTTTTATTCCATTTAGTTCTCCGAAAATTCACTTACATTATATTCACTTACATTATATTCACTTCTCTGATTGTGAAACAAGAAAAAAAAATTTTTTTTTGGACCGATTTGACAAAACTATTAGATTAGAAATTGTTCAGTGTTGCGAAATATAATACTTGTCAAGTAAAATAAAATGTCAAATACTTGCAGTCTTTTAACAAGCCAAAAGAGCTTGCGTTAATAAGTTACACACGGAAAAAGAATAATAAGTGACAGATCTATTATTAGAAATAGTCAGTTAATTAATTAAACTAACAGTATTACTAAAATGCCAATTATTAATCCTCCTTACTGTAGTTTTAAGTATTAAAAAATGCATTTTTACAAAGTAGCAATGATGCAATGTTATTATAACTGCAAGGGTAGTTACAGTGTATTTAAACATTACTTTTAGCCGCTAGTATAGATATATAAAGCAGCAAGGACACATTTTAAAAAAATAATTAGAAAATAAAAAAACAAATTAGTTCAGGGCAGAAAACTTTCCAGATACTAAACACTGTTTATATATTTCTGCACATTTCTGTGGAGAGGTAGTATTCTTAAAATAATTATAATTATTTAAAGAATTATTTTAAAAGTAACTCCCTGTATTGTTTCATGTGAAATAGCAAAATTGTAAATGTGAAATATCCCTAAATCTGGTTTTAGACAGGGGTTACAGTAAAACACATAGCTAAGATACTATTTCTCCGAATTTTAAACTGTTTTTCCCATTGAGCTCAGCATTCAAATCTCTCTAAGGATAACTAAATAACTCAAAATAACCAAATGGCAAAATGCGACTCGTGCTCGAGGCTCACAGCTTGAATGTAGCTGAAATGAATGTGAAATTTCACAAAAATTTCGCTTGAGGCGAAATATACATTTGAACGACTAAAGTTAGTAAATTACACAAATTATCTGACCTAAAAATTTTAAACGTTTTTCTTTCCGTTAGCGACCCGGTAATTATTTTGCTCCTGTGACCCGGTGCCAGATTTTAAAACAAATTCTAAGATCAGTTTTACCACGGCGACTCCATTCATTTACATTTGGCACCCCCATTCGACGCCGCAGTTCACCATCCATCTTCATCTCTCTACCCCTTTTCACAACTAGTAAACAAATAATTATCTTCAGTCCCTTTTGAAACCACTTTTAGAACTAAATTCAATAGCCAATAGATTGAATGCATTCATTCCCACACAGTCGGAGCCGTCCATTTAATGGCAAGCTGGTTGGCTGATGTTCTGATCTTACACCGACACTTTAGTCTTTTTGACCTACTTTTCCCCACAGCCCTACCTTTCTCTCTCTCTCTCTCCATTTCTCTCTCTCCCCCACCCAGAAACCCCTTTTACCAAATTTACTCCCCCTAATCAGTAGCGTAGCCCGGGGGGGGGGGGGGAATAATTTAATTATTTTAACAAGCCATGTAGCACAATTTATACTGTTTCTAATATTAATTTTTTTTTAAATTGCATTTCAACAATTTAATTTGTTACAATATCATTAATGAACCTTGTTAGATCTAGTTAATTTTAGTTTAATTTAATTTGATACGACGTTTAGGTCACACTCTAGCAGGGGTCGGCAACCTTTTGCTAATAATGTGCCAAGCAAGGATTTCTAAATTATTCAGCGTACCAACAGTCTAAAAGTCAACCTGCTCTATTATACTTGTTTTCTTATAATACAAGTAATTTAAATCCGTATCTAGAAAAAGGCCAAAAGCAAAGGAACTCTATAGAGAAAATCGTTAAAGCGTTTTATATTTAATTTTTAAAAAATGTGTTTGTGATTATCATCCTTTTTATTAGCATTTATACCAAATAAAAAATTATATTACGAAATGTATCACATTTATGGTAAATATTTTGTACAGGTTATCATTTATTTGTCAAGATAATATCTAGATCTAGCAAGTGATAATATTGAATGCAATATTTTGTTCTCAGTTTAACTGAGATATTCTTTTACATACCAATAATATATTATTCTCAAACCAACGGCGGTTAGTGGAATTGATACAAAGTAATCATACAAACTGGGTAGTTAATGTAATGTTCAAAAAATGTGCATATAATATATAAGTCATATAATATTTATACAATTATCAACTACTTTTTGACAGTTTGGTCATAACAAAGTTATAATTTGTAGCCTATTTAGTCTTTTACAAAATAAAAATTAAAAAAAAACATAATAATATTAGAAATATTAGCAGAAATAAAAGTATCTAATTATCTCCCTTTAATTAAAAAAAAAAGATTCTAAATTTGATTCAATAGTGATGCCAAACAAGTAATGTTTTGTAATATAACAAATATTACTGACTTATTATTATTTCTTTAGATAAACTAGCGTTGTGGTATTTATTACAAGATTTAATTATTAGAGGTATAAAATTAATTTACGTTAAATAGTTGTAAGTAAACATTTCTTGCATTAATTATTTGTCCATTCAACCTTGAGGAGTTTATCTCTGAAACAATTTGGCACATTTCGATGCCCATTTCATTAAAGGTTTAAAATTCAACTGGCTACGTTTTCAAATCGCCAATATCCCTACACTTAATTTAAAAAAAAGTATCTACATCTAAGAGGGTCGTAATAAGATTAAGCCAATTATGCTTGATTAGGTATAAAAAAAATCAATTTGAAAGTCTTGAAACTCTGCTTTGAGTGCTCCGATGTGCAAAAAGCCCAACAATCTATCTAAATATATGCCTTTGTAAAGGGAAGTATATAAAGTTGAATGTTGTGAAATTGATATCACTCAATATAAATATTACGGGAAAATATAGTTGTTTTTGTTTTCATCAATAATAAAACACCTCTTGGAGGTCTCTCGCGTGCCATTGAAAATTGCTCTGCGTGCCAAGTTTGGCACGCTTTGTTTAGGTTGCCGACCGCTTTTCTAGTGGATACCAGGTCATAAGCAGGAACTTAGAGTGGACTGGAACGGCCAACCGTTCGTGCCTAACTTTGACCGTGATGTATCAGTGGTGCGTGGACACAGCAGAGTTAGTTCTCCGAGCCCCAAAATAGTACGCTCGCTCGCATTCTCAAAAAAGGTGGGGTTCAGGTCTGGTGTACTCACCAAAAAGTAATAATATGACTTAAAGCGCGCTGGCTTTCTCCTTCTCGGCCGTATACGTGTAGTGATCAAAAACATGGTTACATGAACTTCGCAAAAAAAAAAAAAATTCCGTTTGCTAAGGATATAACCATCGGGCGTGGTGTTTTAATAGCTGAGAGGAAAAAAATAGAAAAGAATAGAGTGTTCCTATAACGTATCATATTTTGTAATTGACACATATATATAGTAAATAAAAATTTAGAAACTCTATTTTTAAAAAAATCTCTTTAAAAATGTCTATATTATTGGCGATTTATCTCGTCTTTCAAAATTAAAACGAAGAAGAATTCATTCCTATAGAAGCATTCGCATTGATTCTATAAATATTTTTCGACACTAGATACTCATCCCGAAAATGAGTAGTAGATGCCAGATGCAATCAATTTTGCAGAAATTCGCATCACTAAAAGTTGCTAGTAAAACTCGTGGATGATTAAAAAAAATGCACTATTATACAGTGTGTGTATTCTGAGGCACAGGATTTTCTCATAACACTTGATACGTACGAATTGTTAGTTCTTCTATTAATCTGGAAACATTTCTTAAAGTGGGGCCTTTTACATAAAAGTTCGCTCCCCCTAGCGTCAAAACCTGGCTACGCCACTGCCCCTAATGAATCAAAAGCTGACACGATGCTCGATTCTTGAAGAACATTTACACATACACAAACACACTCATGTACACACACACATTCGTTCAAAAAAAACTTTTTTTTCTCTACTATTTTGTTCACTCTCTCTTTTCAAATGGCGTCGACGAATAAGTATCGTACAAATTATTTTTTTATAAAAAAAAAGGTATCGTGAGTTTTAAATGAATCTTAACACGAGCCAAGCCCATTAGGGTCCTATTCATCTTGAAATACAAAAAGAAAAAAAAACTACTAAACAGGACTGGTTGGGTGGTGTGAACACAAATAAGACACGGGGGTGGGGGCGTCGATTAGGGATGTTCTTACATAGTGCACGTCTCGAACAACACCTTTTTAATGCGAGATCATTCAGTCCTGGCTGGCCAACTGAAACTGAAAGTCTTTTGTTCCGTACATTCGATGACCTTTAAAACAGAAATGGTTATTTGTCTATTTGTTGTTTTTTTTTCTTCTAAAAATCTGCGTTCATTTTTAGAGGCCGACCGAAACCAAATTTATTTTGGCTTCCGTTCGAAAACGAAACCATACCGAACGTTATAAATTGTCTTTCGGTCGAAACCAAAGTCCGAAACCGAATGTTTAACTACACATTCGGTTGAAACCGAAACCGAAAGAGAAACCAAAATTGCCAAACAAAAGATTCAAAAACAGTGCACATTTGCCATTCTTTCGGCACCGAAACCAAAACACAATTTCGGTGGTCCTATATTTAACTTGTTCTTTTTTAAACTCGAATTTTCATCAGGTATTCTTATAGAAACTCTATACCAGAGATCGGCAAAGCGTTTGATAATCGTGTGCCAAAGTAGGATTTCCAACTCATTCAGCGTGCTAACAGCTTAGAAGTCATCCTGCTCTTGCACTCAATTTCTTGTAAAAAGAGATGTAAACTGCTTTTTTGGAGTCTTCCGCATGCCACTGAAAAGCACGATGCGCGCCAAGTCTAACCCGCGTGTCGTAGGTTGCCGACCCCTGCTCTAGATTCACACACTCTCTCCTCTCTTTCTCTCTCTCTCTCTCTCTCTCTCTCTCTCTCTCTCTCTCTCTCTCTCTCTATATATATATATATATATATATATATATATATAGTGTCAATGAAGTGTCTCGAAAAATAGGCAAGTTCCATTAGCGCTCTATTTGTTGCATAGAAATAACCATTGGCTATATGCAAACTTTGAAGACCAGATCAAGTCAATACAATCAGAAACTTTCTCTCCCCCTCCCCCCCCCCCCCCAAAAAAAAAAAACACACACAAAAAACAACAACACAATAGCAACAAGAAAAGAACAACAACTACCCACATCATCGCATTCTGTAACCTGATACTATCAGGTTTGCCAACTAAAACATCGCCACCAACACCACCAACACTACACCTGCTGTTATGTTCACCACAACCTAACGAAGGCTGCAAGGTATAGACAGCGTAGAAACAAGCCTCGAAAAAGCGTCAAATGAGGATTGTAGGGGACGGGGGATGGGTGATCCGCAATGCCCTGAAAGAAAAAACACATTTTATTTTCATATTAATAACGATTATTAAAACGTGTATTGATACTATGGTGTGAATTGGTGGTCTAGACACAGAGCTTAAGACTGCAATTACGACGATCCTATGTTCGATTCCTGGTAAGCAAGACTAGACATTTTCAATGTCCAGAGAGTTTGATTTTTCTAGGATGGTAAATCAACTGGGCATTCAGCTGGCATCACAATCCCCTTGTATGCCGAGACCCTAAAATAGTTCGATACCCTTTAGAACTGATCTAAAATATATTTTGTATAAATTATTTAGCTATACATAAAATAGTTATCAATAGTTTATATACAATGGATGGTTAAATCTTATACACAAGATTTAACACTAACTTGCGATTCATACGTTTAGGAAACACGAATAGAGCTAGATCTAGTATAAGAATGTCAAATTGGCAGCACCTAAAAGTTACGCAGGTAACTTTAAACATTGACCGAACCGAACACAGTTTTATCTTTGTCTTCACTTATCTTAAACCATGTCAGTTACCTGGGTTAATGAAATTACCATCTTGTGAGAGATAGAGAGAAAGAGTGCAAAAGAGAGACAGAGAGAGACAGAGAGAGTAAAACATTTGGATACCCCAACAGAAGTATGTTGCTACACTGTAGGTACATGAAAGGAACTTTAAACCATAAGACTTACAAGTTTACGTTAATTACCTCAACCTTTTACTGCAGTCCTCAAATTTTGTGGGTCAATGACTGCAACACGTTTTGCTAAACTAAGGCTTTTCTACCAAAAACTAAGCTTTGTCTTATGTTAAGTAAGTAATCAACAGAAACATGGTGTTCATGATGTTTTGGCAGCGATAACAGACAAAAGTTTTATTTCAAGAGTATCAGTAGAATCAAAGATTTTAGAACCCTTATTCTATTATACGTACAACATTAAGAATCTAGACGTATAGTGAGAAGACAAGTCGCGGGTAAAGACCAAATATATACTATACTCTTTCAGGGTGTTTCTTTGATTATAACACATGAATGAAAGCTCAGAGCACTCTGGGTAATCAGCGAAATGGGGACAGGAAACGGAAACTTAACAAAAAAAAAACAGACAGTCTAACAAGAAAACAAGGATGGCTTTGTTAGATTTCAAACGAACCTTAGAATTAGTTGTGTTGTTAGAAGTGTATTTCAACTTTTTATTACTGGTGACTATGAAGTGTTTGTAAACATAACTTTTAGCTTTGCATTAGTGGATAGCATAGGGATCGTTTTGGTTCGCTGCTGTTTTTAGGGTATCGTGCTGACCAAGCTATAGTGTGGTCAGTACAATGTTAAGCCTTGTTATACTTGGCCATATGTTTCGCTCAGTTGATTTATGGTTTATGAAACATACCACAAGTGGTCGTTATCAAGACCATGATATTAGACCCTAACCCTGGCAGAAATACCATTTTTTTAAATATTCATACCACCAGGAAGGTTTCGGCCTTTGTGACTTATCTAATGGCTTGGGACTATAGCTAGCAGCTAAACATTTTTAAAATTTTGTTTTAAATGTCAAAGTACTAAATTAAATCTGCCTACTGTTGATCAGAAGATACACTGTCAGTCAGTTACTGGACTAATTAGCGGGGTAAGGGAGGGGCATAGAACATGTCGGGTACCCGCCAAAGGTGGTACTTAATTACTATACTATAATACTATACTATAATTACTATTATTACTATATTACTATAACTATTACTATAATATCCCAGCGGTCTGTGTGTGTGGATGTGAGGATGGTTCTTACTTTAATTGACCACACACACACACACACACATTAACACACAGACACACTTACACAAAGACACATACACAAGCACACAGGCAGACAGACACACACACTCATACACACATATATATCTATCTATCCATCTATCTATCTATCTATCTATCTCTATCTATCTATCTATCTATCTATCTATCTATCTATCTATCTATCTATCTATCTATCTATCTATCCATCTATCTATCCATCTATCTATCAATCTATCTATCCATCTATCCATCTATCCATCTATCTATCCATCTATCTATCCATCTATCTATCCATCTATCTATCCATCTATCTATCCATCTATCTATCCATCTAACTATCTATCCATCCATCCACCCACCCACCCACCCATCCATCCATCCATCCATCTATCTACATATCTATCTATCTATCTATCTATCTATCCATCTATCCATCTATCCATCTGTCCATCTGTCCATCTGTCCATCTGTCCATCTGTCCATCTGTCCATCTAACCATCTGTCCATCTGTCCATCTGTCCATCTGTCCTTATGTCCATCTGTCCTTATGTTCATCTGTCCATCTGTCCATCTGCCCATCTATCCATCTATCCATCTATCCATCTATCCATCTGTCCATCTGTCCATCTGTCCATCTGTCCATCTGTCCATCTAACCATCTGTCCATCTGTCCATCTGTCCATCTGTCCATCTGTCCTTATGTCCATCTGTCCTATGTCCATCTGTCCTTATGTCCATCTGTCCTTATGTCCATCTGTCCATCTGTCCATCTGCCCATCTATCCATCTATCTATCCATCTAACTATCTATCCATCCATCCACCCACCCACCCACCCATCTATCCATCTATCTACATATCTATCTATCTATCTATCTATCTATCTATCCATCTATCCATCTATCCATCTATCCATCTGTCCATCTATCCATCTGTCCATCTGTCCATCTGTCCATCTGTCCATCTGTCCATCTAACCATCTGTCCATCTGTCCATCGGTCCATCTGTCCATCTGTCCTTATGTCCATCTGTCCTTATGTCCATCTGTCCATCTGTCCATCTGCCCATCTATCCATCTATCCATCTATCCATCTGTCCATCTGTCCATCTGTCCATCTGTCCATCTGTCCATCTGTCCATCTGTCCATCTGTCCATCTGTCCATCTGTCCATCTGTCCATCTAACCATCTGTCCATCTGTCCATCTGTCCATCTGTCCATCTGTCCTTCTGTCCATCTGTCCATCTGTCCATCTGTCCATCTGTCCATCTGTCCATCTGTCCATCTGTCCATCGGTCCATCTATCCATCTATCTATCTACCTATCTCGCTCTCTCTCTCTATATATATATAATATATAAACATAAATATGTATATAAGTTAGTGTATCCGATTTCATTGATTTAATTGGTTTGAAATTGTACGTTTGTACCAGTGTTTAAGTTCTCTGTACCAGTGTTTAAGTTCTCTGTACCAGTGTTTAAGTTCTCTGTAACAGTGTTTAAGTTCTCTGTACCAGTGTTTAAGTTCTCTGTACCAGTGTTTAAGTTCTCTGTACCAGTGTTTAAGTTCTCTGTACCAGTGTTTAAGTTCTCTGTACCAGTGTTTAAGTTCTCTGTACCAGTGTTTAAGTTCTCTGTACCAGTGTTTAAGTTCTCTGTACCGGTGTTTAAGTTCTCTGTAACAGTGTTTAAGTTCTCTGTACCAGTGTTTAAGTTCTCTGTACCAGTGTTTAAGTTCTCTGTAACAGTGTTTAAGTTCTCTGTACCAGTGTTTAAGTTCTCTGTACCATTGTTTAAGTTCTCTGTACCATTGTTTAAGTTCTCTGTACCAGTGTTTAAGTTCTCTGTAACAGTGTTTAAGTTCTCTGTAACAGTGTTTAAGTTCTCTGTACCAGTGTTTAAGTTCTCTGTAACAGTGTTTAAGTTCTCTGTACCAGTGTTTAAGTTCTCTGTACCAGTGTTTAAGTTCTCTGTACCAGTGTTTAAGTTCTCTGTACCAGTGTTTAAGTTCTCTGTACCAGTGTTTAAGTTCTCTGTACCAGTGTTTAAGTTCTCTGTACCAGTGTTTAAGTTCTCTGTAGCAGTGTTTAAGTTCTCTGTACCAGTGTTTAAGTTCTCTGTAACAGTGTTTAAGTTATCTGTACCAGTGTTTAAGTTCTCTGTACCAGTGTTTAAGTTCTCTGTACCAGTGTTTAAGTTCTGTACCAGTGTTTAAGTTCTCTGTAACAGTGTTTAAGTTCTCTGTACCAGTGTTTAAGTTCTCTGTACCAGTGTTTAAGTTCTCTGTACCAGTGTTTAAGTTCTCTGTACCA
Source organism: Anisus vortex (assembly GCA_949126835.1). Classification (NCBI taxonomy): domain Eukaryota; kingdom Metazoa; phylum Mollusca; class Gastropoda; family Planorbidae; genus Anisus; species Anisus vortex. The sequence continues at coordinate 11,760,448 of OX421497.1, forward strand.
GTGTTTAAGTTCTCTGTACCAGTGTTTAAGTTCTCTGTACCAGTGTTTAAGTTCTCTGTACCAGTGTTTAAGTTCTCTGTACCAGTGTTTAAGTTCTCTGTACCAGTGTTTAAGTTCTCTGTACCAGTGTTTAAGTTCTGTACCAGTGTTTAAGTTCTCTGTAACAGTGTTTAAGTTCTCTGTACCAGTGTTTAAGTTCTCTGTACCAGTGTTTAAGTTCTCTGTACCAGTGTTTAAGTTCTCTGTACCAGTGTTTAAGTTCTCTGTACCAGTGTTTAAGTTCTCTGTACCAGTGTTTAAGCTCTCTACACCAAGTAGGCTAACAGCCCACTGGCAAGAGGAAAACATTTCACAAACACAGTGTTCGACGTTAACGAGTTAATTGCAACTACTCACCTTGACCTTCTCTCGCTGAGCTAAAAATAAATTGATGATGTTTCAAAATCTTCTTTTTTCCCTTGTTAAAACTCCCAAGCAATAAAAAAAAAAACACAGAAGTCTGTACGAGATAACCGAGTTTGTACTTTTAGGTACTTTTTGGTTGTGTTTTTTTTTTCTATTTGTTTTTTTAAAGCCAGTCCCACTCACTATGCATGCACGCAAACACACACATATAGCAACATACAACGAAATCAACAACCGCTGGGGTGAAAAGGGCTCATTAACGTTCTATCTCTTTCGTTGATCTGGGGAACAAAAATATGATGAATTCACGTACATTGCTATCAAATGTTTTAATGTGATTATTTCTATATATTTCGAAACACAACATTGAAACCCCAATATACCTTTAACTTTACCAGAAAAACTTGAGTTGACCTTTTAGCTCCCGACTACTCTCAGTTTTTTTTTTTTGTAACCTCCCGCAAGGACGGTGCCCTTCGTACAAACGCAATAAAAACAATAACACTAAAATAAATTGTATATATGTCAATATTAGATAAATAATAGCAGAATGGCGTGGTACCATTTCTAATGTTATAGGGGATTGGGGTGGGGGCTAGGGGGGGGGGGCCTCTTCCGTTTATAGTTATGGAACAATTAACCCAGGTGTAATAGATGAGTGAATGAATGGTAATAAATTAAACAATTCGTATTATTTGGATCAAGATTAATTGGAGAACTTATCAGCACTTTGTGGTATGAAAGAAGTAGAGAGAGTATTAGATCTATATGTTTTTCTGTCAAGCAAGAGACGAATAGGCAGTTCACTAGGTGATCTGGCAGTGACAGAGCAAGTTCCAACTAGTGACAGGATGCAGTATCAATGTATTATGGAGATGTGATGGTTGCAAGAGAATAAACAGCATATAAGATTACCTTGTACCTTGTTCTCTTGAACTAATCTCGACCTTTGACTTAACTTGCAACAAGTTTTCCGTAAGCCCGTTCGTGACCAGGTACCGGGCTAATAAAAGGAAATAATTTAACTGGTTGGAAATAATAAAATGTAAAAAAACCGAACGAAAAAATTGAAAATGTGGGTCAGTTTATTGCATTGGATATCACACCAGTGTTGTTGATCTGAATGCTGATTTTTTTTATTTATATGAACCCATATAATAGACACAACCTTCGAATAGCCTAGTTAATCCTTACTTGTCTGGAAAAGTGTTTGAAAATGTCATTTGTCGTTGGACCGGAACAGACAGTACAAATGTTTGTGAATTTGATGTAGAAGTCAACAAGATATGAAAGAAAGTACCCTCCCCCCTTTTCCCTTCCGTTTTTTCCCTCACGCACACACTACAATTTCTAATGCATATTAAAATTACTTACCCAACAAAATAAGATTATTTCCAGGTGATTGCATAATTTACAGAACAGTAAAGACGGAACAGGATGCTGAAATCTTGCAAAAAGGACCTAGATGATTTAAACAAAATTGTGAATCTAATTGGAGTATGTCTGTTCACCTGGAAGAGTGTTTAGGAGTAATAATAATAAATGTCCTAACCGATATCAGATTAGATTCTCTATTCATATTGCTAGATTGCTCACTGTGGTCTGACGGCAGTAGAGGCCAACCGAAACAAATTTTTTTGTTTCGGCTGAAAACGAAATCATACCGAAAGTTATAAATTGACTTTCGGCCGAAGCCAAAAGCCAAAGTTTCACTACACCTTCATCCGAAACTAAAAGACTGCACATTTGCGTTAAATATTAACTAATTTATGGAAAATCTAGTCAAGTAAAGCATCATCATTGGCTACATAGTCTGGAAAGACGATTAGATTTGCGTTCCTGTGACTTGGCCAGCCCTGCAGAATTGACCGTGTCTGTAGAGACCTATCCTTGAGAGAGAGGCTCTGTCGCATCTCTGACACTTGAAAGTGGGACCGTTGGAGTTGGAGTTTGTCAGGTGCAGCCTGTGTTCTTTACTTAGTTTCTCCCACCGTCGAAAGCAGCAGTTGTATATACATGTATTATATACCATTTTATTCAGAATTATCAATAAGCAGAGTAATAGACTAGATACAGCACTAGCGTTGCAGTCTGAATTTTAAAAGTTAAAATAGATATTCGGCCAACGACCGAAAGTCAATATCAGCTAACCGGAAGCAAACCAAAAGCTATATTTTTGGCTTCGGCCGAAACCGAAACTACTCCGAAAGAGGATATTTACCTAATTGCGGCACCGAAACCGAAACCAAAAACCCTCTAGACGGCAGGTACGGGTTTAAATCCGTACATGCGATCATCGTTTACCCAAACTTTAAAAAAAAATTGTATGGGTGATTGACGTTCCTTTGAAGAAATCCGGTGGGAAGATTTGTGTTGACCACACAATCCATTAGTATGCCACGGCCAATAAAACTTAATATAATACATCTGCAAGGCGAAGGTTACCCTATTTTTCAAAGACCCAAACGCCAATTACATTATTACCAGAACACGCGAACCACACAGGCAGGCAGCTTATAGAGTCGTGGAATCGAATACACAATTCACCCTCTTCCATCAGTAAGTTCACCGAATTGTTTCGTTTGTCACAAGAAACGATCATAATTCCCGGGCAGTGCCACAGTAACCGAGGGCGCCACAGGGGGTGACAGAATTGTATAAATCCTCAGCGGTTGTCGACCTGGGCGCAAGTGACGACGTCACCGTTGACAGTTTTAATATTTTCCCTAATTAACGCCTACAACAAAACTCGTAAAAAAAACAGGGCTGTGGAGTCGGTAGATAAATGTTCCGACTCCAACTCCGACTCCTCATTTTTGTGTACTTCCGCCTCCGACTCCGACTCCAGGTACCCAAAATGCCTCCGACTCCGACTCTTCGACTCCGACTCCACAGCCCTGAAAAAAACAAACAACTAGATTACAAAAACATAAAAGTACCAAAGCTATTTGTAGACATTTTTTTTTCTTGAGGGAAGCAAGTGAAGGGGGACTAGTAGTAGAGAAACCAAATGTAGTGACTGAGTCATGTCCCTTAGCTTGGGTTTGTTTGTTTCTATGAAAGTAGCATGTAGATGTGTCAGTTGTGCGCCGATGTGCAAATGTGTTGGCACTGCACGGTATTTGAACATAACTTTAAAAAACAAAATTAACGAAGTCTGTATGACGTGGTTTGCAGGTAGAAGCTGGTGTAAGAACTTGTGGAGAACTTTTGAAAGGAGTTATCGGACTTGTTCTTATGCGTATATTTGTATTACTCCTTTGAGAAAAAATATTTTTGTGGTTTTTACCTGTAAATAGCCCCGTAATTATGTAACTTTTGAAAAGCCAGTGTTATTTCGGCTTTACTTAGATGGTATGTAGAAGTTAGCTGATTCCTTTTAGTAGCAAAACTTGGCTATCCATCTCCAGCACTGATCTATAAAGAGAATGGACAATCACTGGCATATCCTATTATATAACATATAGTTCCTAAACACTGACCTGTAAATACATATCAGGTGGCCATCCCCTACTATTGAATGAACGGGTACTAAATCTACGAGATTTTAAATGTTTAAAAATAATTAATACATTGAATAAGACTGGGGAAAAAAAGTTAAAAGAAAATGTTTATTTGCAAGAAGTGTCGAGATTTTTACTACATACTTGCACTTTTTTTACAAGTCCAGATCTCAAAGTCTCTAGTTTGAGCTACAGTTGCACATTATTTGTCTTTTTAAAAAAATCTTATCAGTTTGTTTTGTTTTCTTTACCAATGTTTCTAGTATTGCAACTGCAAGTCCGTGACAATATCGCCCCTCCCCCACACTCCCCTCACAGTTTCATGCTCACGTGAGATTTGAATAACGTTAGACAGTTGCGGATGTTTATGATCTAAACCCCGAATTCTTTGGTTGGGCAACTTAACACTTTTTCTTTCAACATACCACCCTTAGCGTCTATTCTATTTCTAATACTCTATAATCTCTTCAAACAGTTTTAGCGAAAGTATAAATATGAAGTTGTTGTTTTTTTTGCTACATGTGTATCATATAATAGATTAATTTATTTTTTTGGGGTGGCGGGGGGGGGGGGGGGGGGGGGGAGGGGGGCTCTACAGCAATATTTTGACAATGTTTCGACTCAGTTTATTTTAATAAATAGTTTTTAAAGTTTTATTATTTCTTTATATTTTATAGTTAGAATCGTTTTACAATTTCTAAAAGAAATTTTCCAATCTGCTCTCTGAGTCAAGATCTAATAATTAGGTCAAGTAGTATACTTCTATATCGAACAGTTTGCCTTATAAAATTAGACAAAAAAGGTCATTTAAAAAGAGTTTAAAAAATTAGATCTGGTGGCTGTGTGCCAAGCGTCACCAATACATCTGCCACTGAAATTTATATCAAGAGCGCATGCTCATTTATTGTTAAATCATAATGAGACGCGCTTTATAAATAACCAGAACCGTCATCATAATACTTACAATTAATCAAAACATGTAAATCAATTCAAATCTTGAAAATCTGCTTATTCGGACAACAAAACCTTAAAAAGATAAATATTCTAAGTCTTTTATTAATCAAACGAAAAAAGGGCAAGGGGACTTAACCCAGTAAACCACATAGCACGACTCTAAATCTCCAAGACCTTTACCCATTTCTTTCACCTCAATTGCTGGACACTCGGACTTAATTTCTCTATGTGTGTGTCTTTTAACGCCTTTTTCCTAAATGAAGAATTCTTCATGCATCGTCGGACTTTGATTTGATGTACGTCCTCAAGGGCAGACAATCTTACAAACATCAAAGATAATTATGGCGGGTTGCGAGGGGTGTGTGATGGTGTGTGTGGGCCGGGGTCAATGCAGAGGGAAGTAATCGATGGACGCCTTGTGATTTGACATGGTCGTGAACAAGTTCAAAGATTTTTAATGACGTTGAGAATTTTTTGTGTGTGGCTTTTTACTAAATTTTTAGATTAGCAATATGATGAGTGAATGGAGAGTTATTTTTAGAAATAGGCCTCCTTCTGTACTTTAAAAGAACCTTTTTTTTTAAATAAAAGGCGACGATCTTGGTCCCAAAGGCCAGTGAAACAGCATTTACAATACCAGTTCCAATATATCTATTTATCCATCCATCCATCTGTCTATATATCAATAATCCATCTATCTTTCTATATATCTGTAATTTATCTATAATCTATCTGTCCACCCATCTATCAATCCATCTATCCACCCATCCACATGCCTGTCATCCATCTATCTATCTATCTATCTGTCTATCTATCTATCTATCTATCTATCTATCTATCTATCTATCTATCTATCTATCTATCTATCTATCTATCTATCTATCTATCTATCTACTCTATATCTATCTATCTATATCTATCATCTATTTATTTATCTGAATAGATATAGCAATAAACGTATATTTAAATCTCTGCACTAAACGTATAGTTTATTTTGGAAGCCCCTGTGGTAGCGATAGGTCAACGCGTTGGGGAATTCCCCTTGCATTCTTATTTAACAAAAAAGCTGCTCTCAGCTGCATCTAATTACTGCTGTTACTAGATTTCTTGTCATGGATATCTCCCTTGCTCGAACTGCCCTACCCCCCCCCCCCCCCCACACACACACATTACCAATTATACTCACGTCCCACACTCAACACTACTGGGAATAATTTAAAATTCAAAAGAAAACGCGAAATTCAGGATCAATAACTCCCGCGGCGGCACACGAAAGACTGTTCTAATTTCCCCTGAACAAATGCAACATTTTTTTTATTTTCTCGTGGTAATGACTCATTCGGGTTTCCGTAAGTAATTTACATCGACCAAGTTGCACCCGATCTCTCTAGACACAGCACTGATTTCTTGACGTCAGAACGAAGTACAATAGCCCGTTCGGGTCATTATACTAACAAATTTATGTCTTCAGTTTAAATTAAACGAATCACTCTTCTTACACGCCGCTAGGATGAAAAACTCGACATACCTTTTTTTATTTAAAGAGAAAAATATCGATTTTTAGTTTTCTCTTAGGGATTCCATTTTACTTTTGAGCCTTTTGAAAATTTAACGTTGTAAGTTGTAGGGCTATCATCCTATTCCTTATTCTTCACTTTTAGTTCGGTCTATAGTCTATACAAGTAAAGTACCCTTCGGACTAAACTGATCGTAGGGCTGGTGAAGCAGTGTGCACCAGTTTCTGTGGGCACGGCATACAACTACATTACCCCAACTAGTGTTGGGTACCCATCAGAGCTGGGTAGACTCAGGGGCACCCTCATGTCCCGGGAAATTTTTTTTTTTTGCCTGCGCCAGGATTCGAACCCAGAACCTTCGGATCGCCGCTCGGCCACCGGCCCCATCTATATTGTATTTCAAATTTCAATTTTGTTGTGAAGACCTCCTTGTTTTCACAGAGCTAATCAAATTACGTCGAAAATGATTGAAAGTAACAAGTAACATTGATTACCGGTGTATTAATTGCTAGTAACTAGTAACATTGATTACCGGTGTATTAATTGCTAGTAACTAGTAACATTGATTACCGGTGTATTAATTGCTAGTAACTAGTAACATTGATTACCGGTGTATTAATTGCTAGTAACTAGTAACATTGATTACCGGTGTATTAATTGCTAGTAACAAGTAACATTGAATACCGGTGTATTAATTGCTAGTAACAAGTAACATTGATTACCGCTGTATTAATTGCTAGTAACAAGTAACATTGATTACCGGTGTATTAATTGCTAGTAACAAGTAACATTGATTACCGGTGTATTAATTGCTAGTAACAAGTAACATTGATTACCGGTGTATTAATTGCTAGTAACAAGTAACATTGATCACCGGTGTATTAATAATAATAAAAACCAGATTTTTTAAAAGTAAAAAATACTATAAATACAGCGTAACTAGAGGGGGCGGAGAGCTCTAGCGCCTCAGGGGTCAAAGTTTGTATAGGCACCAAAGTGCCACTTTCTTAAGTTATTCCTTTTATGCGCCAATCTTGACCAGAGCTCTAGGCGCCATCTTATCTTGTATATTACAGACGCTCCTTCTATAAACAAGATTACTGCGTCTTACGTTCATCCGTGGTCCGAATTTAGTCTTGCATCTTCATTAGTGTTTTTTTCTGGTTTGTTCAGGCAACCCATTCCATGCCCGAATGCCACTCGGGAAGAAAGCGTAATTATATGCATTTCCTCTAGTTGCGCCACTGCCGCATCCTCTTCAGTCTGTCTAATATATGTATTTCTTATGATTAAAAGAAGAAAGTCAACTTTGTAAACAAAAATATTCCGGAATTCAATTCGGAAATCTATTTAGCGAATTTCACAGTACATTTGGGTGTAAGTAGTGCAGACACATCTGAAAGATCTGTTGTCCACCCGGGACTGGAGATGAATACAATTAATGACAGTGAGTGAAAAGTCCCCCCCCCCTCCTCACAGTCCACGCACGTTACTGCCCTCCGTCCTCTCTCCCACTCCACCCCCTCCCCTGACTGCTCGCACTGACCGCTTTGATGCAATAAACTCCACCCCCCTCCCTTTCTCCCCACCTCTTCGTGTAAGATGAGGTCAAGTTTGTTTCATTTACTTACTCTCTCGGTGTTATTCGACCAGCTCTCACTCCTTCTTTATTTCTTCCAAGTAGTTAGATCAGTGGTTCCCAACCTTTCTAATGCCACGACCCATTAATAAGCTTCTAACATTGTAGCGACCCAGCCCAACCGTACAGTTATCTTCGTCGCTGCGTTATAATTGTAGAATGCATTTCCATTATTTAAAAATAAAATTTAAGTTTTGTGAATAATCACGCGTGTTAACGTTAGAATAAAGCCTTGTGTTGAATACTTAAGATGTGATTTCTTAATACGGACTATGATATACTACATTCTCGTTTCCTAAGACCGTCGAAAAAAGACTTATGTGTTTTCTAATGGTCTTAGCCAGTCTTAGGCGACTTCCATCGAAATGGTCGTTCAACCCCCAAAGGGGTCGCAACCCACAGATTGGGTACCGCTGGGCTTTATAGAAGTGTTGCTATTAGAAATCCACCCATCCACACCCCCAGAATCCACTATTGTTGCGACCATCACTTCGTTTGATTGTCTTTATATCGTTTAGCCCCCCCCCCCCCCAACCCCGACAATAAAAAAAAAAGAAGTGAAGTAAATAACGCTGATGTGTACGTATAACTCATTCTGTTGTTGAATGACCAGTGGCTATTTTTGTGGTCATCGTAGGGTCACACACTCGCAAATATATTATTTTGTTGACTAAATCCTTAATAAATTGTGTTTTGCAGATATAATGTAATCGCGTGGTTATTTGCTTTAGTGTAAGTACTTCAGGAGAAACAAATCGATGTCTTACAGTATTTTCTTTAAGTCCTGCCAATTAGCCGATTCTCTTAAGGGCTACAGTCCCATCAGAAAAAAAAAATCGGGAAACGGAAGTGACTTCACGTAGAGTGTTCGTTGGTTGCCTTAGAGACAGCTGACCGCCATTGTTGTTTATCAATTACTAAGACGCTACTACATTTGTACAAACTAATGGAAAAACTTTCAATATTTTTTCTTTCTTAAGCCATTCTGTCATAATGAAGAAATGTGGAACCGTAAATAGCGTCACACTTCGTTAGCTGCAGAGCAAAGTACATTATTATCACTGTAAAGTTATTTGGGCGTTAGTGCCCCCCCCCCCCTCTCTTACCCACAGACTCACACGTGACACAAAATAAATCATTATGGAGTTTCTTTGATAAGTGAAGAAGAGTTCCGAGCACTCAGATAATTATATCTTCATTGAAACAGTGTCGCGGAAAATAAGAAATAATAAAAAATAAAAAAACTCGAATGATTCAATGAGTGATAGATGGTATTGTTTTTATGGAGAGGTCACTCACCTCTGGGAGGCCCATTGGTCAAGTACTATGTAAACACGTAGTTGTTATCTCATCTTATATGTTACAGACTGTGTTTCTCTACAGAAGGTTATTGCGTCCTACGTTGATCCGTATGGGAACACGGTAGCCGAGGCCGACAGCGCGTACCGAAGGCCCCTGTGTTCGAATCCTGGTGAAGGCTAGGATTTGTTGACGGGACTGGAGGGTGTCCGAGTCTACCCAGCTCTGATGTGTACCTGACATTTGGAGTAAAGTTAAGGGCATTGTGCTGGCCACACAGTCCCCTAGTAGGCCGTTGCCACATAAACTGATGAACGCTGCTTCACCTGACCTGTGATCAGTTTGGGTACGATTACCTCTTATGTCTAGGTTTATGTCTAGTCTTTTTTTTTATAAGTCAGTGTTTTAAAAAATATATTTAGTTATGGAATTGACCTATAAGGAAGCAGCAGACGACAACACGGAAAACTGCCAGATTATGACAACTCTGTTAACATTTCATGCAAAATTACATAAATGAAATGAATGACATTTGTTATAAATAAAATATTTTTTAATCAGAGATGTAACAAGAACATGAAACTTAAATGCTACCTAACATTTAGTATCTTTACTAGAAAATGTATTAACGGATATGCGTAGGACGTAGTGATCTATGCATGTATTAACGGATATGCGAGGGCGTAGTGATCTATGCATGTATTAACGGATATGCGTAGGACGTAGTGATCTATGCATGTATTAACGAATATGCGTAGGACGTAGTGATCTATGCATGTATTAACGGATATGCGTAGGACGTAGTGATCTATGCATGTATTAACGGATATGCGTAGGACGTAGTGATCTATGCATGTATTAACGGATATGCGAGGGCGTAGTGATCTATGCATGTATTAACGGATATGCGTAGGACGTAGTGATCTATGCATGTATTAACGGATATGCGTAGGACGTAGTGATCTATGCATGTATTAACGGATATGCGTAGGACGTAGTGATCTATGCATGTATTAACGGATATGCGTAGGACGTAGTGATCTATGCATGTATTAACGGATATGCGTAGGACGTAGTGATCTATGCATGTATTAACGCACATGCGTAGGACGTAGTGATCTATGCATGTATTAACGGATATGCGTAGGACGTAGTGATCTATGCATGTATTAACGGATATGCGTAGGACGTAGTGATCTTATGCAAACAAGGAGCGTCCTTAACATTTAAGAAAAAAAAATGTACTCTTTCCATGTGGCAATGAACATTTTCGAAAAAACATAAGTTATTCAACGGTTTCTTAACTTCATTTTCTCCAAGCATTGGCCTCTTTGTACTTAGCACTATACCACCAGCCCCCGACTCTAAGTCTAAAAATAAAAAAAGATCATTAAAACAATGTAAAAAAATATATATCTTTCTCTATTATCAAATTGAATCAACGGTGCCAAAAATAAATAACAATATAAAAAAACAGTATAAAGAACTCTAAAAATATACACATTAATAATAAAACTTATAAAAATGCTTTCAAGTATAACTTGGCACTTTGAAGAAATAGATTATAGATAAAACATGAAAAGAATGGTTTTTTTTTTAATTTTATTTTTTATATTAAATGCTGACGTAAAGATACGTCAATCATGAATCTAGCAATCTCTACATTCGACGTCTTACAGATATGTGACGTTATTGTCTTCACAATGTACATTCATTTTTACTTTATTCACTCAACGTTTATATTTTGTTGCATGAAAAGTTGCAGGGGCATTTTTTTCACACCAACCAATAATTCAAAGGCATGTCTTTTTTGAAATGAAAGGTCTACAATCGATGGCTGTAGGGAGTAAAGGGTACAAATATCACAGAAAATATACTGTTATAATTCTATGTACAAATATCACAGAAAATATACTGTTATAGTTCTATGTACAAATATCACAGAAAATATACTGTTATAGTTCTATGTACAAATATCACAGAAAATATACTGTTATAATTCTATGTACAAATATCACAGAAAATATACTGTTTTAGTTATATGTACAAATATCACAGAAAATATTATACTGTGAATATATTGTTATAGTTCTATGTACAAATCTCACAGAAACTATTATACTGTGAATATACTGTTAAAGTTCTATGTACAAATATTACAGAGTTATAATTCTATGTACAAATATAACATATAATATACTGTTATAGTTCTATGTAAAAATATAAAATATAATATACTGTTATATTTCTATGTACGAATATTACAGAGTTATAGTTCTATGTACAAATATAAAATATAATATACTGTTATAGTTCTATGTACAAATATTACAGAGTTATAGTTCTATGTACTAATATAACATATAATATACTGTTATAGTTCTATGTACAAATATAACATATAATATACTGTTATAACTCTATGTACAACTATAACATATAATATACTGTTATAGTTATATGTACAAACATAACATATACTATTGTTACGTCCACAATCCCCTTGTGGCCAGAGCTGTGTAGATCTTGCTGATAATTCTCGTTAGTCCTAGGGGAGACTTTAATTATTAGTATTTATGTTTCAGTATTACACGAACTCTTCTTATAGTCCTGGGCACAAATTCAGTATTTGTATTCCAACATTTCCTCTCTTGTAAATTATGGTAGTAGATAAATCTTATAGTAATGTATACAACACAATAGGATAGTAACTTGACAAAGAAGCTTCAGTGTAACTGTTGTTGATAGTTTATTTCAGGTGGTATGTTCAATATATACAATATATCTATTATGTACAGTTAGAATAAAATAGTGCAAACACAAACGTTCTCAAAAGAACATATTTTGAAACTCTCTGTCTTTCAGACAAAACAAATCATTAAATACTATCCGGGTGGTGCAAGGGATAGACCCATTACCAGTAGGGGTGAAAATCATGGTATCATTACAAAACTCATAACAAAAACGATAGGAACTTCCCCTATTAAATAATGAGTCGTTCCCAGACTCTGAGAATTTGAGATCAACACAGAATCCCAGCATTACCTAGAACCTTTCGTTTTCCTACTAAACGTCCTAATATCGCGTGTAGTAAGAAAAGAGAGAGAGAGGAGAATAAACATTGCGTGTTCCAATTCTTGGAAAAACAATATACATGACACGCCCCCACCCAATGAAAGAAATAATGTACCATAATTACCCAAGTAATACTCAACATGGTACATTTTTCGTACTTAACACTATCGTTTTAATAACCAACAATCAATGGAAGATTATTAGACAATTTAAGCAAACATGGCTCACTGGCACAACTAAATTATAAAAAGTGTCACTACCCAATGGTAATTGTGATTATAACGTGATGGACAAATATTTCCCCGTTAGTATTAATATTAACCAATGTCTCAACAAGTACAAATAATTCAAAAATATTCTAGTCATTCTTATTTTAACTATGTACAGTTGTGTGGATTTCCACCAAAATTTGCAAAAAGTCTTAATCTATTTAAACAAATATAACATTGCTCAAACTCTGTCAATTTTCAACAGTTTACTTCTAATATACAAACCAAAATATAAGTAATACGTAACTCGAATCAAACTATAGGTTACTTCCCCTTTAAATTACAGTGTCAACTTGACATTAACAGGGTTCATACCTAAGATGATGATACTTCCCCTTTTCTCAAATACGAGGAGAAAATACACTCTAGTTACGATTACTACAGTAATCTAAATATTAAAATGTAATCCACTATTATGCGTTTTGGCAAATTTAAAAGTTTAATATAAAAGATTGTTCAGGGTTGAATGAGTGCACACCTTTAGGTACCTTTGTTTCCCTCCATTCCCGGATATATGGAATATATAACAACCTATACAACATAGTGAATATCCACTAGTTTTTCCCATTCTATTACCATGATATAACAATTTAGCAATAGATTTCCAATATTATCTATTAATTTATACCAATTAAGATTACATCTCTTTCTAAGATAAAAATTGTACATATTATTATTTAGTTCCATTCATTAACTAAAATAAAACAAGATAATAAATCAACTAGCTCAAAGTTTTCTCACGTAATTGCATGTGATGACAATTACTTTCATCCATCCATATCAAGTAAATACGTGCATATATATTTATTGCATCATGCATCAAAATTTAAATGGAATTTCTTTTTCATAATCAAATGAATTTAAAATATATCAGAACATCAATATAATACATGATTATAAGAATTATTAATACTTTCAAAAGACTTGACTTCTGTATGATACAAGTATTCTATAGGTATTCCATAATCAAAATTCAAACGAATGATAGGTTATCATGACACATTCTTAATGAATAAGTGAGATGATCTGAAAAAGAAGTATGGGTTATTCAGTCAATCATGTAGCACCCGAGATAGAGTATCAGCTATGACCTTGTCTCTATCTTGTCGATGATACGGGGAATGGGATACCAGTCGGTCTTTGTCAAATTACTTAATTTCCCAAAGTCTCTATAAAACTGCAGTGTGTGGTCGGCTTTTGGTACCATCACACAGGGTGTAGACCATTTGCTATCACATTTTTCTCCTATGTCATCTTCTAACATATACTTTACATTTAATTTAATATGCTCAGGTCTGATGGGGTCAAATGGATGCTGTTTAATAGACCTGGCACCCTCGGTTAACACTACATCGTGCTCTATGACATGTGTCCTACTGGGAACATTTGTAAACATTGACTTATTTTCATGTACCAGCTCAATAATCTTCTCCTTATCTTCTACCGGAAGATGTTCTAGCCTTGTATCTAAACTCTTAAGGGCATCTGTATTATTAGGTTTACTTTCTGCAAACTTATATTCTATCCTAGATAAATCCGTCGGGACCCTAGCTAATGAAATCATGGGGACCTCCCGTGGTTTACTCTTTTCCCTGGAAACATAGGGCTTAAGTAAATTAATATGGCATACCCTCTGTTTTTGTCTCCGGTCAGGAGTCTTTATCAAATAATTGACCTCGCCAAGCTTTGACTCTATCTCATAGGGTCCACTAAACTTTGCACTTAAAGGCTGATTTTGCAAAGGTAGAAACACAAGAACTTTGTCACCTGGTGCAAAAGTTCTAGCTGTAGCTTTACGGTCATAGTTCTGTCTCATACGCTCCTGCATCTGTGGAAAATGAATCTTCACATGGTTAAAAGCATGATAAAGCCTATTTTTAAATTTATCTACATATGACAAAAGTCCAATCGGTTCACTGTCCGTTAGCCAAGTTTCATTTAGAAGTTTCAACGGACCTCTGACTGAGTGTCCATACACAAGTTCGAATGGGCTAAACCCCAGGGATTCCTGAGTGGCCTCCCTTGCAGCGAACAGTACATAAGGCACACCCTTATCCCAGTCTTTCTCGTTTTCATAACAGTACTTTTTAAGCATCGATTTTAATGTCTGATGAAACCTTTCCAGAGCTCCCTGGCTCTCAGGATGATAGGCACTTGATAGCCTATGGCTTATCCCTAATTGTTCCATGACTTGTTTGAAAATGTTCGAAGTAAAGTTAGTCCCCTGGTCGGACTGTACTGTCTTCGGTAGGCCATAACGTGTGAAGAAATTTGTCAGGGCGTCTACCACCTTCACTGTTGTTATGTTCCGCAACGGAATGGCTTCCGGGAAGCGAGTGGATGAACACATGACTGTGAGCAGGTATTGAAAACCGGCTTTTGTTTTCGGCAACGGGCCCACGCAATCAATGAGTATATGACTGAATGGTTCGTCGAACGCTGGTATCGGCTGGAGTGGAGCGACAGGAATTCGTTGGTTAGGACGTCCTACCATTTGGCATACGTGGCAAGTCTTGCAGTATTGTTCGACATCTCTTCTCAGTCCTGGCCAGTAGAAGTAAGGGAGGATACGGTGGTGCGTTTTTCGGACTCCCATGTGACCAGCGAAAGGAAGATCATGCGCCATACGCAGTATATCTTGACGATAGCACTTAGGTATTACAATCTGGTGAATACTGTCCCACTCGTTTGTACCTGAGTTGAGCGGTTTCGACTTTCTCATCAACACTTCATCTTTCATGTAGAAACATTCCGCCATTGCATCTGCAGTCTTTTCATCAACAGCTTTCATTCTGAGTTGCATTATTACTTCGTCATTCAATTGTTCTTTCACCAATTTCTGCTTTGGTGACAAAATGTTATCGTTCTCGGTTGCATCACCAGTTGTTAGTTCAGCAAAGAACGTAGCACTTAAATCGATGTCAGGTGTTTCTGTTATCACTGTTTCATTCGCATGTGTGTCTTCAGAACAGACAAACACATCTTTCGTTGCACTACACGGCGTAGCAGGAGTCTTTACCGACTTCTTTTTCTGCATTGCTCTTGTCAGTGCACATGTTGGGCGTTCATTGGCAGGACGTAGGTTTTTGTCCTCCGCCATCTTTGTCTCCAACACTTTAACCATGGGCTCGACAGTGACTCTGCCGCCCATAATGTCATTTCCTAATATCATGGAAACGCCTTTGACGGGTAGTGCGCGCCACACTCCCACTACGATGTTACCTGTAAAAATATCCGACTCGAGTTTTATTCTGTGCAGTGGAGCTTCCACAGCCTCCATACTAGCACCTCTCAGCACAACAGACTCACCGGTACTGGTGGCATCTGTTAACGGCACACTGCCCTCCAGGATCACGCTGACAGCAGAACCCGTGTCACGTAATATCTGTATTTTCTTCTTGCTGAGTACATCGACTTCTGTCGACACTGTCCCCTCGTAGACAAAGGGTCGAAAATCGGATAGGTCGTCCTCTTCCGGGACTTCAGGAACCATCTGTTCCTCACGGCCTTCTGAAAGCATAATAGATTGAGTACAGCTATTCTCTTTTACCTTAGATAGACTGTTCTCAAAAACCATCGACTCCACAACTATGGGCGATGCCGGCCGCATTTCTTTTGAGTTTCTTGACCCTGTGTTGCACACTTCTTCTGTCTGCTTGCTATCTTTCTGCACTCTGGCACAGTGTAGAATAGCACCTTGCTTCTTGGTAAGGATCCAACAATCTTTCTTCATGTGGCCCTCTTTCTTGCAATTGAAACATACCACCTTTGCTTTATTTACATCTGTCTGCTTCCTGAAATGAACTAAGTTACTATTATTATTTACACCACTGTTCTTATTATTGTTTTCACTTGTCTCTTTTGGTTTACTAGCCTCCTTGGACTCTGGTTTGTGCACTTTGGGTTTGTCAGCATAATATGGCTTTATGCTGGCGTGAATTATGGCATAGTTATCTGCCAATCTAGCAGCTTCATGCACATCTTCAACCCCTCGGTCTGAGATGTGAGTTTTAATATCCACTCGAATACAATCATTGAATTCCTCAAACAATATTAGGTTCTTGAGTTTATCAAACTCACTTACATTCTGTGACCTTAGCCACTGTTCTAACATTTTCTCCTTTTGTCTCAAAAAGTCTACATGAGTTTGATCATATGCCTTCTTTCTGTCTCTAAATAGCTTTCTATATTTTTCTGGTGTCAGGGAATAACTTTTTAGCACCCTATCTTTGATTACTTCATAGTCATTTATTTCCTCGGGTGTTAAACTCAACACTACGTCCAATGCTTTTCCTTTGTTGAGAGTTGACCTTAACAATAAAGCCATCTTATCATCAGGGAACTGATAATCTACAGCTATCCTCTCAAAAAGCAAAAAGAAATCTTGAACATCTTCTTCTCTGAATATAGGCAAGTGTTGCTTCATTGCGCTAATATCCATACCATTGCTGTCCCTACGATGGTCAGGTCTGTTCATGCGTGCCATCTCTATCCTTTCTCTGCTTTCAATCCTAATTCTTTCATTTTCCCTTTCAGTTTCTATCCTAATTCTTTCATTTTCCCTTTCAGTTTCTATCCTAATTCTTTCATTTTCCCTTTCAGTTTCTATCCTCATTCTTTCCAATTCCATTCTCTTCATAGCTAATTGGAATTTTAGGTTTTCACTCAACCCTTCATCTTCTTCATTGTTTGATGATCTAGATGACATATTTCTTACCTCGTCTCCGTGGGCAATTACCTCGCCCCCACTGGGAGCTACATAACCTTCATTGATATCGTTCTGTCCCACTTCAACTACACTACCAGTGTTCATGGCATTCTGCCCGTTCAAACATGTCATAATTTCTTTGGTCAAACGATTACGATTAGGTCTTGCCTGTCCTGCCTCAATCCCAAAGGACTCAGCTAATTCTTTTAGTTCAGCAAATGACATGGCATTAAGTTCCTCACTTGATATATTCGAAGCCATAGTATAGCGTTCGAAATATTTGTTATAGTAGAGTAGTATATATTGTATAATAAAATATAAAGTTCCAACTTACGATTTGTCCAGAAATTTGCACAATATAATATTAAACACTTCGTGGAATCTTCACACTTCCCAAGGAATAAAAACGCAAACCAGTTCTCTCCTCTTTTTAAAAAGAATAGTTTCACAGTCCTGAAAACGAAACACAAATATGCCGCTCTCAGTACTACTAATGTCACAAAATATTTATAGGTCAGCTAGATCAAGAAAAGTAGAACTCAAATCTACCGAACGAGACTACCAAATCTTGTCAATCCTAGGTCAGGAAAAGTAGAACTCAAATATACCGGGCGAGACCACCAAATTTTGTTACGTCCACAATCCCCTTGTGGCCAGAGCTGTGTAGATCTTGCTGATAATTCTCGTTAGTCCTAGGGGAGACTTTAATTATTAGTATTTATGTTTCAGTATTACACGAACTCTTCTTATAGTCCTGGGCACAAATTCAGTATTTGTATTCCAACATTTCCTCTCTTGTAAATTATGGTAGTAGATAAATCTTATAGTAATGTATACAACACAATAGGATAGTAACTTGACAAAGAAGCTTCAGTGTAACTGTTGTTGATAGTTTATTTCAGGTGGTATGTTCAATATATACAATATATCTATTATGTACAGTTAGAATAAAATAGTGCAAACACAAACGTTCTCAAAAGAACATATTTTGAAACTCTCTGTCTTTCAGACAAAACAAATCATTAAATACTATCCGGGTGGTGCAAGGGATAGACCCATTACCAGTAGGGGTGAAAATCATGGTATCATTACAAAACTCATAACAAAAACGATAGGAACTTCCCCTATTAAATAATGAGTCGTTCCCAGACTCTGAGAATTTGAGATCAACACAGAATCCCAGCATTACCTAGAACCTTTCGTTTTCCTACTAAACGTCCTAATATCGCGTGTAGTAAGAAAAGAGAGAGAGAGGAGAATAAACATTGCGTGTTCCAATTCTTGGAAAAACAATATACATGACACTATACTGTTATAGTTATATCTTGATAATTTGACCTAGATGAAGAAATCCTATTCTCCTTTTATTTTTCTTCACAAAACTTGTAATTTGCTTATGTAGACCAGTACCGTGTCTAGACCCGACATTTTTGGGGGTGAAATTCCGCTATATATATTGTCACGGTTCTGGACGCAATCATGACTTATCAGCACTAATGTAGATAGATAGTAGTGTAGAACGAAAGATCATAGATTAGCGTAAGTTTAGGATGGAAAGGAGGAGAGTAGTCTGACGTCATAACACATATCTCTGTAACGCAACTGTAACTCTCCAGCCACCCTTCAACACTTTTCCCCAACCTTCACTACATTCTATTATTTACCAATTCAGAGATTACTAACTAAATGCTGCCGAAATGGTACTAAATTTTTGATGAATGAGAGTGTATGTGTCAGTTATGTTAAACCTACAATGTATATATTTATATCATGTCTTCGATTATTAATTCCTGTTATTATTTTAATGTGTTTATACAGATATCCCGTCAATAACTATTAATTCATATTGCTAACTCAACATACATGTATAAAGGCTTTACGTCATTGAACTAAAAACTCGACGCCTCGCTTAACCCCCACCTTTGCCCCCTTCCGTGCTCTCCCCTGCCACCCCCTTATCTCCCCTTCACCTACCCAACTCACGGTGCAGCGGCATGTTAGTTAGTCCCCGTGTTCCGCTGGCTCCTGAGAAACTGACCAGAGAAGCCCCCTTCTCCCTCTAGTGAGTCATCCCTTTATACAGAAATGTTTTCGAACTAGCCAATCGGAATCATATATAAATCTAAATTAAGGGAGTTAACCAACCAAACTGAGAACGGCCACGTGATTTGGACTCGCAGGGACGCTAGCGCGAAAACTCGAAAATGCAGTCTTGGTTTGGCTCTGGGCCTGTAAACTTAAACTGGAGCCTAGAAGTCCATACCTGTACATTTTGGACTCGCATATTAGACCCCTCCCCCCCTCCTTCGCATGTTTGGACTCTAGATTTTCGAACGTAAGAGATTTTCCACAGTGTAGTTGTGTAACTTAATGATGGATTACATGACAATACCATACGCTAGGGCTAGCTTTTACTGTATCGATTCGTGTATATTTCCCCATCGGATTACTAAATGACAATAAACATTATAACTTTCACCAGAGATTTGCTTGTATAAACCTTAGAACTGTCTGTGTGTGTATTTTATGTCATCTAACGAGTCAGGAGATGATTAATCAATATTCCAGGTCGATTACAGTGTCGGCACTACATACTCTTACGACAACAAGCCACAACAATCCCAATCACCCACCTCCCGATCCTGACATATATTTTATTGAGTGAAAAGAGTGAAATATTTTTTCCCGCTTTAAAGTTAGTTTTCTGGTCTTGTTTAGGGATATCGAGAACGGAGAGAAGGAATATTAAATCTAACGAGAATTGGAGAAAGAAAAAAGGAATTTGGGTTATAACGGTACAGAATTAAAAATTTAACCCCCCCCCCTGGTACATGTACAAAATTGTGAGATTTTGGACCCATTTGGCTTCATCTGTATGGAGCTTGTGAGGAAGTGTTGTTTTCAGCCGAGTCAATGTCGATCCGACGACTTAAACGAGTTCTTGCCATTAAGAAGGGGCAATCACCCACAAACACAATCACAAAACAGGAAGTATACAAACACACACATATAGCAATACACATAAACACACACACAGAAATACATACAAACCAATCTTGTACATAATTACTGACAAACGAAATGGGATCTTTTGAGTAAATGTCATTTTAAAGCGTCGTCTGGTCAGTTTCCTGTCACGTGAGATGAGTGGTTTACCAATCATTGTGAGTTTCCTTACTTTCTGTCCATCCGATTGACGACATTCTGTTCTACATTTTGTTCCATCTTTATCTGGACAAGAGGTAATCAGAAAGTGTCAGAAACCCAACAATGACAAAGCCTCGCTTTAAAAGTTTTTTTTATTTAAAACATTCTTCTATTTCATGCAGTTTCCGATTGAATAAATGTTTCTTTAACTGCGATGCTAATCACAATAATTAAATAATAATAATACAGAGTACACAGTATTTCTGTATTCGAATATGAGTATACTGATCTATATTAGTTATATGTTTTATAGACGTGTCCTCTATACACAAGATTATTATGTCCGACACTAATCCGTAGATTAGTTCTTTGTCTTGCACTCCGTAGATTAGTACTTTACTCGCATTTTTCTAAGGGTTTTACATGCTGTTTGTTGGTTTTCAAAAATAGTTTCTGCAAACCCATTCCGATGCTTAATGCTATTCAAGAAAACAAAGAGAGTATAATAATAATTGGTCCTTGCTTTGGTCATGATAGACTAAATCCAACTTTGCAGAACTATACGACTGGTTGAAATCAATAACTCTGGCAGTTTTAATTATTACACATGCGCGTGTTTGTTTAAATAGATCAATACGTATTGTCTATCTAAGAGCAATGCATACTTTTCTTTTGTTGGAACTGAAGTGGGTTATATACGTGATTTATTGATTGATTCATTTAGCACCATGGACATAATGTACGTGATTTATTGATTGATTCATTAGCACCATGGACCAAATGTACGTGATTTATTGATTGATTCATTAGCACCATGGACCAAATGTACGTGATTTATTGATTGATTCATTAGCACCATGGACCAAATGTACGTGATTTATTGATTGATTCATTAGCACCATGGACCAAATGTACGTGATTTATTGATTGATTCATTAGCGCCATTGACCAAAGTGGTTAGTAAAAGATATTTTGCTGAAACTTTTTTAAAAAATGTGAGCCAGTAAATATGAGAAATATTCGGCTTCTATCTAAAGTTTTAAAACCAAAAGCTAATTGAGGCAGTCGAGTGTTGGCATGACTAAAAGCTGATTATAATGTGAAAAGAAGTTGAGAAAAACTAAGAAGGACTACTGCCCCAGGCTTTGTCATTATAAAAAAAATATTAAAAAAATAAGCTTATAGATATTTTACTTATTACTTTTTAACAATAATATTTTTTAGGTTTTAAAACATGGTTTTTATGTTCTAAATGTAAGACCACTATTAGCTATATAGAAAAAATAGGCTACCCTGTTATAAACAAGGCCAGAAAGCTCCTTTATAGAAAGTACGATTCTCTTCACTTAGATTATTCTATTATATTGCAACTTTCACATTCGTTTAAAATTCAAGTTTCGATCCCATATATCCGACTAGATCTATAACAGGCCATATAAAGCCGCCGTTTTGTTTCAGTAGGATCACTGTCAGAGAGTTTAAATTTGTCTGAGTCCTGAATTTGTCTCGATTACAGCCTCCACAGCGTCGCATGGTAACAATATGGCGTACTCCACAGCCTCCACAGCGTCGCATGGTAACAATATGGCGTACTCCACAGCCTCCACAGCGTCGCATGGTAACAATATGGCGTACTCCACAGCCTCCACAGCGTCGCATGGTAACAATATGGCGTACTCCACAGCCTCCACAGCGTCGCATGGTAACAATATGGCGTACTCCACAGCCTCCACAGCGTCGCATGGTAACAATATGGCGTACTCCACAGCCTCCACAGCGTCGCATGGTAACAATATGGCGTACTCCACAGCCTCCACAGCGTCGCATGGTAACAATATGGCGTACTCCACAGCCTCCACAGCGTCGCATGCTAACAATATGGCGTACTCCACAAGTGGTAAGGGGGCACGGTGGACGCGCTGCAGCGCGTTTGGCTGGCGCACCGAAGGTCCTGGGTTCGAATCATGGTGGAGGCTAAGATTTTTTCTCGGGTCTGAAGGGTGTCCCTGAGTCTACCCAGCTCTGACGAGTACCTGGCCTTAGTTTGAGTAAAGTAAAGGTGGTTGTGCATAGTGCTGGCAGCACAATCCCCTAGTATGCCGTGGCCACAGAAACTGGTGAATGCTGCTTCAGCCGACCTATGGAATCATTTGGCTCTACGGGTACTTTACTTACAAGTGGTAACACTTGATTAAAATACTGGATGCATTTTAATATTTGATTATTTTATTTGATACGCTTAGTTGGAAAGCCCCCCCCCCTCCTCCCCCCCTCCTCCCCACCACTCCCACACACTTCTACCAACCCCCTTACACACAAACAGACACACGATGAAAAGCGCAAAGACAAAGAAGGCCGAGGAACCGTTGACCTATATAAAATAGATTCTACTCCAAAACTTCAAGATAACCTATATAAACTCTCCCTTGTTTTTTTTATTAAATCTATGACGTAAACAGACACGACGTCTAATAGACTAATCCCCCAACTCTCCCACCTCCCACACTAAAACCTTCGTTTTCTGTCTCCCCATTCTCTCCCCCACCCACAGCTACCTACAAGTGCTAAAAAGTTCGACCCTCAGTTCAGGTTACGATGGTGATCAAAACTTGACGCGCGTGTGAAATAACTGCCATGATGGAGACGAGGTCGTCGTATTAAAAAACTGAACACCCAACGGTGATTGAGATGTTGTTATCGTGTTGGTGTTTTGTTGTTAAACCTTAGTCGGGATATGAATGGTAAACGACATTGGTTGTGTTGGAAAGGAAATGGCGGATAGACATTGCGATGCTAGGATAATCTCTTCGTAGGCCCTGGCCCATGAAACTGTTGAGCTCTGATTTTTTAGCCTGTGATATTAAAGCAAACTAACAAACGAACTAACAAGAGGATCTAATAAGCCGAACTAACAAGATTTAAAAAAAAGGGAAATAACAATGGAAAAGTAAGCAAAGGGAAAATAACTCACGCTAGGAACTTACAAGTCTTTGGTAACTCCAACAATGACGTCAAAGAAAGTAAAAAAGTTCTAGAAAATGTAATTGTTGGTTGAACATAAAAGCCCTAGTGAGCTGGAGACTCCGATTTCGGATATCTGCCGAGCTCAGTCCTAGCGTCGCGGATTAAGACTCTTCGGATTAAGACTCTTCGGATTAAGACTATTCGGATTAAGACTCTTCGGATTAAGACTCTTCGGATTAAGACTATTCGGATTAAGACTATTCGGATTAAGACTATTCGGATTAAGACTCTTCGGATTAAGACTATTCGGATTAAGACTATTCGGATTAAGACTATTCGGATTAAGACTATTCGGATTAAGACTCTTCGGATTAAGACTATTCGGATTAAGACTATTTGGATTAAGACTATTCGGATTAAGACTATTCGGATTAAGACTATTCGGGAAGAAGTTAGCGGAGGCTAAAACTGTCTTACCGACCCATAGACTTGTGGTAACCACACTGCATGCGAGGTTTATTTCTATGCACTCTTGTACTAGAATATCACATTGAGTGGCACCGACTCATGTGCCTCAAAGCTGGCGACGTGTGTAAACCACCGATACGCTCACATTAAGAGTACACCATCACAGTTTTACATACCTTTCATTACCGCTTCTATAAAATGAGAGTTTTTGTTCAAATTTTTTTTTTCTCCTTGAAAAGAAGATTGACCATGTTTATGCACTGGAACTCACTAAAGGCCTTACCAGCTGCCACGTGACACCACAAATGTGATTATAACGTTGAGCGTGACATCCTTTCATGGTATTTCAGTGTTTACGGAGCTTTCAGCCCTCGACAGACAGATTCAGCCTCGACTAATCAACTTTCAATATAAGCAGGTCTGGGGAGTCTAAGATAAAAGTTCTGTAAGAGGGCATCGAGGTATATGTAGCTTGTTACTTCGTTTGATTCGTGAACAATATTCATAAGGGGATAGTGTGGTCAGCACGGTTCCTTGCCAACATTTACTTTAACTTATGAACATCAGATTATTCAATGGATTAGTTAAAACTAACTAGAATATGTTATATCGATGAACCTGATGTTAAACTAAATACTTTGGCTATGGTTTGTTGGATAGACTACTATTTTATATATCTATAAAATAAAATATTTTCAAAATATCTTAGTAGATCTATATATGAATAGTTAGCTTGTTTATGTTCAAATTTCACTATAGGAGTGTGTTATCAGCTAAAAATGCTTCGGTCGCAATTGCTTTACCAAAACTAATTAAATGAAAATGTTGGTACTGGGTCCAATCAGAGACATATCACTTTAGACCCTAGGAACAGCATTTAGAACGCTCTTTTTCTAGACCACACCGTAATCATACGTTATTTCAAGACCATTAGACCAGAACCACAAGAAATGCAAGAACTGAACCGAATTCGTTAAGGTCACTGCTTTTATTAAACCCCAAGGGACATAACCAAAAACAACTTTCAACATTAAATTTAAATTTGACCAATCTCTGAGATGCACAGAATTTTGTCCTTAAATTAAGGTCACGGAGAACTAAGATGGAGTACTGAACTTGCTCTGACGCGAGAGATTGTAGTAAAAGCGATCCATACCAGTGACTCAATAGCTCAATCATGGGTTCCTGATTGCATGATTGAGCACAATCCCGATCTGATCGTGATTCTCCAAATTCAAACAAATCGTTTCCTAATTAATATAATGTGTGTGAGCTATATGAATTCTAGCGCCCTATCCCGCGCCACACAAAAGAGTTTTTAACTGGTGATTCGTTGTACTTAAGCCTGGGTGGTTTATTGGGTTTATCTTCGTCCACATGTCCTTGTCGTTCAACTCAACATTATTATGGCGTGAGTACTTCGCTTGCTCACCAGCGACTCTCGCTATTTGACTATGTTTCTAACAATACCTGGTGAGCTAGGTAAATAAAAAGAGCGAATGAGTGCACAAGCACTCGTTGTTGGGCTCGATGTGTCCAGAAGTAAGTAACACGTGAAAGGAAGAGAACATCCCTATTTTATAGTCATTAGATTCACAGTTTAACTACTTTTCTTGTTTGACCCCCCCCCCCCACACGCTTGTGTGTGCGCATGTCCTCATTATTTAACGTATATTTTACGATGAGCAACAAACGTCTAAGGTTCACATAAA
Organism: Anisus vortex; assembly: GCA_949126835.1. NCBI lineage: Eukaryota > Metazoa > Mollusca > Gastropoda > Planorbidae > Anisus > Anisus vortex. The sequence continues at coordinate 11,786,108 of OX421497.1, forward strand.
AATATGCCACACCACGTGATTTCCTAGTATTCTTTTTATTACTTTCATCTTACATGGCACATAATTCTTGGTAAGCAGAAAAGTATAAAAGCGTTCTAAGCTGATCCCATGGTCTTAGACTATCTAATCTTGATCCCATGGTCTTAGACTATCTAATCTTGATCCCGTGGTTTTAGACTATCTAATCTTGATCCCGTGGTTTTAGACTATCTAATCTTGATCCCGTGGTTTTAGACTATCTAATCTTGATCCCATGGTCTTAGACTATCTAATCTTGATCCCGTGGTTTTAGACTATCTAATCTTGATCCCGTGGTTTTAGACTATCTAATCTTGATCCCGTGGTTTTAGACTATCTAATCTTGATCCCGTGGTTTTAGACTATCTAATCTTGATCCCGTGGTTTTAGACTATCTAATCTTGATCCCGTGGTTTTAGACTATCTAATCTTGATCCCATGGTTTTAGACTATCTAATCTTGATCCCGTGGTTTTAGACTATCTAATCTTGATCCCGTGGTTTTAGACTATCTAATCTTGATCCCATGGTCTTAGACTATCTAATCTTGATCCCGTGGTTTTAGACTATCTAATCTTGATCCCGTGGTTTTAGACTATCTAATCTTGATCCCGTGGTTTTAGACTATCTAATCTTGATCCCATGGTTTTAGACTATCTAATCTTGATCCCATGGTTGTAGACTATCTAATCTTGATCCCGTGGTTTTATGACTATCTAATCTTGATCCCGTGGTTTTAGACTATCTAATCTTGATACCGTGGTTTTAGACTATCTAATCTTGATCCCGTGGTTTTAGACTATCTAATCTTGATCCCGTGGTTTTAGACTATCTAATCTTGATCCCGTGGTTTTAGACTATCTAATCTTGATCCCGTGGTTTTAGACTATCTAATCTTGATCCCATGGTTTTAGACTATCTAATCTTGATCCCGTGGTTTTAGACTATCTAATCTTGATCCCATGGTTTTAGACTATCTAATCTTGATCCCGTGGTTTTAGACTATCTAATCTTGATCCCATGGTTTTAGACTATCTAATTTTGATCCCGTGGTTTTATACTATCTAATCTTGATCCCGTGGTTTTAGACTATCTAATCTTGATCCCGTGGTTTTAGACTATCTAATCTTGATCCCGTGGTTTTACACTATCTAATCTTGATCCCATGGTCTTAGACTATCTAATCTTGATCCCGTGGTTTTAGACTATCTAATCTTGATCCCGTGGTTTTAGACTATCTAATCTTGATCCCGTGGTTTTAGACTATCTAATCTTGATCCCGTGGTTTTAGACTATCTAATCTTGATCCCGTGGTTTTAGACTATCTAATCTTGATCCCGTGGTTTTAGACTATCTAATCTTGATCCCATGGTTTTAGACTATCTAATCTTGATCCCGTGGTTTTAGACTATCTAATCTTGATCCCGTGGTTTTAGACTATCTAATCTTGATCCCATGGTCTTAGACTATCTAATCTTGATCCCGTGGTTTTAGACTATCTAATCTTGATCCCGTGGTTTTAGACTATCTAATCTTGATCCCGTGGTTTTAGACTATCTAATCTTGATCCCATGGTTTTAGACTATCTAATCTTGATCCCATGGTTGTAGACTATCTAATCTTGATCCCGTGGTTTTATGACTATCTAATCTTGATCCCGTGGTTTTAGACTATCTAATCTTGATCCCGTGGTTTTAGACTATCTAATCTTGATCCCGTGGTTTTAGACTATCTAATCTTGATCCCGTGGTTTTAGACTATCTAATCTTGATCCCGTGGTTTTAGACTATCTAATCTTGATCCCGTGGTTTTAGACTATCTAATCTTGATCCCATGGTTTTAGACTATCTAATCTTGATCCCGTGGTTTTAGACTATCTAATCTTGATCCCATGGTTTTAGACTATCTAATCTTGATCCCGTGGTTTTAGACTATCTAATCTTGATCCCATGGTCTTAGACTATCTAATTTTGATCCCGTGGTTTTAGACTATCTAATCTTGATCCCGTGGTTTTAGACTATCTAATCTTGATCCCGTGGTTTTAGACTATCTAATCTTGATCCCGTGGTTTTAGACTATCTAATCTTGATCCCGTGGTTTTAGACTATCTAATCTTGATCCCGTGGTTTTAGACTATCTAATCTTGATCCCGTGGTTTTAGACTATCTAATCTTGATCCCATGGTTTTAGACTATCTAATCTTGATCCCGTGGTTTTAGACTATCTAATCTTGATCCCGTGGTTTTAGACTATCTAATCTTGATCCCGTGGTTTTAGACTATCTAATCTTGATCCCATGGTTTTAGACTATCTAATCTTGATCCCGTGGTTTTAGACTATCTAATCTTGATCCCGTGGTTTTAGACTATCTAATCTTGATCCCATGGTTTTAGACTATCTAATCTTGATCCCATGGTTTTAGACTATCTAATCTTGATCCCGTGGTTTTAGACTATCTAATCTTGATCCCGTGGTTTTAGACTATCTAATCTTGATCCCGTGGTTTTAGACTATCTAATCTTGATCCCGTGGTTTTAGACTATCTAATCTTGATCCCGTGGTTTTAGACTATCTAATCTTGATCCCGTGGTTTTAGACTATCTAATCTTGATCCCGTGGTTTTAGACTATCTAATCTTGATCCCGTGGTTTTAGACTATCTAATCTTGATCCCATGGTTTTAGACTATCTAATCTTGATCCCGTGGTTTTAGACTATCTAATCTTGATCCCGTGGTTTTAGACTATCTAATCTTGATCCCGTGGTTTTAGACTATCTAATCTTGATCCCGTGGTTTTAGACTATCTAATCTTGCTTTTTGAACTAGGGTTTTGAATGATGCTGAAGCTGCTGCTTTTTCTGACCCATTTCATGTCCATGTTCTCAGGTAATACTTAACTCTTACAGTGCTTATGCACTTATAAATTTACACTCATCTTAAAAGAACATAAATCTACCCAGATCAGAGGGGGCACCTGGCATTAGTTGGGGTAAAGAAAAGGCGACTTGGCATTATGCTGGTCACGCCATCCCCTATTATTCCGTGGCCTCAGAAACTTTTGAACGCTGCTTCATCGGCCCTATGATTAATCTGGTTCGACGCGTACTTTACTCAAAGACCTTTGTTAAAAAAAGAACTTCTTCCAGCCTAGACATACGCACTACATTGAAATTAAATTTCTTCTTACTATCAATTTTTCGGTATTCCGATCACAATTACGTTAACGAATGACCATAAAAATGTATTTTGGTCTAAACTGTGAGATAACGCCCCCATAACAACAACACCAACAACAAAATAAATGAAGGAATGTAAGGGGCCAGAGGCTAAACCGTTACAACATTTCCGATCAATAAGATAGAATGTGCTATCTCAGGAAACAATTCTTCCATTCTGACAGTTCACATCTTTCTTGCCTAAAGCTGTTACATCTCTCACACACACACTTTATATTTAGATGACGCAACACTTTTATAATATAGTTAATATTAAATCCCTGCATTGACTTGTATCCAATGTGAAATTCCTCAAAATAGTCTATAGGCTATATATATAGCATTATATATAAAATGGGTACTAGCAAAAAAATAAATAAATCCAGCGTTGTCCCGATAATTTCGATAGTAGTATTTTATTTTAGTTTGATCCAACATGACTAATGTCGACATAGACTTTCTTCAGTTAACAAAAGCTGCGCTAATTCTAAGCGGTAGTCATCTTGTAACAATAATATATAATGATGTTTATTATAACCAAAGCTATCGTTTCGTTAAAATGTACATTAGTTACAGACATGCGTAACAAAAAAACAACAACATATGGATAACCGATAATCTATTTGATATAGAAACAATTTCAACAATTTAGAACAAATATGTCATATTCATTGCCTGAATTATCTTTATCACATGCATCCTTCCCAGAAACATCGTAGATCTATTTATTACAACGTAAGACATTCCTGCAGATAAGCAGGATTTAAAGAAATAAATAAATTGTATACAGAGCTCTTTTAATTGAAGTCACATATATTCCGGAAATAGAAACAGTTGATCAAAATCACGTGATGTTTGTCTTGACGTTATGTTATTTTTATGTTAAAACGGGCTATTTCTTTATAACCAAATATTTATTTTATATCCTGCACATTAAAACAGATCTTCTGAGTGTCCTAGGAACCTAACACCAACAGCAAAGGTGAACTTTTTAAAAAATATAAATCTTCTTCAATAAACTTTGATCAGCCTGTTTTGCAGGTATTCAATAACATTTTCAACATGTGATTAAGGTTTGATCAAGATCGTTCTGTGTGTAGAAAGTCGTTGGCGTCTTTACTATAAAATTTAACCCTTACCTGTCGAACTAGACTTCTACAGAATTATCTTCGAGGGAGGTTCATTATTGCCATGATTAGTACATTCAGGACTGCACTAAAGTTAGTTCCGGTAGGCATTTAATAGTAGGACTACGGTAAGAAAAAAAATGAGTCGTGCAACTATGTAAAAAAACACGATATGTAGGATTCTTTCCCCCTATCCGTTAAACCCATTGACAATAGCTATCTATGGCACAAAGGAATTGGGCTGAGATTGTTGCCATCCGTTACATTTGACGTGGGCTAAGTCCGTTAGTACCAGCGAAATTATGACGACACTATTATTTTAAACTTAAACCCATCGCTCAGGTGGAGAAAAACACAGCCCATTAAGCCAGGAGATTGAATGTATGTCAGCCAACATTCTTCTTTAAATAAATAAATGGATGGTTAAAAGTAATGAAAACAACGTAAACCCAAACATTAATGGATTTATTTGATTCTACCCCCCCCTTTTTTTCCTCCCATCCCTTCCCTACCATAACTTTGAATATCAATCTAGGATTGACTGACTATGGGCTTTAGGCATCATCCTAGAACTCAGTGAGAAAAAACCCTCTCTTTTTTACAAATGAACCACGATTCATTCATGATCATTTTTTGTTGAGCGATTACTGACCACTGGTCTATAAAAAGAATGGATTAGGCACGGATCTTGAAGCCAAAATAAATAGGCTTTCACGTGATTTTCACTTATCTATAAAATTACATTTCCTAAACACTGACATGCAAATATATTACAAGTGGCTTAGACTTCCGTTTTATCGTATATATTTGTTCTAATTATAGGTGGTTTATTCCTATACCTCGCTTATGTAGATAAGTGAATAGTATGAATGGTGTAATCAAAGACTGTAATAAAAATGGACCGCTCTTATATTTCTGTTACTTGATGACTCGAATGACTTCTTTTCGGAGTTCAAGATTGTCGTTTGTAATTTACACTTCTTTGTTATTTAATTGCTAGAATTTTCTCAATTGAAAATTAAGATTAGGAAAGCGTTATTGGCTGCGCACGGAAAAAAGAACACATACTCTCTAAAAATAGAGAAAACTGTTTATCTTATTATAGTCTTTGGTGTAATCAATTCTAGTCTCAATTTGCACATTCAAATTTAAAATGGAGGCGCTCTCCATTCTCTGTATAGTTTAGATCTGTGTTATTGACAGAAAACAGAAACACTTAGAATAAAGTCCGGAAGAGAACGAATTAAATTACCAGTTTTTTTTAGGTGTGAGTGTCGATTAAGCCAGGGGTCGGAACCAACGGCACAGGTATTACACTTGGCACGTAGTGCGATTTTCACCGGTACACGGAAGACTCCAAAAGATCAATTCCAGTCCATTTTACCAGAAATTCTGTACTAGAGCATGATCAATTGTAGACTTTTGTCCACGCCGAGTAAATCAGAAATCCTTCTTTGGCACACTATTATGAAAAGTTTGCCGATCCTAAAATGTGACATTAAATGTTAGGGTTTTCTCTGAAACCAGGGTAGTCAATCTAATATTATTTTCAAAACACTAATGGATTAACACGCAAAGATCTATCTTGTTTAGTGCTGACCCTTCTTCATGCAAAGTTCGAAATAGCCGAGCGATTCCCTCGAGGTATTTATTCTATGAAGTCT